>VDFB02086081.1:401566127-401589877 GCA_007258455.2 Sequoia sempervirens | reverse complement strand
GATCTGAGAATATTTTTCTATTCTGTTCAAGCCAAACATTCCACACCAATATAGCCAGAAACACTTCCCAGATGAATCTAAGGCCAAGGCTTTCAACCTTGAAAATCCATCCAGCCAGAAGCATATCAAGATTTCGAGGCATAGCCCAAACAAGATTCGAACGATTGAGAAATTTTCCCCATAACACTTGAGTATACTCACAATAAAGGAAGATATGATTGTCATCTTCACTCACTTTTCCATAAAGAATGCATCCAGTAGGACCAATCTTCCCCAGCTTAATCAGTCGATCCCAAGTCAAGGCTTTGCCTTTCCAAGCAATCCAGAGAATGGCATAGGCCTTAGGCAAACCCAACTTATACCAAACCTTGGACAGTACCGTAGGGTTTACTTTATGACCCAAACAAAATTATCTCGTGTAAACCATTTTAACAGAAGCCTTGCCATCATTGCTATACCGCCACATGTGTCTATTCTCTTCCTCCGAGAAAGGGATGAAATTCAGTTTCACCAATACATTTTTCCATACCAAGCCCAATTCATTATTTAAGCCTTCCGGAGTCTTCCAAGCCCAACCATTGTTTCTATACTCCTTATAATCCCTAACCAGCATACCATAGCTGGGTTCCAAAAAGGAGGCTCAAGACATAAAGGTAGCATTCTCTCTCAAAGGTTTGTCTTCAAGCCACAGGTCCCTCCAAAACCACACCTTATCCCCTGTGCCCACCTTCCAAACCAGATCAGACGAGAGAATGTCGAGACAGCTTTGCACAAAATTCCAAATATTAGAGCCTTTAGGAAGGACAACACTATCATCAAAAAGGAAACTGACCTGATTCTGAAGGTATTTGGATTGTAATACCTTGCTCCACATTTTGTCAATTTCTTCATATATTCTCTAGCCAAGATTAGACCCAAGGGCCTTATTCATATTCCTTATGTTTCAAAAACCCAATCCACCCATGTTCTTCGGCTTGCAAACATCTTCCCATTTGACTAAACTATATTTAAAGGACTCCTTCATACCTTGCCATAAGAAAATCCTTTGGGTTTTCTCCAAAGCCTTGGAAACTTTGCTAGGAATTTGAAAGGCTGACATGGTATATGTGGGAATTGCAGCCAAAGATGCCTTGATTAAAGTGATTCTACCAGCCAAGGACAACCACTTGCCCTTCCAGGAAGCCAGCTTGCTCTGAATCTTGTCCACAACCTTTTTCCATTCTAAATCAGAGGTCCTCTTATCCACCAGGGGCATGTCTACGTAACTACTAGGAAGGAAGTCCACATCGAATCCCAAAATACCTTGAATCTCAAAGGAATGATGGAAAGGATCCTTAAGAAAGAAGACGTGAGACTTGTTAGCATTCACCTTTTGACCCGCAACCAACTCGTAAGTATGGAGAATTTTTTTGATACCCCAAGCCTCGTGAGCAGTAACCTCTCCGAGTAGTAAGGTGTCGTCCACAAATTGAAGATGAGTGAGATTGGCAATGTTACTTGAGACTTGAAGACCTTTAATACTACCTTCAGAAACGGCCTGTTTTAAAGCATAATTGAGAGCTTCCGCCACCAATAAGAAGAGGAAGGGAGAAAGAGGATCTCCCTGACGGAGACCCCGCCTAGCTTGAAAAAAATCAGTAGCCTTCCCATTGATCAAAACAACATATATTGCACAGAAGAAATGTAGCTGAAAATCCAATCACACCAATCCTGACCAAAGCCCATTTTTTCCATGAATGCAATTAAGAAACCCCAAGAAACTCTATCGAAGGCCCTGTTCATATCTAGTTTAATGATCATACGATATTTCTTCCTTTCTTTTATCGAATGGATGGTCTCATGAGCTAGGACCACCCCATCAAGGATTTGCTTGCCTTTCAAAAAACCACACTGCTCCTCAGAAATGATCCCAGCTAAACAAGCTTTTAATCTTGTTGCCATTGCCTTAGAAACTATCTTATACAAACAATTACATAGAGCAATCGGTCTGAATTCATCAAAGAACTTAGGACTCTTGACTTTAGGGACAAGAGCAATGTATGTCTTGTTCCAAGAACACATCATCCGCTTTTTGTTCCTACATTCTTCAGCAGCCAACCAAACATCATCACCTAGTAAATCCCAATACTTTTGAAAAAAACCTGCCTAAAACCCATCAGGGCCTGGCGCTTTCATTGCTCCTAAAGAGAAAATGGCAGACTTAATCTCATCTTTAGTGAAGGGAGCCATAAGCTTAATATTCTCTCCTCCATCAACGAGTTGAGGAATGTTACTCAGGAAAACATTTTGAGCCTCCAAATTGTTTTCCCCAACCATCCCAAGAAGATTAAAGAAAAAATTCCTCCCTTCCTCCCTGATAACTTCCATGTCTTCCACCAGAGAGCCATCGGGTAAAAGGATCTTTAAAATATTATTCTGATTTCTTCGTATATTTGTAGAAAGATGGAAATTTTTTGTGTTATTATCACCTTCCTTCAACCACTTGATCTTGGACTTCTGCAACCAAAATATTTCTTCCATGCGTAGCAAACGATTAAGTTCGTCTAGCTTATCTTTTTCTCTATCTCTTAATGAGAGGGACACGCCAGATGTCGCCAACTCCCTTTCAATAACAACCAAGTCCCCTTCAATTTTTATCTTGGAGGGAAACAGGTCACCCACCACCTTCTTGTTCCAAGCCTTTACCTGGCAGCGGACTTCTTGGATTTTTTGGTAAACCACAAACCTACGATTCCCTTTTATCTCCTTACACCACCAACCTTCCAAGGCCTCGAAAAAATCTGGATGCTCAAACAAAAATGCCTCCATCTTGAAGGAATTATGCCTTGATTTACTATAGCCACGGGGCGATTCAATGAAGCGGCGATGAATGCAGAACACCAAAGTCCGCGGACCTTAAGCCAAAACTGAATTGAATCCAGGAGCTAGTCAGAATCAACAAGGAACCTATCCAACTTGCACAAAATGTTATCCTCACCAAATTACATTATTGGACCATTATTAGACCAATGCATCTTTAGGTATATGTTAAAAATTACTTATTTACTCAAATTCCTTTGTGGACTCTCTTCTTTTCTTTGAATAAATGGTTCAACATGTTAAAAATCCATTAGATCAGCAGTATATATTAGATTCAACTTATTTAGCCAAAATGAAAGGTTAAGAGAGGAGTTGCCTCTTTTTGGGATTTGATTATTATATAATTAGAGATCTTGAGAAGAGGAAGTTTAAAGGCATTTGTAAATCCAAATTTTGCTGCAAAATGGGTATTGTTTAAAAGGCTTTAGAAACTTTCAATCAAATACAATTGGCAGCTGTAAATCCAAATTTTACAAAATGGGTATTGTTTAAAAGGCTTTAGAAACTTTCAAGCAAATGCAATTGGTAGTTGTAAAGCCAAATTTTACAAAATGGGTTTGTTTAAAAGGCTTTAGAAACTTTCAAGCAAATGCAATTGGCAGCTGTAAAGCCAAATTGTAGAGCAAATGGCTTTGTTGAAAAGGCTTTAGAAACTTTCAAGCAAATGCAATTCGTAGTTGTAAAGCCAAATTCCACATCCTTCACCCTCCATGAGCCAAAATGGGAGCTTTGAAATAGGGTATATTCAAAATTAAATATCAATTTTTTTTGGAATTTTGGTCTCATGGAATTTGCCTTCATTTTAAACAAAAAATGTGGTCTCATGGAATCCTATGATAAAATGATAGCACAAAATGGATTTCTTTGATCACATTTAGGGTTTACAAATTTTCAAACAAATGCAATTTTAAATCAACAAATTCCAAAAAAGAATACCAACTTGGTGAGCTATGGAGGTCGAGGTTGATATACTCTGGAAAGGTGGTGCACATTGATAAACTTCTCAAGGAGTTGTCATTCGTCATTTGGTTGAAGCTTTGTTCATGTTCGCCGCTCTGTTAAAGTGTTAGTTCATTTGATAGTGATGTATGAAAACTTTATAAGCTCTATTTGAAGGTTCGGCGAGCGAGGGTTACATGAAACCGATGATTCACTTGAACCATAGGGTTTGTCGAGCGTCTTAAAGGCTTCATTCAGACATGCAAGTTCGAGGCAAACCCACGAGCTAGTGGAATCATACAAAAATGGATTTTTCCTTAGAATCCATCAATTGTAAGCCACTATTGTGGCTTCACCCTAGGGTGAGAATGGATTTTCAAGTGTTATGATTTAGATAAGTATTGAAAACTATTGATGTTACAATATATTGAGAATACTAGATATATAGAATTATATGGATGTGTTATTCTATTTACTATGTTAATTATTTATTTTAAAATCATTGTCTAATTATTACCTATTATAGTTTACATTGGTTATTTTATATTAGTTATTCACATCATTTTAGTAACATTATATCTTGTAAATTATCTTAACTCTAAAATTTAATCTATTAAATCTGCTACTAATACTTATACAACTTTAAGAGGAAAGTGACATTACAAACTTAGTTTTTCTCAATTTCAATTGTATCTTAAGACATCATTGTGGTGATATGTAGATTTAGCTTAAGTCTATATTTTGTCATAAGTTTGACCCTAGTTCAAGGAATCCCCATGGCCACTTTAAGGTACTCAACCATGGAAATAGAACTTGGGCCTATGGTGTAAAACTTGTCATTCATCACCATTCACTCCAAGCTTGTTGGAAATTTTTTAAAGTTAAACATTGGGTAAAGCTCATGGAGAACATGCGGGATGGGAGGTTTGGAGGCAAGCATTTTGACCCTTAGTATGGTCACATGCAGTCATTCCTCAAGGTGCTCCTCAGCAATACAAAGGTTGGGCTTAACTCCATGTGTTGTTATATGTTCAACCCCTACCTCAATGTGTCCTCATGAGCATTGTAAGGTGTCTACTTATGAGAGTGGAACCTAGGTGTATGGTGTGAAAATCATCATGCCCTACCAGTCACCCTAAATCCATTGGATACAATGTTAAGTAAACTATTGCATAGATCTAATAAAGAACATAGGAGTGGGGTTGGGTCCTTAATATGGTTGCACTCTAACATGTCTCAAGATGCCCCCATGGAAACACATAGGATGGGCTTAAGTTAATGCATTGTTGTAGCTAGGGACATATAGTGTGAATCTCATCATTCTATCCACTCACCCTAAACTTGTCTAGTTGGATGTTAATTTTTGGGTCCCTAATATTGTTACATTTGACTGTGCTTCAAGATGTCTTCATGGTAGCACATAGGGATGAAATTAGGTTCACACATTACTATTAGTTGGATACCTACATCAAGGTGTTCTCATGAGCATTATAAAGTTTCTTCTCATGAGAATAGAACTTGGGTCTATGGTGCTAAACTTATCATTTATCCCTAGTCCATTAGTTAACCTTTTAGTAGACAATATTATTGTAAATAAAAACAAACTTTCCTTGAGCTTAATTTAGAATAATCCCACAAAAGGCATATACATAAGCATAATTAGCTTTAATTAATTAATTAAGAGGTAGGCATTGATATGTTGATAAATTGTAATGATTAAGCACATTAAATGTAAATAGAAATAAATGTAGGAGTAAAACCCACAAAGAAGTGGACTTTAGAATTTGAGTGAGGAAGGAAAGTTGCAAAAATGACCCCATCTGAAAATTAGGTTTAAATGGGGTTTGAATGATCCCTTTGTTTTGAGTGAACCAAAGAGGGTTCGAATGAACCACGGATTCGAAGATGAACCAATTAAATGTGAGAGTCCCACCATTCCACCAAAACACAAAGAAGCATTTTTTTGAAGGGGTTCAAATGAACCCTAGTTAGTGAACCCACGAGGTTATTTCGAACCCCCACAGTTAGCAGAACCCGCCTTTTCCCACCTTCTCACCATCGAGGCACCAAAAATGTCAAAAGAATTTTGCAGCAAACTTGGGTTGAGGATTGAAAAGATGGAGAGACTTCACAGACCCAACTTCTTAGATGATGATGGTAGTCCCTCGTGTGAGATGGAAGATATATAATTTTTTAATATGTTTGGTTTTTATTATGTATTTGTTTTCCGGTTTGTTAAACATGGGTTTTCCTTTGAAAATGAAGCTCTATGTTCTACATGTGGAAAAAGAGAAGATTATCAAAAAAAAAAATTGAAAAATATTGATACACTAGATATTGAAGTCCTTGATCCAACAAAGAAAAAATGAATTTAGATACATACAAAAAACTTATGCATTATCTTGATTTACTTTATGTGAATTATGGTGGTTTGACTTGAGAAACTTGATTAAGGAAAAAATATTCAATAAAACACTATGTAACCAATTGGAAGCACTAGATATCATTATTTACAAATCTAAAATTCGAAAAAATTAGAATTTTATCCTTCATGGAAAAAATTATGTGGCCCATATGGTGAAGCGTCACTCCTTAAAAATGTTGTTTCTTGAAAAAACTAGTTTTGAAGGAGATGGAAAAGAAGTGCAATCGATTCTAAAATTTTGAAAAGATATATTTAGAATCTACAAACAAATGTGATAAATCACTGGTTCATCATCTCCAAATTCTTCATGGTTGTTTGCTATAGGTGCGAGAAAGTGAAGATTTAGTTAAGAAAAAATAAATATTTAGGTGTCGGTTGGCCAAAATTGTAAACTAGTATTGTTATTGGGATCACCCTGTACTTAACTCTATAATCAATGAATGCCTAAAATATTGACGTAGATCTACATCAAATAATCCTTGAGATCATAAACAAGGATTCACATTGATAATTATTTTAGAACTGGAATATTCTATTAACATTATGCAAGGAAAAGTTTAGTGATATGAGACTAATCCACGACTACAATCTTAGCCTATACCCATGAATCCATGTTCGATATATTGTAAACTTCTATTCTTCAATTTTCCCAATAAACATTGGTTTTTTATGTGCCCTCTTGTGTATAATGTGTTGGTGGCATTTATAAGTACCGATGTGTAGTTGTTGGCATTGCATACATGAGTTTGTTCTCTTAGGTCAACCCTAAAACATGTATACATAAAATTTTAAAAAATGGAAATCTTTAATCATGCAAGTGCTCCTAGAATGTTTGCACACGAAGATACATTAGTTTTAGTGCACTAATTGAAGTTTATATAATGCAAATGATAATCAAATAATGTTTGAGCTTAACAGAATATTAGAATGAATGCATTGAATGCAAACTTGTGTTTAGTTAACATCGCGTGGAAATTATAAAGGTAGGAGCTTGGTCTTATTGAATTTAAAATTTTGAATCAAGGTAGGATGAGTTAGTGACTTGTTGAGGACAACCTAGTGAATATGAACTAATCTTGAGACAAAAAAATATGTTAAATCTTGTGGATAGGTTATGCATTGAAATGATTGCAAATATAAGTGTGATAAACAAGTGGATAGGGTGAATGTATGTGGATGTGTGAACGTGTGAATGGGGATGAGTGATAACCATATAGAAACATGTATCATGAGGTAGGAATAGTATAAAATAAGAGATCCAACTTTATATTAAATTGGACATTTGTCAATATATCTATATGTCAAAACAATCCTCTCAAAATAAACACAAAATTAAATATCAAATAACATAAATATACAAATTTCGCTATTTAACATTTTAACAATGAAATCACATTTCTACTCTTTGAATAGTACCTCAACCTACAATAATACTTTATAATTTTAACATTTTTAGAATAATACCATTGTTGCAATGCCCACATGAATTTGCAACAGAAAATATGTATACATACAAGTCAAACTTCCTATTTCACGTCAAAACGCTGTACAAGTGATCACAAAATAGAAAGAACCTATACGGAAAACGCGTCGTTCTCTCTTTGAAGCTCTGCCGATATTATAGTTTTCTTAACAACCTACTTTGTTAAGCAACCGCCATTACCGATTTCTAAACAACCTGCTTTGTTAAGCAACCGCCATTACCAATTTCTCGGATGGCTTCGAAGCTTTATTCCCATTACACGGCACTTTGGCTTTGTTTTGGGTGTCTTGAGAACTTATTTCCGGGGCTTCTACAGTCAACTGGTTTGTCATTTCAGAGAGATCTATAACGGCTTGATTTGTCTTGTTAAATGCCCTATCCCTTTCAACTCCTCTGTGATTTATATTAACAATGTCTGCCATTGGCAATCCCGGCAAAGTGCTTTCTAACCGAGTAGGATCCTCAAATGCCTGTCTTTCAAGCAAAGAGGATTCATTAGTTTCTGTAAGATATTTATTGGTAATATCCGCAAGATTTCTCAATGCAATCATGGCAGCCTCGGCTTCTAACTTGACAGCATCAAGCTCAAGCTTCTCCAGTGCCAACTCCCCCAGAGTTTTATCCCCTATTTTATTCTGTACAGTTGCATACAACCCTTTCAGACCATTTGCCTCCTGAATCACATCCTCCCGCATCTTCATAATTTCCTTTTCTCTGGATTCCCATCTGTTGACAAAAGATTTGAGTTCCTCATCCCTCACAACCAGAGCTCTCTGGGCATCCAATAGTTCTCTTTCTTTATCCCTGAGAAGCCCTTTTACAAATTCAACCTCAGCTTCCATTTGTTGATATTTTTCCAAATCCTTCTCTGATTTCTCCAAAAGACTCTGGATTTCCAACCCCTTTTCTATCAGTGCCCGCTTTAGTGAAAAAAGGTCGCAGTTGGTTTGAATCTGCAATGAATCTTCATCCAAACTTAGACTCCTTCCATCTGCAGCCGAACCCACAAGGGTATTTGTTAGGTTAGCGATGTTCTCCACCATGTTCTCAGCCTGAGACAATCTGCTCTTATTATTATCCAAGTCAAGCTGCATCACATTTATTTTCTTCTCCTTGTCCTGCAACAAACTTGTTGCCTTGAGAAGATCATCTTCTTTAGTCCTCATATGGTCTTTTAACCAGGAGATTTCTTCATGTAGTTCCTCAATATATTTCTGAGCAGAGTGGAGGTCATTCCCCTTGCCCTCCAACATAACTTGCATTGATGAAAGTTCCGACTTCAGCTTCTGCATTTCCAGCATAACTTCAACCAGTTTAGATTCTTTAAGCCCTAGCAATGTCTTGATCTCTGCGAGAGCTAGACTTTTCTTCTCTAGTTGGTTCTCAAGAGACTGTGCTGCTTGAATACTCTGCTGCAAATGGGTTCTGTCTCTTTGCAGCGCAGCAGTCAACTCTTCCACAGCTTCTTTCTCACAGCACAAACTCGTTTGTAGCACATTATTTTCTTGCTCTGCAACCACAAGCTTTTCCCTCTCATTCTCAATCTCTAAATGGGCATCTCTCAACTTTTGCTGGTAATCAAATATCCCATTTCTCTGTCTAAACAGCTCCTGCTGCTGCTCTTCAATTTGGGTTTCTTGGGCCGACAGTCTATTGCGAGACTCCTCCAGAGATCTCTGAGACCGCAGAAGCTCCTCTTTCACAGCAGAAAGGCTATTCCTCACACTCTGCAACTCTTCATCGGCAACCAAGGCTATCTCTTGATGTTTAAAGACCTCATGGACAACTTCTTTCATTTTCTGCTGGGCAAACAACCATGCCACCCACCGTTTCTCATGCATATTCTCAGCAATTTTAAGCTTCTTATCCTCTTCCTCTCTCTTGCTTCGCGATGTTAACAGATCATTCTCCTGATCTGCCAACCGCAGCTGCATCTCTGTGATCTCACCCTGTTGTCTGCTAACAATTAGATTGGCCTCATTCAAAAGATGGTCTTTAAACTTAAAATTTAAATCGGCCTGGGCCAGTTGATCGTCTTTGCTCTGTATCTCTCCCCTTAAGATTTCCAGCTCCTTCTCTTTCGATGCCAACGCCTCTTGGGCACTGAAAACCTCTCTTTCCCTTTGCCTGAGTGCAATCTTGATATCATCAAGTTCGCAAAGCAGGGCATCATAATCATGTTTAGACTTGTCCAACTCTTGTTGAAGCACGGCCTGCAGGGCAAGCGTATCGGCGCACTTCTTTTCCCGGCGGCTCAAATCTTTGTGAAGCCTACTCAACTCCTGTCTATGGAGTTCCAGAGCTCTTTCTGAAGCACTGAGTTCCTCTTCTTTCTTTCTCAGCACTTCCACAGAAACCCCAACATCCGATCCGTCAGACTGATGTTCAACAGTGGGACTCTGCAACACCACTTTGACATCCCCCAAGGAGTTGTCCCAATGCCTAACTTGCCTGCAAGCGTTCAGATTGTTATCTCTGGATTTCTTCGAAGCCGACCCAAATGCCAAAACGCACTTCTGCTTTTGGACAAAAGAACCCTGTTGAAAATTTGCCTGCAGAAGCCATACCTCAACGATTAGTTGAACTGATGATCCATCCAACAGCTTTCAGACAAAACAATAGTTATGAGAATAGAAACAAACCTGAAGAATCCGGTCAAATCGCACTGTTCCAAGTCTGACAGTAAGTGAAGACACCGATGCCATAGCAACTCTGTTTCTGTCCGTGCATACGGGTTTTCCTGATCTGGTTGAATGCGTGAAAGAAATACCTAAAGTTTTAACTCATATTCAAGTGGTGCTTCTCACACCGACCCAATTGATCAAGTGCGCGGCATAGCTAATAAATTTCTGTGACCCATTGTAATCGATGAAATGTGAATAAGTGGGCAGCATAATGTGAATAGGTAAGTGAGCAGCAGCAGCGCAAGACACGTGAGAAGCTTCTGGACATTCATGAATTTCATGCCTTTGGGAAAGGAGAAACACTTTCCTAAAGTTTCAAATGGTGAAAGGTGCAGATTCAACCCAGAGAGGTTGGAGTGCATTCCATAGAGTACCGTGTGGTACAATATTTTTGACAGGTGATTTGCGCAACTTTAGGCGATTCTGAACAATGGCTTTAAATCTCACGGAAAACGAGGACTTTGAATCATATCTTCTGCAACGGTTTCCACGAGAAAATTGTCTTTCACGATTGTCTTTCACGAGCATATCATTTTCACTCATAGCAAATGATGGTGAAGTATGGACTTCATCTAGATCGGGAAAATAATTTTTTTTTAATATTATAAATTTAAAATTTTAGGATTGTCTTTAAATTTTTTAAATAAATGTTAAGTCAAGTGAGCTCAGAGATAATAATTTTGGTGCATGTCATATATATATATATATATATAAACTATTATGACTATTAATATAATGAAAAAAAATCATCTTGACAAAGAAAATATTTTTATAGGATTAAATAAAAAATTTATTTTATTTTTAATAAATTGAGAAATTGTTCTATAGAGTAATCAATCTTATGGTTGGTTGGAAATGACTTATTTTATTGAAAATTTTAAAAGAATATTAATGTTAATAAAAATATAATAAAAAAACAAGAGGTGGATTTTCTTGTGGTTCTTCTTAAAAACTCTACCTCTTCTTTCATAGTTGTTGAGAAGGGAATGGCATAGGGTGAAGTTGTAGTTTTATATGTTGTGTCTAATGTATGTGAATGTTTGTGTGACTAAAGCTCCAATTAGACTTGGTAAATGATTTTTGTAGAAAGAGTTATCACTAGCCTTTGCAATGGATTATGAGAAAGAAGGGTCACCACCCCTAATTTTATTTATTTATTTATTTTATCTTCAATAGTTGCTAGGGCTTCAAAATTTTCTAATGAGATCTTCACATGTGCATTTTTTTACTTCTACAAAATCTCTTACAATTGTTGAAGGTTCAAGGAAGTCTTCTAAAGCATGTGTGACTACAGTGATAAAAAAAAAGAGGGCTCTCACAAGGTTAATAAGGTTATTCCTCTTAGATTCTTAGAGAAAATCCATATTTAAGATTTTGGGGAGAAAGTTTCAAAAGAAGACATGTGGAAAATGGGGTGAGATGTAAATAAAATAAATTATGGCAGGGGTTTTAGAGGTGTACAAATGGATTTATTATAAATGGAAACCTTTAATAGAAAGTACATTATATTTATATTCCTATGCATTGGGATTTTTTAACAGTTATTTTTTATTCTAGCAAAGATAGAGATTTAATTCTCAATGATAAAATGTATTATTGGGGGAATCATTATCTCCCAATGAGATTATGGTATCCATCCATTAACCCTTTGACATAAAATTTCAAAGTGGTTCTTGTTTGGGTTAGGTTTCCTAATCTTCCCTTTTAGTTTTAGATTAAATCCAATTTTGGACATAATTGTTAGGATAGTGTGATACTTACTTGCAATCGCAAATGTAATATATTATGTGACAAGTTGACTTAAAGGACTCTCCATCCTTGTTGATCAAAGACTACACCAAGGGGATTTGATGAGTATGGGGGGCCAAGCACCCTTGAATAATTTTGTTTTGGTCATTTTTATTCTTTTGGGTGGTTTTTACATAGTTTTCTTGGTCCATGGTTTTGATGCCCATGATTTTGTAAAAAATACATTGCTATGTGCCTTAATATTCACACACACATGAGGGGTTGGATTAGTGTGTTTTAAATAAATCTCATAGATATCGTACCACCTTGCCATGATGGCCAACCCTCCATTAGAGAAGAATTAAGAAACTCTATATATTCTTGTATAGAAATACCCTTATACATAGGTTGTTTGAATGTTGTAGCTAAATTATTTTTGGATTTCGATGCAAAAAATCTTACACAATCTAAATCCAGAAATAATTTAGCTACATTCTCTACATGGATTATGGAAATATGTTATCTCTTATTGTTTGAATGTTGTCAGATTGAAGGCGTAAATTTTGTTGCATATGTATTCTTGTATTGAAGATTAATGCATACTTGTGCCTCTCTTTAATGGTGGATTTTAAATTTTGACAAAGACTCTCTCTCTCTCTCTCTCTCTCTCTATATATATATATATATATATATATATATATATATAGTCATGTTTTTATTTATCATGGTTTGTTGATTTTGACTTCCACATAATCTCTTAATGGGTAATCTAATATTGTACTAATAAAATTTATGTCCATGCCCTTTGGAAGACCAACATTTGTAATAGTTTACTTTTAATTTAGTTCAAAAATTATACATAGATAAATAATTTCATCTTCATCTTCATCATTTTATCAATCAAGTACACATTGTCATCTTATCATCATCACTTAATCATCTATTCATCACCTAGACCCTCTTATCGTCCATTCATCACCTTATCACCTAGAATTCCTAACATACAATAATTTAATTAAATAAGTCTTAAGTTATTCAACTAAATTAGGCAACCATTATCCATTAATTATTCATTTAATTATCCTTTAATTATCATTTATTTAATCATATTATCTAATTATTTATTTATCTATCCACACATTATCCATTAATAAATTAATATAATATTAATTTTCACATTATATGTACCAATAGTTTATTTAATTAATTAATTTCACCTCACCTAGTTCATTACTTAGTCTAGAATTAGTTCACTCAAACTTACTCCTAGTCCCACTCATTAATCAAATCCACTTCACTCGCTCATATAATGAATTAACTATTTCATGGAAATAGTCAACTCCCCCTAATTCTCTCACACACAGTTAACTCATCCATACATCCAATTAACACATCAATCAAATATATTAACTCCCTAGTCAATTTGAGTTCAATAATTATTATTATTTTAATTAAAATTTTAAATAATGTGCAACTCTCTCATGCTTGCCACATATGATCCTCATTAGTTCTCTAAATCATGGACCAAATTTGAGACTCCAAATTGAATCCTAGCCATTCATTTGATTCTCTTGCAAGAAGACCTATAAATCAAACCCACTTCTCATCATTCCACAAATATTCAATTTCATACCCAAAATATGTCAATTTGATATTAGAGAATGCTAAGGTTATGCTAGTGAATTGAGCACCCATATTTTTAAATGAGAAAAGTTTCACATAGGTTTAATTTGAGGTTTGCATGTCTTGGATTTGAGTATTTGATTGATTTGATTTCAATTATAATTCCTTTATTTCATTTTGAAACATAGAAAAAGTGAAACCCTAAGATTTGACCCTAGGTTTTAGGCATTTTTCCATATGTTTTATTAAATATTTGAGGCAGCATAGATTTGATGGATTTAGACAAGATCTAGGATTGACTTACAACCTGAAAGGTGAGTCAACCATCCCTTGACCAAATCTGAAATGTACTTAAGGATGAAATGCAATGCAATGACTAGGCTAATGATGCAAATATAGTAAACACAGAAAATCATAGATAAATTCAGACACTAGAAATAGATTGAGTAGAGCACTATGCACTTGTGATTTGAATCTAGGGCTGAAAATTGAGGACTAAGTTGCCCAGGGTGATAGTGTCCTTTTGATTGAAATTCACATATGTTTTCACAGTCCTCAAGAGCCAGATCAGAGCTTTCGTTTCCCACTTCTCGTATTGTCGATTCAGTGTCAGATATTTTTGTAACTAAGTCTCCATGAGTTGACAAGATGTAGGGTTTGATTGCAACAATGAATAATTAGCCTTCAAACTTTTCCCAATATTTTTTAGATCTGAAACTAGCACATTTGAAGAGAGAAGAAGGGTTGTGCCATTTAGGGGCTTGCCTTAGTCAAACCCCATGTTAGTGTTTCCACTTCCACAATGACAATGACAATGATAGAGAACCTATCCTTTAGAGGGATAGGGAGAAATGATAAAAGAAATGATGAATCAACAATAGATTGCAATTCACCACCCTTCAATGTTTTCTTTGAAGGATTGAAGTCATAAAAATCTCCTCAAGGCTTGGATATTGCTTGCTTGAATTGCTTCTAGATTGCTTGGAGACCTACAAGGATTAGTCTTCACAAAAATGAACATGAAAACATGAAATCACATACACTTTGACATGACGCTTGGATATTGAATAATTGTAATAAATCTATGAAATTCTACTCTTGACTTGCTTGGTAATGCTCTTGATCATAATTTCTGCAATAATTTCCAATTAGTTTTCAAATGATGAAATAAATAATAGGCATTTAATCTAATTTCCCAAAAATGAAATCATGATACCTAACTTTGGACAATTAAAATTCAAATAATAAAGTGCCAACATTGACATATTTGAATTTGGAGCCAAAATAGGGTATTAAGTTACCTAGGGCGACTTAGTCTTAGCCCTATTTTTTGGGAATTAAGGTATTGGGGGCAAAGTATTAAATGAATGAATTTATTTTTCATTTGCAATTTGTTGAAACATGATAAAAGTAGTCCTCAAAATGCATAATTTAGGAAATTAGGTGTTCAATTAGCTCCAATAACTTAAGGGGGAGCAAAACGGTGTGAAATTTTCAATGGTGACAATTTACAATGCTACATTTATCCCCCACTTTAGTGAGAGTATGAACTTGTTGGAACACAATGATCTACTGAGAGGGGGGTGAATCAGTAGATACTAAAAATTTAGCTCTTAAAACCTTTTGTGCAGACTACTTTCTTTAACCCTTAATGAGCAGATATTAATCATGTGATACAAAAATATGTATGCACACAAAAACATCACATAATACCAAATATACGTGGAAAACCCGATATGGGAAAAACCACAGTGACAAAGTCTGCTTAAGTCTACTGCTCAAATCTAGGGTCACAATCCAAATCTTTGTTATAATGCTTTTATGGATACAACCTAGGGATGCATCAACTACCTAATTTAGCAGCAACCACTTTGAGAAACAACTCAGTATAATAAGAACAATCTCAAATATGCATAGACTTGGTTCTACAAAACCTGAGATGCATCAATACATTGTTGCACTTAATACAACTTACTTTATGTTGATGAAGCTACACACTTAGCAACCCACCTCTAATCTACACTCTCCTCTACACATAGAACAATTATTATTCTATCTAGCTATAGTGCTCCTCTTCACCATGAATGCAAACATCTAGAGGATGTTTTGTATTACAGTCTAGGACTTTTCAAATGCATTCAATGTTTGCTACACTTCACTCTCTCTTTCTTACGGACCTACTACATCACCCCACTCTCCCATTTCTCTAGCATACTCAACAAGATGTCACTCTATTCATCACTACATACAACTGCTAGTTGTTCTTTATATCCATGCATACTTATTGCAAACATCTAACATTGACAATGTTTGATTGTCTTCTATCTCCACCGACTTGCAAGCTCTACCTCGAGATTCACATCATTGTCCAAATTATCCAATTTGGTTGCTCATCAGTTAGGGTTTCTCCTCCTTTCCAACTTTTACCAGTAAGCTATCAGTCCATCTCGAGCCTTGCACCATCATCCAACTCATCTAATAGAATATATTAGATATCACCATACCTCTGTGCATCGAGCCACACAAAATTAAATTTTGTTACAAAGAATTTTCCTCTTTCTCTTTGTCAAACCCTAAAAAATGATATGCAATTAATGCACTCTACTATATATTCAATTTTATTCAATCTTGATCTCATCTGTAGTCTGTTTCATCGCCTAACAGATCAAATCTTCATTTAATTAGTTGCTTGGTGTAGCTAGACCAATTAACTCCTTCCTTTGTGTTGGTTACCAAACAAAACCCCTATTCACATAAAGTTAGTCGTTCATATCTCTGTGTTTGAACTCTGGCTGTTGATCAACTCCTTCATGCCTTGATCCTATGACCCTTGTTCACAGTCGTTCCTTTAAATCCTAACTATTGGATAAGTAGTCATTTGAATCTCCTTCATCGATCTTAGGGTTATTCACCATAGAACACCATCGGGTTGTCGAGGAGACTTTCATTGACTATCACCACTTAATTCACAACAACGATGTGAATTAACATATCGAGCAATCGTTCTTCACCACCTGCCAGCCTTCATCACACTTGGGTCCCACAATCAACATCATACTCCTATCACCCAGTCACTAAAAACCTAAATTTCAAAACCTCTTATCAGAGTTTACGAAGTTCTGAGAACCCGTGACATGCTGACAATAAAGAGAACCTATGAAACTCCTTTCAAAAATGACTAAGTCACTTCCATGAAAACATCAACACCCAATACATCATTCCAATGTGGGGTCTGTTATCACCTGAAATTGTACCATGTTGAACCTGATGTTCAACACCTCAGTGTTACATGGGAAGACCTCTAAAGATGTGGGTTTCTTGTAAACAGAGGTCAACCTCCGGAGAAGGCCGACTTCCTATGGTGTCACCTAACTATTGATCTTGTAAGGAAAAGGGAGAAGGAGAATACATAAGAATAAAACTAAACCCTATGGTGATACACCAAAATGACAAGAACAATGAGACACTCAAGTTACACTTGAGTACTGATGATGGATATGGTAATGCACAACAAGTTTTTGTAGATTATGCATAAGTATTTCACAAATAGGTTTGACATGCACACACTTTCAAGAAGGAAAAGCAGATTTTCACAAATTAAAAGCTCATGTGCAATTAAGTAAACACAGTTTGTAACCTACATAATACTACTTTTGCAAAGAAAGGCATGCTAACATGAGACAAAGCTATAAGGAAAAGAAATATTTCATGAAGTAGCTTGATCAATCACCTGAAAATGCACAATATTTTGTAAGAACCAGAAGGAAAATTGAACCATCAATGGTAAACAAGGTAAATTTTATATATCATGCTCCAAAATGAGTTAACGAAAGTTTGCTAATCTGAGAAAGGACTGCAAAAGTCACAAACTTTAGAAAAGCATAAGGAGAACTCTCTTTACAAAGAGGAAAAAAATGCCATATATACTAAAATTGTGTCGGCCCTTGCCCTAAGGCTTACAAAAAATATCATCCTCTAGAAAAATATTTTCCCTTAGATCTTTTAATGAAGTTAACTCTGCATTAAATGTATATCCCCGCTGTCCATGTTCGAGCCTCCCTGAAGGGCCACTTTGAATTCTCTAAAGCATTAACATTAATGTCGATGCCCCTTTGCCAGTAGCGATCCTAGCTATCACTGTGACTCACAGTTTCTTCTTCCTTTGGCCTGATTCTCGCTCCAGATCTTTCTTCAAGTCGACCGTCTTTGAGAAGCAACACCCAACCTGCCCTGTTAGATTCAAACACCATGTTCACCGAGCTGACTGATCACCTTCGATCTCTGAGTAGATCGTTATGCTCTGTCGATCTCGTTCACAGGGGGATTTCAAACAGTCAAACGACTCATGGTCCATCCTTATCTCCCTTTGATTGGTTGAACTTGTGCCACGTAGATTCACAGACAGTCAAAGGTCGCCTCATCAAAATTGCATGTCTTTCGAGACACTAATCGATATCTGACGTTGAACCTCACAGCAACATTGATGGGACATCTGACGATAAACAGAACCACTCATAGCGGGGCGTGGGCGCGCTGGGCAGGGCGGAATCAGGCATGGGGCATAGGATTTGGGCTTCCATGTTGAACTCCCTCCAGTGCATTCTTCTGTTCCCTGGGAGCCCTTCTTGGTTGTTGAGACCTTTCACAAGATCTAGGCCCCAGCCGAGATATTGTATTTAGATTGGCGGGGACTCTCTCCCCGAAGGTAAACAACTCTCCCCGACGCCGGCCTTGTGAACAACTTTTGACGTGACTCCCATCAATCGGGAAGACTTCACAGTGGGTGGCTAAGAGTCTTACCGATGTCCCTTTCTATTTCGGCAAGACTATCAGTGGTCGGCAAGACCTCACAGCGAAAGCACCCTCCATCGGCTAGACCACCGAGCATCAGCAAGACATCACGCCGAACTCACAGGCTTTCAGCAAGACATTCACTTCATCGTCGAGACATCTCCCCGAGCTTAACATTACATCGAGAGTTCCACTCTTTCGGTGAGACTTCATTTGATCAGCAGGACCTTATGCCGAGGGAAAAATCCTTCGGCGAGCTCGCTTCATCATCTGTTGGCAAGACCTATCATAGATATCAATCCCTCTCGGCGAGACCTTCGCTATCAGTGAGACTCTATGCTGAAGGCAATCCCCTTCGGTGAGCTGAGACCATTTTGGCAAGACCTTAGCGGGTCGGGAAGACCTCTCGCCAAGCTCAAGATCTTTGGGCGAGCTCATTTCATATCGAGGAGACCTCCATTGGTCAGGGAGACATTATAGCGAAGGTACCAACTTTCACCGAGACCCCATCCTTTCGGGAAGACATCTCCCCGAGACCATTCGCTTTGGCGAGACCTTTCTTTGAAGCTACCACATTACGCGGAAGGAGTTCTGATTTCCCCAAGCTCTGATCATTTATTTCGATGAGACCCCCATGTTTCGGTGAGATAGCGGTTGATTGGCAAGACCTCATGCCGATGATGTCTCCTTTCGTCGAGACATCCTCTCCTGTCAGTGAGATACTTCCCATGCGGAGGGAGATACAAAACCTCACAGTGATTAAAATGTTTGGTTGACGGGACATTTCAAAATGAATAGAACCCCTACTAGTCGGCAAGACAACTAGAAGGTCTTGCCGACTTTCTCCTTAAAGGAACTCTATGCCAAACTTGACTGAGGTAGACTTTTCAACTGAGCTCCTTGAGAAATGCATCAGGGGTATGATTCAATCATGCACAACAATGTCTTCATTTGGACTTCATAACACCTGAAACATAGGTTGTCCTGCCTGATTGAGCCCGTAGCTGAAAATTGGGTAACAGGGTCCACATGTTGTTGTCACATATCCATGTCATTGCCATGTGTTTGCATCACTATTATGGTTGGGTCCCACATGGAGTGCTTGCTTACTCCTTATTGCTCGATCACTTAGTCACTAAGTCGGGAGATTTCAAAACTTGAGAATCCCGCAACATAGGTTGGTAAAACTTGGAACCTTGTGATTCCATTCACTTTCGCCGACAATAAGGAGATCGCTAAGTCATAAGGTTTGAAAACTTGAGAACCCCGCGACATAGGTTAGTAAAACTTTGAACTCTGTAATTCCATTCACTTTCGCCAACAACAAGGAGATCACTAAGTCAGAAGGTTTCGAAACTTGAGAACCCCGTGACATAGGTTAGGAAAACTTTGAGCTCCATGATTCCTTACAACTTTGACCCTAGACCAAAAGCATGAACCAATGAATGTAATCATTTTCATCAACATCATGACCTGCACAATGCTTGTCTGAAAAGCTCTCAAGAAACCCAGTCATTATGCCAACAATCTCCCTTACATGATTTGCACTTTTGACATTAATTACAACAATAGTCCAACAAAACTTATGCTCAAACTCACACTAAAGTAGAAAAATATGTCAAGAGGGGTCCAATTGTTCAAATGTTGAATAGTTAGGACATGATAAAGGATCTAGGGGGAACACACAAGCCCCCGGGATCTGAGATCCCATGACAAACCAACATGAGCACAAAGGAACACACATGTATGAAATACATCAAGACAACATACACAAGCATACATGTCAAAAACACAAAGCATACACGATGAAAACACATGGCATGATGTAACATAAAGAGGATGATAAAATGAAAGCAAAGGGTGTGTGCAAGAAGTTGAGTCCACTTTTTAGCAAAAAAGTGGAAGTGTTTTTCCTGATTTTTAGAAATTTTCACATTTGAACTAAACATTTGAAGCACTTAAAGATTGGATCTTAAAAAAAATTAGTAATATGAAATGTAGAAATCAGAGTCCAACTTCCAATAATGCAATTTTTTTTAATACCTAGATGATACAAATTGATTTTCAATAGGCATGTCTAAAAACCATTGTTTAAAAGTTGCTATTTTAGGACCATACCATGCATGTGTACATCAACCATATTTTGACCTAAATAAAGTACATTTTTGAATCCCTTTGGGAAAATATCTATAAGACACTGAATATTGTTGAGGATATTTTTTGTAATTTTTTAAATATTTTTTTATTAATTTTTTATTAGCCATAATTGTTGTTTTGAAAACCCCCATGTACGTTAAGAATTAGTAGACCTAAACTTATCTTTTTTTATTTTTTTCAAATTGAAAATAATTTTCTAAATATTGTTGACATAATTTGTTTTTCGAGAAATGTAAGAAATAAAAAGTTAATAAAAAATAAGAAAACCTATTATGTCAAGTTTATGGACTAGTTTCATCAAAAATTATTTGAAAAATAGAAAAAATAATCCAATTGTAAAAAAATTTACCTATTTGAAATCTACATACTCTTATCTATAATGGGTTTTAATTTCGTTAAAAAAGTCTTCAAAAAATGTCTTTAGACATATGTCCAATGTCACTCCTTTCTAGTTGAACACAAGGAAATAGGGGGCAAAGGACAAGAATGATGAGATCCACCTTCTTTCCTATTTCACTATAGTTCATTCACGGAAACCCTAGGGATCTCAATCTAAGGGTGCAATTGAGAAAAGGGGTTTCCATAAGGTCTCCTTGAGTTTTATTAAAGACAAAAGGGGGTTCATCACTAAGCAAAGGCTTAGAAAGAAGGAAATGAAAATTATATGCATGTTTGGCTATGTAATCTAGGAAATGAAACTCAAAATTAGAATAATAAACTATGAATGAACACAGGTACACCTGGAAAACTAATGCAGGAGCAATTGATGGACTATATGCCTCCATGAGGCTAGTTTGTAAAAAGAGTGTTTAGTGAGTGCTTATGGGTCATTAATAAGGTCTTTCAAGACCATCATGATGCGTTCAAGTCATTTGATGAATGTTTAGATAGGTTGTATGGTTATTGCATCCAAATTGAAAAAAATGGAAAATGTGGTCAAGAGAGGTCTACAATAGGGTTTTGGTGTTTTTCTATTAGAATAAGGTCATGGAGGATCATTTTATCATGTAATTAGTCAATTTAGTGGTTTAAATGCATTGAGGGATTCAAAAGTGCAAAAAAGCAAAATCTTGCAAAATTGTTGTTAAGGTAAAAGAGAAAAATTGTTAAAATAACAAATCAGGAAGTTGGGAGGTAGTTTGAGTTTAGTGTAGGTGTTGATATGGAGTAGGAAACCTTTAAAATGATGAAGGATCTCAAGCAAAAGAGGGAGAAGGGGATATAAATAATGGAGAATCAATAAAAAAACCCTATTTTTATATGCAAATTCTATGTTTTTAATGGAAAATGTGATTATAGGCTTCTGTACGGCCTTGCACGGAAGGATTCTAAAAAGGAAGTCATCAGATAAGATATTTGTGTTTGTCTACATCATTTCTCACTTGGTCTTGTTTAATGTCATGGAGAAATAAAGAGGTTATTGCATTTTTTGTACAAACAATCTAAAACCCTCCTAGGGTAAATAGTGGAGTAAGAAAATTGTGTATCTTTTAATTTAACTAATGGAAATGGCTAGAAATTTTTGAAAGGGTTCATTATTTTCTATTCTTTCATGTACCAAGTTTTTAGACTGTGAAGATATGATTTTCTTTTGAATTTATGAAGCCCTAGGACTATATTTAACCATGTTTTGACTAATACAGTGGAATGAACAGTGGGTTTTGATGTTTTGTTGTTGAATTTAATGTCCATCATAGGTGGAAGTGTTTGAGAATGGTGTCTTGGTGTATTGGGGTCCTTTTCATTTGTGATTTTTTCAAACTAATCTAGATTGGAGAATTTAAATGTTAAAGTTGACATGGCTGTGCTTTCTCTAGCAGACTAGTAAAGAATGGTTTAGTAAGGGTTTTGAATACTATTTTGTAAAAAATAATAACCAAAAATTATGCCAATGATTGGAGTTGATACTGAGGTATATTGTGATCCACTCCTTGATATTTTTTTGGAGAAACTATAAGGTTTGTGTTCATTTGACTTACTATCCTATACAGGGCAGATTCGTGACAGACCTAGTTAAGACAACATTAGCACTTTTGATTTTAAGTGGCTATGTAGTCATTAAGGAGTATTTAGATGAAGTTTATCTCATGCCTTTAAAGCATTGAGTGTGATCCTTAAATGATGTATGTCCAAACTATTAAGGTTGACAGTCTAATGAATCCTAAATAGGCCTAAAAGGCAGGGTACAATCATGACTGATTGGTATTGTTACAAAACAAAGAAACCTACATCTTTGATATGTTTTAGAAGGTAAACAAAGGCACTCAAATGTGGGGTCACAGTTGATGTATTGTGTCAAACCAAAGAATGAGTGAGGACAGTCCCTAGTTGAAGGGCTACAAGGGTATGGTGTAGTTTAACAAGAAGAACAGTGGATTTGAAGTATTGAGGTTATTTGCAAGGTTTGGTATGGTTGAGTTTGTTATGTTCATATTATGTAATGTCTTCTAAGGGCTAGTTGAGTTGTTCTGTTGATGATTTCACAATTTGTGTTATTGCCAAGTAATCCAAGAATTCCTAAGAGCAAGAATTTGGTAACATTTCCTTGAATGATTGGTTGAGTTGAATTGTGATCCTCCTAGCATTGCATCAAAAACTAGAGACACTTGAAATAAGGTCTGTAATCTTGAAATTATGACTTTTGATACACACTGGGACTAATACGCTACACTATGCGATTTAGTCCCAATTTAGGGTTTCAAGTTGAATCTAGAATTTGCAACTGGTAAACTAGGATCTATAGAAAATGTTTGAAAATCGGTATACTGGGACTCATATGCCCAAGGTAGTGATTTAGTCACAATACCAGGGTTTTGCTAAAACTTTGATATCCTCTAGTAATCTTCTATAGTTTCTCTCCTCTCTGATCTCTGAGTCTAAAAATTTGAATTTTGGCCTATAGGTGACTTTCCATGAAGATGACAACTTCTTGACAACTTTGACAACTTTCTTCAATCTTGCAATTTAGTCTCTAAAGGATCTTTAAAATAAAAACAACTAGATCTACAATCACAAATGTAGAGGAGAGAAAAATGTTGATTTGTTAGTGGATAGGGGTTTG
>VDFB02086081.1:401273607-401566027 GCA_007258455.2 Sequoia sempervirens | reverse complement strand
AAAATAAAACTAGATATAGGTCAATGATCAGTGGATTGCTCTATTTAACTCAGACTAGATCAAACATTATGAATGTTGTATGTATGGTTGCTAGATTTTAGGCTGATCCAAAAGAATCACATGTGGCTGTTGTGAAGAGAATTTTTAGATATCTAAAAGGAACAATTGACTTTGGACTTTGGTATCCAAAGGATGATGATCTCACTTTGTGTGCATTTACTAATGCGGATTGGGTTGGTGATGTAGATAACAGGAAAAGTACTAGTGGTGGTGCTTTCTTCCTAGGGAAGAAATTAGTTTCCTGGTTAAGCAAAAAACAAAATTCCATTTCTCTATCTACTACTGAAGCAGAATACATTGTTGCTACAAATAATTGTACTCAAGTGATATGGATGAAATAGATGTTGAGAGATATCAAGATAATATATGAAGAGCCTATTGCCATATACTGTGACAATTCAAGTGCAATAAATATTTCAAAGAATCTAGTGTTGCATTCCAAGACTAAACATATATCAATCAAGTTTCATTTCTTGAGGGAGAAAGTAAATGAGAAATAAGTAAGATTGGACTATGTGCCTACCAAAGAACAGATTGTAGATATATTTACTCAGCCATTAATGAAGGATACTTTTGACTATCTCAGAGGAATGCTAGGGGTAATTACCTCTCCTGATAAGAACTAAAAGATGCATTTACTTCCATCAATCTATGAACTTCATTGCTATATTCTGATCTAGATTGATGTTTTTGCGGCTGCTACTCAAGGGAAGTAGTCAAATGTGCAGATATGTGGTTCAAAGAATTTTTATGGAAAGATCATTGTTACCTTTTCCATTGATGTCAAAGGGGGAGAAGTGCATTGTGAAAAATGTTTCTAAGAAGAAGAACCTTGTGGGGAGAAGTGAAGTTGAGAAGAAGTTAGTGTGTTGGGTTGATTGTATTTTTCACATCTTGTGTTGCCATCAATGCCAAAGGGGGAGATTGTTGGATGTTGTGGATATAGTTGTTGATATGTGGTTGTCATTGATTTCAACACTATTAGCATTCGGTATATCAATTGTTGTTTATGTCGAGGATATTGAGAAAATTGTACGAGAAAGTGTTCTAGGTTCCCAGTGGAACTGTGCAAGTCATGAAGGTGTCTTGTTCTGTACGTAAAACATTGGTTGGTGTGGATTAAAGGGATTATTTTTGGATGTTTCTAGATCATCTATTGGAAGTTTTAGAGGTTCGCGTAATGTTTTGATTGTGTTGTGGTCTTACAGTGTTTATGTGGTCTCCGTCAGTGTTCCTGAATGAAGATTGTGTTATTTTGGTAATCTCAGTTGTTTTGGATGCTTCTTTGTTGTTTCTTGGTGTTTTTTGATGTCTCTAGATCATTCTCTATATTTTTGGTACATCCACATTACTCAGAGATCTTTTGGTTGAAGATCTTTTCTCGAGCATGTTCGAGTTTTCGTGTTCCTGGCCGACATGTTGTGGTAGCGTGTTGTGGATCTTAGTGGTGAAATTAATTAAAGTATTTTTGTATTAAAGATGTTAATTTGGGTCTCCACTATGTTGTGGCTAACCTTGGTGGATCTGCATTGGAAATTTATTTATGAATTTGGGCCAACATTGAAAATATGCTTTATTTTTTTGGTTGACTAAGTTGTGATGAAATCTCATGTAGCAGATATATAAGAGTGATTGGTTGAGAAAAGTTAGTGTGTGCATAAGTGTGAATGTATGCCAGAGAAATTGTAAATGAGTGAATAGTGCTCCTATCATTCGATTGTAGAGCAGAGAGTGAAGAAGTTTGAGCAAAGTGAGAAGAAGGTTTTATGTGCTTAATTGGAACTATAATTAGGCTTGTGTAGAAGCTATTTTTTCAATTCATACTCTGTGGATCTAATCCATATTTTTGTATTGTTGGAAAGTGATTCCTCTTTTGTATTTGAGTAGTGAGCTCTAGGAAATGTGCCTGAATGCATGTGCATTCCCCTTATTATTTCTCTTTATACTTTTAACAGAGTATAATCTTGTGGACTAACATCCACCACAGTTTTTCCCCTAATAGGGTTTCCACGTAAAAATCTTGGTGTTCTTTGTCTCTTTGATGTGTTAATTTCTTGTGGTTAATTGTGTATTCATCAGATCTAAGATTAAGTTGAGTCAAGTAAGAAAAGTTTAAGTTTCTATCACAACTGATTCCCCCCCTCTCAGTTGTGTGTCCTTTTTTTTCCAACACCCATATCCTAAATGGGATCTCATTTAGTTTTTTTTAAATTTTAACCATTCAGGATACAAGATCCCATTTCTAGAATAGGATCCCATTTCTAGAATACAAGATCTCTCTTTTGGCTTAGGGTCTCAAAACAAAGCGGGATCCCATTTCACTTTTCCCAATTAGGTGTTTATGCCTAAGTCCAAAACTTCCATGAGAAGTGGACCCAACTTCATGCATTTACCGCAAAAATGATGCAAACATGAACAAGACACATGAAAGACACAAAAAAACACAAGGTTAGTGCTAAAGAGATTCAAGTCAGTAAGGCAAAGAGACCTTAGTTTTCAATCTATCTAAAATACCAAATGTCATCCATCAAATTTGTTGTCAAAATAAAATGATGTTCTCACAAGGATGTAAAATAACTCATGAGCCACATGGATCTACTAGCTAGCAAGTTGTGTTATGCTAGGTATCCATGCAATATGATGGGTTCTACAAGGCTAACAAGATGTATTATGCTAGACACTCAGGAAATACATAGCTCTACTATCAAGCAAGTTGTGTTATGCTTGGAGACCATGCTAAAATGGGTGCTCAAGTTCATGACTCGACAAGTGTTATGTTAAATCCATGAACTATCTTGCCAAAGACTCACCTAAGAAGGGACACAAACTCACCTAAGAAGGCATATAAATGACAAAATTACCTAAAAAGGTGCAAAAAATTGCCTAAGAAGGCACATAAATGTCTAAGAAGATGACAAAAACCTCACCTACGAAGGTTCCTAAACATCTAAGAAGATGAGCAAGACAAGGCCAAATGTCAAGGGGTGTTATAAACAACACCACTACAAAAAGTGCTTTATAAAATGTCAAAGGGGCATTGATCAATACATGGAGGGTCACACCTTAGGGAATATTGCACATTTCATCGCCACTAAGAGAGGACAAGTCATGGAATAAAAGGTTCACTCCTTAGGGAATACTAACCATAGTATTACCACCAAATGGAACATCATATTCTTGAGAAGAGTCTCACCATTAGCAAACATCAATCCTAATATCACCACAAAGGAGACACTAGCGTGCATTAATAAAGCCACACTTTCTAGGATATGTATGCTATCATCACTAAAAAGGGACCATTTCTTATGAAAACAATGAATGAGGTACTATATGCCCCCCATTAAAATGTTAACATATTTGTTATATTAGTATTTTAAGGAGAAAAGAATGCACACCTTCAAAACTAGCTATCCTTGCCTCCCAAGTGCAAAGAGAAGGAAAACCATGCAAGAGACTATCATGTTGCTACCATGGAAAATATGGTTGCACTTAAGATTGTACCACCATGAATGGAAATGAGCAAAAACTTAAAGCTATAAAATGCCACATAGTAAGGAGCAACGCCATAGGATGAAGATCATTATTGTGTTAAAGTGATTAGGTGCATCAACACATGGAAGAGCACCACATTCCTTAAGTTTTTGAATTTTGTTACACAAGGGCTATCATTCATTGGTAGAATAACCATGCACTCGATGATATGCACAAAATGAGTTTTTGTTATAAAATTTCTTTTGCATTTTTCAGAGGGAGAGATATCAAGTGTGCTTTGAGAAGCCTCAAAAAAACATTCTCTTGATCAAAAGTAGGAGACATTCCTCTCTTTTGTGAAGAAAATATTTCTCGCTTACTACAAGATTTCATGCATGCAATAGATGATAAAGCATTAGATGAGGATGAGGATGAAGGTTGGAAACATAGACCTTGTTTGGAAAAGTACAGTATAGACTTCACTTGATTCCTATCATTTTGTTCCACGGTTGCATTATATCCATGTTTAGACATAATTTTGTATCCAATTCCATAGCATTCTTCTAACTTAGAAGAAGAGATCATATCTACATGCTCTTGAGAAGAATTATCTTTTTCCCAAGCACACAAATCCTTTTTAAGATTTTTAAAGTTAGGCATCTTACACTCATGAGGGATGAAAGTTAAAGAGCCCCCATCACCATCATGGGGTGATGTTTCTGAATCCATTGATATAGAAGATATAACATATGACTCTTTAGGTTTAGATTGTGAGATTTTATACTCTCCCATAAAGGAGGATATGAAATCTAATGAACCCTAGTCATCATCTATGAGTGTTGTTATAGATGACATGCATTTGGGATTATCATCAATTTTTATAGGTTCTTTGGACTTTAATGGTGAGATTTTAGACTCTTCTTTGAAGCAAGGTGTAAAACCTAATAGTCCCCAATCATCATCCAAGTATTTCATCATGGGTTCTACTTTTGAAGTTGGAATCAAATTATTAAGAGAGTTGGGAGTATTATGTTCGGCTTTGGCTTGAAACTTATAACTTTCTTCATTTGATTGCATTGTGTATATCTTGTTATTATATTCATAATGTATCTCATAGTGGAGGGTAGACATGACTCCCTTCATGGCATGAATCCATAGTCTACCTAAGAGAAGATTATATGAAAGAGGTCTTGGCGTAAAATAAAGGAGTGATCCCACAATAGTGGTTTTCTCTTTTTGGGACATCTTGATTTTTGTTGAAATCACATACTTTTAGAAAATATATTTATTTTAAGCCTTGAAAAGTTCCATTTAATGGATTACAATTGAAGAGGGTTTGATCAAACCACATTAGATGAAACCCCCTTGGATAGAAACCCGCTAGTTTTAAACCATACCTATAACAAAGTCTTCTTTACACCTATCAAAACATTGAAAAAAAACCACTTTTGATTTACCTTTTGGGGGATCAAATGAATTCATTTAAAATTTATTTTTTGTATGTATGTAGTCCTTATTATAAGCTTCCCAAAAAGTATAATTTTAAATATATTTAATTTAATTATTATATTTTATTTTTATTTTTTGTGAATGTAGGTTTTTCACCGAAAATCAAGCTCTTTGTTCTGCACATGTGGAAAATAGCAGATTATCAAATTTTTTTTTTAATATCTATTCTTTAGATATTGATGTCCTTGATCTAACAAAAAAAAAAAGAATTTTGATACATACAAAAAAATCGATGTTAACAAGTAAACCTATGTCTGAACTATAATTGGTCTAACTTCAAAACTTAATTAAGAAAAAATATTCAATTAAACACTATGAAACCAATTGCATGCACTAGATATCATAGTTACAAATATAAATTAGAAAAAAATATAATTTTATCCTTCATATAATTTTATTTTTTGTGTTAGCAAGTACATGTCACTCTTTAAAAATGGTGTTTACTGTTAAAACTAGTTTTCGAAGGAGATGGAAAAAGAAATGCAATTATAGTCCATTTTTTTTTAAAAATATATATTTAGAATCTATAGAAAAAATGTCACAAATCACTAGTTTGCATCATCTTCAAATTCCTCATGGTTTAGCAGCTATAGGTTCCTGAAAGTGAAGATTTAGTTAAAAAAAATTAGTTCAAAGTCCAGTTTGGCCAAAAATTGTAGGCCAATATTGTGGGATCACCCAAACATGTGTTTGTAAAGTGGCAGGTCCTACCTAGATAGGTAATGTGGTCACCTCTAATGGTTGCTTGTTAATATTATCAAATCCATAGATTGAAATATCATTAGGCTCCATAAGATTCTTGTCCACACCAATTTCATCTAGAAGATCAATGCTACAAACGTTAAGACCTGATCCATTATCTATGAGAGTACGCTTAATTCCAGATTTATTAATGATCACCATTATCATTAAAGCTTCATTTTTATTCTAGATCTTAAGCGATGGTAATTCATTTTGATGGAATGCAATATCCAAATTTGTTACTTGCATATCTGACACATATTCATCTACATCAATTGAATTCTATAAATTTTCATCAACCTTCACATTTGAACTTTCAACAATCTTTCTCATCCTTTTGTTGTAGCATCTATAAGCTTTTATTTTAGTAGAATACCCAAGGAAGATGCCTTCATCAAACCTTGCATCAAACTTTCCTAAGTTTTCTTCATCTCTCTTGATATAACATTTGCTTCCAAATACTCTAAATTACTTCACTTGATAGGAATCCTTTCGTACCATAACTCATAGGGATTCTTTGTGTTGTTATCCTTAGCTTGAACTCTATTAAGTATGCAAACAATAGTGTGAATTGCTTCTCTCCAGTAGACTTTTGGTATATTTTCTTCTTTCATCATAGTCCTAATAGCTTCTTGAATTGTCCAATTTTTCCTTTCAACCACTCCATTTTACTGAGGAGTTCTAGGGGTAGACAAGTTCCTCTTTATTCAATGAACTTCAAAAAATATTTTAAACTCATTGGAGGTGAATTCTCCACCTTTTTTAGAACTCAAACATTTGATCTTCACACTCATTTCATTCTCAACCATAGCTTTAAATGCCTTGAATTTATCTAATGCATTAGATTTCTCTCTAAGAAAAGTTATCCATGTCATTCTAGAGTAATAATCAATCAAAAGCATAAAATACATGTCACCTTGTATACTTCTCACCCTTGGAGGACCATAAAGATTTGTATGAATTAATTCTTGTAGTCTGATAATAGATTTTTCCTTTCCTTTGTAACTACTCCTTGTTTTCTAGACTGACAATCCCTATAAACATCATTGATAGGCTTTGTGATTCTTGGCAGGTCACTCACTACATGAACTATACTGATTCTCTCTAAATTATCAAAATTCATATGAAACATCCTTTGATTCCATAGCCAACTATCATTAATCTAATACATAAAGCAATGACCATCAACACCCTTAAGCTGATAGATGTTTCCATCCATCCTTTTACCTACAACAATCATAGTTCTAGTCCTTTTTAATGATCTCACATCTTTCATCCTTAAACACAAGATTATATCCTTTGCTACACACTTTTCCAACACTCAAGATATTATGCCTTAAACCCTTAACATAGTAAACATTTTTAGTATTATGCTTGCCATCAAAACCGATTGAACCTATTCCACAAATCTTAGCTCCTGAATCATCTCCAAATTTAACTAATCCACCATCACACTTTTCAAGTTTAACAAAATTACTTTTGTCTCCATTCATTTCATTAGAATAGCCACTGTCAACAACCTAGTAATTCTTATCTTCTTTAACATGAAACATAGATACCAAAGTACCTTCAACCTTATCCTTGTTCTCCAAAACACTTTCCTTCACACAACTTTCAGAGTTAGAAGAACTAAACTCTTCTTTTATAGCCAAGAACAAGCATTCAATATCATCAAAATATCCATATTCAAATTCATCATTAGAAATACCAACATCTTCTTTGACATAGTAAGTTGTTTTAATCATCTTTCCTTTATTCTCTTTATTCTTATTGTCCACAACTTTGTTTGAACATCTAGAAGCATAATGACCTACATTTCCACAACTGAAACATTTGAAATTTACTTTACCTTTGTACTTATTGGAGCCCTTTTTTATCGTTCTCACAAAGTTAGCTTCCACATCATCAAGATCATTTCCATCTGAATCTTCAATCTTTTCTGATTTTCCTACCTTAAAAGTAGTCTCCACTTTTGTACCATTCTTCAAACCAAGCTTTCTCATTTCAAATAAATTAGTGTACCAATCAACTGATCTCTAGAATAAGTGTTAAAATATGTAACTTCCTCAATAAAAAATACCTTTTCACTGTATGAATCAAGAAGAGTTTTGAGAACTTTCTTCACCACTCTAGGTTCTTTAACTTGCACACCAAGACCTCTCATAGCACTTACTAGTTCATCAACCCTCTGCATGTAGGTTGCAATTGTTTCATCTTCAAACATTTGCATAGTCTCAAATTGTTCCTTTAGATTTTGTAGCTTTTCTTGTTTTAACTTTCCATCTCCTTCAAAAATACTTTCAACCTTATCCCAAACTTATTTAGTAGTCTTAAGATTCATAACTTTAACCAATTCAGAATTTGAAAGACTATTTGACAGAATAATTTTTTCTTTAGCATTTACCTCATGTGCCTTGATCTCATCACTTGTGCTCAAACCATAAATGTAGGTGCAACATATTCATTCTTTATTGCTTTTTCAATTTCAAATCCATGAGTTAACAAATATCCTTCCATCGTTGTCTTCCAGAATACATAGTCTATTCCATTAAATATAGGGAAATCAATTTTCTTCACCATCCTGAATCTAACTTAAGTGGATAAGCTCTTCTCCAAGGAACCTTGCTTTGATACCAATTTTTGAATGAAAAAGACAACTAAGAGTGGGGGGTGAATTAGTTGTAGCAAATTAAAACATCAAAACCCTCAACAATAATCAAAACCACATGCATTCACTAAACCCTCATTCAATTCATGTGATTAATCATGAAATGCAGATAATGGAAACTAAAATAGCAACACTATACAAAAGAGAACACCAGATTTACATGGAAAAACTAATGGGGTAAAAACCATGGTGAGGATTAGCTCACAATATAAGTAATTACAAAAATGGTACAAGGGCTCACTACCAAAATAGGATACACTGTCCAAAGAGGCTCACAGTCAAGGGTCACTAACATAAAAAGAACACAAGAAGATAGAAGAGAAATGTTACACAAAGAAAAAATTCTCAATGCAACAAGGAATCCACCACAAATTCTGCAACACTTTCACATCCTTGTATGAAAGATTACGTACACCTTCAACTCACTGCATTCAGGAATCCAACACTTTGATGTTCGCACTACTCTGCTCAAATTCACACTTTACTCTTCATAAATTGGTATCACTTGAATCACACACTTCATTTTATTTCATGTATTTTCTATCTTGACAACCTTCAACATCTTGACTCATACTTATACCATCCTCAACCTTGAAAAATTTCTCCAAGGTCAACAATACATGCTTCATACTTTGCAATTTCAAATTAGGTCGACACTAAACATTCTTGTGGTGGATAAGAATGAAAGTGGAATAAAACAACAATTAATTGAGACCCAAATTATATCTCACATGGCATGCTATTCCTTCATTAATTCATGAACATCTTAGAATGTAGTGTAGACACCAAGTCGATTGTTACCCATGAAAACACACCAAACATTAAGTACACACTTCCTTAAGAAAATCTAAAACTTTTGATACACCCGACCACAAATCCTCTTAACACAAACAAGAGAATAACACCATTAAATCTCCTTCAAAACCACACGCCCTGAAAATAAACTATGGAGAAATGTGGAACAAATACATTTCTCCCAGACACCTCTATATAACACTACAAAACCAGTTCACATACTGGTGAACACAACTTCCTCTAACCAACAATCTAGAAACCCAAATTTTGGATAAAGAAACCTCTAATAACCTTGAACAACATATCAAAACCACATAGGCATAGCATCAACACAGAAGAAATTTAGAGAAGAATCTAGAGCACATTCTGCACCATGTTGAGGTATAAAATCATTCTTCATTCTATTTTATTCTTTCTTTTGCTAAATTTTTTTCATTTCCTTCTCTTGCTAAGAGATAACAAGCTTATTTCGGCGAGAAAAAAGTATTGCTCTTTCCATTGTAGAATCTAGCAAAACTAGCAATTGTAACAAATGGTACTAGCTTGGGGAGAAAAATTTCTTATTCTCACATTAGAACTGCAATCAATAGCCTTATGACCAAACTTGTTGCATGTGTAGCAATAGCCATAGAAGAATTGAAAAGTCATAGCATTATTACTTATCATCTTACTTCTACATTCATCAACCTTGTGGCTAAATTTGCTGCAAGCATAGTACAAACCATGAAATGATTGAGTGTTCTTGGAATATTACCTTGATGGCTTGAAATAGTTCTAGCTCATTTTTCTTCTACATTCAATTGCCTTATGACCAAACCTATTACAAGCATAGTAGTTACCATTGAACCTTGTAGGAGCTATTTGTTTGTGAGCAATCTTTCTGAAGTTCTTCCATTTTCTCCAGAAAAGAGAGATTCCACCTTCTTTCTTGTTGTCATGGTTTATCTTTGCATCTCCAGAGGATGTTTCTTTAGAATTTTCTATATAGGATTTCTCCTCCCTTGTCTCAAACTGTCTTTCTACTTTGAAGTTGTCATACATATTTGTAGATGCATTGACCATGGGATTTTTTCCCTTTTCAAAACCAAGTTTGATTTCCATTTTGAGGGTTTTGAGAGTTAATTAATTCATCATGAATTCTAGATCCCCCTCTCAGTTTTAGGACTTTTTCCATTTGTTCTTTAGCCACTTCAAGTTCTTTTTTGAGGGATACAATATCTTCCTCTAGCTTTAGACACTAACAATTTTATCATTGAGCTTGATATTAAGGAAATCCTCAATCCTCTCGCCTTCTCCAAATTTGACTTTTAAATTTGAGATCATGTCTTCAACTTATTTGGTTTTCATCTCACATCCATTGCCAACTTTTATTTGAGTTTTTAGTTTCCAAATCTTATCTAGATCTTTAAGAGATGACTGGATTTCTCCTTCAAAATCTACTTCGTAGTCTTTCAAACTGATATCCCAACCTTGAGGTTCCATTGATTCTAGGTCTAGTACTAGAATAAACATAACATATATTTCTACAACAAACCCCATGTGTTCAAGAGCGGGATCAACTTTAGCTATTCATCTTCTCAAGGCACTTGGCTCTGATACTAATTGTTGAACACAAAGATGTGCTAAGAGGGAGGTAAATCAATATATATTAAAACTTAACTAATTTCATGTGTAGATTAACAACTCATCACATTAACTGAAAGGAACAAAAGAGAACACATGCATCACATAAAGACGCCAGTATTTTACATGGAAATCTCAATGAGGGGAAAACCATGGTGAGGATTAACTCACATTATATGTAGCTTCCTACTAACAAGAAATTACAATGTTTGAGACTCACTACCTATGGACTTGCAAACTAAGGGAAACTACCTGAGAGCAAGATATAATGGACCTGATGAGACTCACTCTCTTAGATCAAGATACATGAATTTTAGAGTAAGAAAATGATTATGAGTTGCTTTGAAGAAGCATCTAACACATGTTGATGATGCAATCATTATTTTGCACAATTAGCCCTTTACACTGATTTCAAACACTTCATCTTTTTCATTTTGGTCTTTCACTATATAGTTGCAACATCATCTTCACAAATGAATTTGATATTTTGTATATATCCTCCATAATAACACAAAACTCCAATGAAGTCAATTCCAAGATGACCATTGGATGAAAAAAATGATATTGCAAGGGTCGACTCCAAAACAAATCCAAAATAAAAGAGAATTAGTTGTGTATTAGCATACACTATGTTGAGGCCCAAATACATCACAACACATTCTTCAAGAAAAGATTAATTGATCAGGATCAACTGCAAAGAATGAAACAAGTCATGTTGGCCCAAGTAGTAACAATACCATCAATACTCTCATTGTTTGACTTCACATAGTCATGGAGATACCAAAATTATTATGCAGACCAAGGCATAGGCATTGTAGACCATGCACAATATTCATTCAACCTTTTCCTTAAGTATCTAATTATAAAATTTTGGCACAGGAGGAAAAACCTATTAAAAGTACAAGAACAATGCATTTCAAATAGACTGTAGCTAATTGTCATTCAAAAATAGTACTTGCAGACTACTACATCACTTGATACTACTAATTAGTATGATTTTATCATTGCAAAACATATTTACAAAACCACAAGAACAACCCTTCACTTTCAAAAGAATGTGGAGCATTCCACGAGGCTTCCATTGTTGCTTTCCTCTGTCAGGGTTCATACCAAAACACTATTGCTTATAACTTTTACTGTAGAAAGTGAGATGACATGATTCCTTTGGTGTGACACCTTTATAACATAATCATCTATCCTTCAGAGCTATAAGACAAAATAATTTTATAGAAGTGGAAAGAATGTGGATCATCGTATCATGACTCTACCCTATGCGTGTTTTAGTACAAATTCTACATATCTTTGTGTGTGGTACATTAACCTATGATTATATAAATGTATACACATTATGGAAACAATAGGACATGACTATCATCTTTCACAACATAGTTAGCATACTGATCATTATTCTTCCTTGTACAACCTTGTAGACTTGCTCCAACTAATATCACATGACAACTATCTTTGAAGAGTGTTCACACTTCAACATCATATTTGACATCAATGACAACCCATATTGGGTTGACATAAATGATAACACCTATTGCCAACATTCTTATCACTACCATGTTGGCCTACACAAATTCAAATTTTAAACCAGGAACTAACCATTTTAAAAGAGTTTGAATTTGGATCATAGATCTTCATTTTTTGTGGGCTTGAAAGTATGACAAAATTTCAATGATTGAATTGAATAAATATAGATGCCCCTAAAATATTCCCAACCAATAGAATGAAAGAATTAAAAATTCTTAGATGTGTGTCATCATCTTGTAATTCCACATGACCTTATCTCTTCTCTCTATGGACATGTGATAGCTATTAGTTTATATTTGAAACTTCATTGACACAAACATCATCTTGGACACATGTCAATATTATGCAACTTCACATAAACAAAAATGGGACCTACCTTTACCATCGTGAATGCACAAACATACAAAACATATCCCTAATGCACAACCCTCCTTCCTTTTTCCTATATATGTGTCACCACTTTGCATACTTGTGGAAAAAATAATTTGGAAACAAATAGATTCATAAAGCACAAAGATAGGGTGATTCAATTGTATGATGAGAAGTAGTGCTAATAGGGATTAAGTGAGACTACTCAATGAACTTTGAAACTTGCACATGTGGTAACCAAATCAGGCTACAAGTGGGGCTGGTAAACCACAATACTAAAGGGCTTAAGTTATAACTTAAGTGACTTGGAACCTCTGATAGCTAGTCAACAATGAAATAGAACATAGAGTGTTTGACTAGGAAAATACTTAAGGTTTTAAAGGAATTAGAGCTAAAATTGTACCAAGAGCACAAACCCTAACATAAGCATGTAATCTAAACTAGCCAAAGATATCTAACATAGACCATAGCCATCAATATTGCTAGTAGACATGAACAAATTAGAGTGAAAAAAATAGTTGAAGTAGACAACCTCGATGTCTAAAGCAACAAAACACGTCTTGACAACAATGACAATTTTGACAATATTGACAACATTTGCAATCATCTTCTTCTTAGAGGTCTTGAAATAAATCCTTGACAATGATGCAAAATCATTGACATCTTGATGATAACAAGAATATTTACAACAATGCAGAATCCTTGACATCAATGAAAACAAGCATATTTACAACACTATGAAATGTGAAATAGTTCCTAACTTGGGTTCAAATCACTTTATCATAACTCTTCACATAAATGAGGACCACCCCAACTCTAGGAATCCACTCAATTTAAAAAACACATGGCTTCAAAATAGTTCATTCTTGGATAAAGGTAAGAATTAGTGGGTGAATCCCCGTAAGATGAAAGGTACACAAATATACTCTCTCACTAAGAAACTTATTACCTTATAGTTGATCTTGAAAGAGTGGAATAAAGAAATTAAATGAAACAAAATAATTAAAGAGAAACTTATGTGCTAAATGAGGAGATCATTGTCCATGGAATGAGCTAGTCCTATCATCTAAAGGATAAAATTTTATTAGTAGAATTGATTAACATCCACACTATGTAGGGGGAAAATAGGGTAGACCCAAGTGCATGAACAAGAGGATCTACCACTAATTTCTCTAAGACTCTAAACACTCAGTTATGTGTAAAGTAAGATGCCAATAACAATCACTAACTCATTTGAATGCAAAATCTGACAAAAATTTCTGATGAAAGATGTATAATTTGATGTATTGTCGAGATTTGATGTGTAATTTTCAATTTTTTAAAATTTTATCCCTGATATTCGTCAAAATTTCGACGAACCTGGGTTTCGTCAAAATTTTGACGAACATGCAAAATCAGAAAAAAAATCAATTTGTGGTCAACATAAATAAAAGTGATTTCGCCTATTTATTGCAACAATGTTTTGCTATACTTGTGAATTTTCTCTACTTGTGAAAGTTTGTGGAGAACTAAGGATGATTTTCTTGGAAAAAATCAGAAAAAATTCAAGAAGATATCACTAGGTTGAGGGTAGTCATTGTCTTTTTATAGAATTCATTTGTGAAGTCAAATTTGTACTTCCAGGTTTGAAAATCATATTTTAAAGCAACATCCCATCAAATTTCATTTTTAGACTTGTGCATTTTGAGAATTTCATTTCCAGATTTTGTTGTGCAAGTTCAATATTCTGATTTTAGGAGTCTAACAATTTGAAATCATAGTAAAATCAGAATTTAATAAGTTGTGGAATTACCATTTTAAAGTGTTTTTTGGGGTCATTAACTTCAGGCTATCTTCTCTTTTGTAGGGGTGGTTGCATGCTGAATTTTTTTGGTGTAAAATATCATAATTATTAGATTTTGTTACCTGTCTATGATTAAAAATTATTGGAGTGTGAGTTTGATATTTTTTGAAGATCTAAATATTCAAGCTTGGTAAAGAAAAATCATGTTAGATAATATTAGTCTAGAACAAAATGAAAAGACAGTTGCTAGAATGTGGGCTAGATTGAAAAGAAAGGGTGATGGGAAATGTTATTGTCCTTGCAATAATTGCAAGGGCTTAAAGATGAGAAGAATTTTAATCACAACAGTTGAGAAACATTGTAGGCAGCATGGCCATTTTTAAGGGGGGCATGATTATGGTCCATTGGTAAGTTGTAAATATTTATATCGTTTTAACATTTTATATATATAAAAAAAATCACTTGATCATGTTCATGGTTTATTTTTGTCTATCATTATTATAAAGGTGGGGCACCCTAGGGCACATGATATGGATTATCACAACCCAGAGAATGTGGTTTTGCAAGTGGACGAACATGGAGCTATGAATATCGAAGATGAAGTTAATGATCCTATGGAAGAAGATGATCATGCGCCAAAAAACACAGTTGAAGATAATGGTACAAATACATTGATCCATGACACATTTAGTGGCACAACTAATCATGATGATCAAGATGACTTTGATGATGTTCATGATTTACATGTACTTGAGAAGGCATACGAGCCCCTTTATGAAGGCTCCCAAACAACTCTTCTCTCTGTTGTATTGTTGTTGGTGAACTTGAAGGTTTTGAATGGTTTATCCAACCTAGCAATCTCACGGATGTTAAGGTATGCCATATATGTCATCTTTTTTCATCTATTTAATTAATTGTTGTTAGTTCATCACTAGTAAATAAATGATGAAATATGTCCATTAATATTCTTTATATTAACAAATTATTTTTTTGTTGTAGATTGATTGGTGAATTTTTGTTACCACCATCAAATATTTTACCTCGCTCATACTGAGATTTATCTGGCATTATCAAAGATATTGGACTGGAGTATCATGCAATAGATGCATGTCCCAATGATCATATTATATATCATAAACAACATGAATTTGCAACAGAATGCCTGAAATGCCATATTAGTAGATATCAAACATATCAACTAATAAAAAAGGTGCCTCGCAAGGTTCTTCGTTATATTCTCATTATTCCACGTATGCAATGATTATTTAGGTGTGAAAGTTTAGCACAATTTATGGATTTCCATGCACCAAATAGATGGAAATGACATTCTTTGAATGCCTGCAGATGGTTCTACATTTAGGGACATGGAGGAAAATTTTCCACACTTTAAAGAAGAACCTCGTAATCTCAGGCTTTCATTGGCAACAGATGATGTCAATCCATTTGGAGAGTTGAGATCTATTTACTCGATGTGGCCTTTTTTTGTTATAAAAAATAACATTCCTCCATGGATGTCAATAAAGATAGAGCACATAACATTGTCAATGATTGTTCTAGGTATTTGTTTACATCAATTTTCTTTAACACAGTAGCATCTCATTTGTCTTATTTGTTGCATTAATGACATATTTTTTTCATTTAATAGTTATGTACATTAATTTATATATATTGCAGTAAAATGGTTATAATAATTATGTAATGTTTATGTTCATTCAACTAGGTAAGTACCAAGTTAAAGATATGAATGTATATATTAAGCCTCTTATCGATGAGTTATTAAAGTTATGGAATGGCGTCACTATGTATGACGTCTCTAGACCAATAGGACAAAGACAACTTCAATTCCATGCAATGCTTGCATGGACAATTCATGATGCCCTAGGGCTAACACATTTTTGTGGTATGTTATAACGTTCGACTACACTTTAACGATATTTAATTTTATGAAATAGATATCATGCATGTTTTTTAAATAATCTATTCATTATATATAATTATAAAAATTGACATATTGAATCCAATTATATATGATCTTGCAGGTCTTCAAACAAAGGGAAAATTTGCATGTCCAATTTGTGGTCCAAAGATGAAATTTTGTCATTCAACAAGTTTAGGAAAGCAAGTGTTTGATGAGTATAGGCACTTCCTCCACATAAATCATAAGTATCGAACTACTAAAAAATATATTTTCAATGGAAAAGAAGAGACTACATCAAAACCACGAAGAGTGGCACCTCGCCTATGGAAGTTGGAATATAATAGAATTAATCATCAATGTTATGCATTAGATCAAATTGTTTATCTATCATATATGATATGTTTGGAATTTATATTTTTATATTGTGTTGTGTTTACTCATGCTATAATTGACAATGATTGTTGTTAATTTGTTTAACTTATATGCTTCATGAAGGTTGTCAAGGCATTAATGGCCAGCTTCCATAGGGACTGAAAAGTTATCCCAAACAATTTAGTAGGTTGCCCTACTATGAGCAACTACAAATTGTGCATTTGCTTAATACAATGCATATCAGAAAGAATATAACAGAAACATTATGGAAAATATTGGATGGAAGGCATGACAAAGAAAAAATTGTCAAATTTTGTAGTGACATTCAGGAAGCCAATCATGCAATGAAAAATGTCATTCAATTGAATAGTGAGGGAGACCAAATTAATATAAGTGCCCTTCCTTGGTTATTAACGCAGCAACAAAGCAATGCTATAAAATAAGTCATACAAAAAATTTGATTTCCCACAGGATTTACTACGAACATAAACAATATCATAAAAAAGAAAGGTGAATTTAGATTAGGGATGAAAATGCATGATTGGCATACCTTCATTAAGGTAATTATTCTAGTATATTATATACATTTTTATACTGCATGTACTTTTCAGTGTATTATGTTTACTACTTTTGGAAAAATAATGAAAAGATCATTTTATAATTGTTGTAGTATGTTCTACCTCTATCTCTCCCAGACAACTTTGACAACAATGTCAAGCAAGTTATATATGATCTTGGAAAATACATGAGGTAAGTAGCGATATTTGTTCAATTCATTGTATAGATCTTATAATTGCCATTTTTTTACTTGTTATGTAATACATTGTATATTTTTGTTAAATCTTGTTAATATATTTGCACCTTGAATCACTTGTAGATGGTTGTCATCTAAAGAAATCCATAAAGAAGATATAAATTATTGGAAGAGAAAAATTCCTCGTCTAATGTGTGAAATGCAAAAGTGTCTACCTTTGACATTTTTCAATGCACAAGTACACTACCTCATACACCAAGTTGAGGAGATTGAATTGTGTGGACATGTACACACAAGGTCAATGTGGATGGTTGAGAAGCACTTGAAATTTTTGAAGGCTTTGGTTAGACAAGTACCACATCCTGAGGGTTCTGTGGTGGAGGGATATATGGTATACCGGATAATAGTGTACATTAGTGAATATCTTCCTAAGTTTGCAGCAAAGATCCATGTAGATCACATTTGGGATCCCAACTCCATTAACAAATTCGAAGGGGAGTACCTAATGGGGAAAGTTGGATTGACGGAAGTGAGAGGTAATTATAAGATGGCCATGGAGATTAATTAGAATAAATTTTACATATGGTTTTTAAGTATATTGTACTTATTTAATTATTAATCTTCAATATACATCAATTATAAATTAAGGTCGTATACCATGGTAATTAACTAATTATATGTCATTTGTGAATTTCAATTTTTTTTTATATAGTTGGTTGAGAGTGGGATGCACTACATTTGTATGTCACAAACAATATTGATTGGATGACGGTATGGATTGAACGATGTCAACAATCTAGTCACAAATTAACATGGGAAGGTGTGGCTTCATTGGTTAAAGAAGCTCATTGTAATGGAGATTCCAATGTTACACAAAGGGAAATTGATTTAGCATATGGTTTAAGAGATAAAAAGGTACGTATAAATATATTAATCACCCATATTATTTAATTATTTTCAATTATATTGATGTATATATGATGCAAAGGATCCAACAACAACACCAACAACATCATTTCATGAGGGTAAATCAAACCCAATCAAAATTAGGAGAAGATCAAGTTCTTAATTCACTTTCTTTTTCCTCAAAACTCATACAACTTCTTTTGATTCTTCAATTCTACAAGACTTCAAGGCAACAAGTTAGCACTCCAATTTCAACAAACCATATGTCATTATCAATATTCCAATTGACTCATTCAAAGCAAAAACCATATTAGAAAACTTTGACTCAATCAATCAGATTCACATCATTCTCAACCACCAAATCAACATCTATACATTCTCTCAGCCTTTCATAAGGCAACACATTATGCTCACTTGCTACACAACCAATTACCAATCCTTCAAATTATTGTATACATCATATCCTCAAGGCAACAAAACAATTATTCTAAATTAGATTCCAAAATGTCAATAACCAAACTTCAATCATTGAAAATAGTCTAAACTTCTCAAATAGCACCCATTCATTTTACTTACCAAGAAAACTAACAAATACCAATCCTTCTTGCTATCAACTAGTTAATCAGTCCTTCAAGACACAAGATTCATCATGTTTTGAGAGAAATTAATTCAATACATTAGTGTATAAATATCAGATCTGTCTGCTTTGTAAAGATACCAAGACACAATAGAATCATCATTCTCAAAACAATATGCACTACCTTTACAACCTTATTCAAGCATAAATTCTATTGTAACTCCATCCAAATGACAAGGTTCAAGTATTTAAGGTCACTCACTTCCTTGTACACACATATTTCCACTGTCCATGAAATCTAAACATTAATTAGCAATAGACCTCCATACCCTAGATCGGGTGAACCACTCACACTAGGTTCAAAACCAAGATCCAAAGGCACATTTAGAGACCTCTTAATTCCCATATCATCATAACAAAAACTTAGAATGATTTATATTGGAGAAACTAGAAAATTTCATACTATATGCCCAAGAAAGGCTACTAGAATAGGGCTATTTTACAAAGCATCCACCTTTTTTCCAACTCCAAATTGTTAGAAAACCTCAAATAGTAAAAGTAAAGGTCACAAAACACCAGAATTATCCACTTTCAAAGATTGAAAGACCCATTTAGAAAGTGTATTAACAAACCCTTAATTTTAGGCTGGAAACACCCAAAACAATGAGGGTTTTATGATTATCCATCTTAATAACTGCCTTTTCTAACTTCTCATCAGTTCAAACTGCCTCTTATCTCCTAATATGATTGATTTATGCCTTTTTGTTTACATAATATTGCATTATTTGCATTTTCACCTCCTAGTGACTTCTTTTATGATTTGATTACATTCAAATTAGCCTTTTCATGGCCTTGACACACAAATTTAGACTTGAACATGTAAATTTAACATATTAGCCTTTTGAAGGCATTTACAAGATCTAGGTGCTCCTGCACCAATATATATGTTGAGATTGTTTTCTTTGCATACATTCAGCCAAGAATAGATATGTTTATCAACTGACGATATTGCAATAATTTTTACATGTTTGACATATTGTAGGTGAAACACCACAAGGCTATGTGGTGTAATGGTCGTAAATTTCAAATCAAAAAGTTGGATGACATGAAGAAAATTTGTGATTCTGGTATAACTGCAGTCTTTCAGGTGACTAATGTTTCATCTAGAAGTGACATACATCTAGAACTCTCAAAAAATTGATACTATGGGATTTTGGATGATATACTTGAGTGTGACTTTAAGTCCTTCAAATTAGTTTTTTTCGTTGTCGTATGGTACATGCTACAATTGAATAAAAATGATCCTGAGAGAACTGTTATTGAACATGATAATGGATTTACCATGGTTCAGACAAGGTCGATTGAGCGAGTTGGAAATGAGCCCTATGTTCTTCCAAGCCAATGTGAGTAGGTATTTTACTCAGAGGTTCTAGGTAAATTGGGTTGGTCATTTGTTGTTAGACATGATCCAAGAGGAAGGCCAGTAAGGTATATTGTGGTGGAAGAAGAAGATACCGAAGAAATAGAAGATGATGTAGATGATGATCAGGATCAACAGTTAGTTGATGATGTGCCTGACGAAGATGTCGAAGAGGAGGAACTAGATCATGATGATGCAAGAGTTAATGTTCATGAAGATGATATCCATGTGGATGATGACATTATAAAAATTGATATCAATGATGATGATGATAATATGACCAATCCTTACAATGTCGAATCTGGATCGAATGATACAGACAAACAGTTGGATGAAGAAGAAGATCAATGACATTGAAATGTATGAGTTATGCAATTATATTATCTATTTGATATTAATTTCTTGATAGAATTATATTTGACTTATGTGGTTACATAATTAATTCATGATGTTTTTAATTTTTATGCCATTACATAATTAATTTAATGATGTACTTTTTAATGTTTCAAAGGTCAAAAAATTAAAATATTTCAATAGTGATGTTAACAACCTTGAAATTAGTGTGTTTTATGTTTCATGTGATCATAAAAGATTAAAAAGTCAGTTGTAGAGGTGGTTTTTTAGTGGTTGAGGTGTAAAAGCCTTTAAAAGGCATAAAGTGATCATTGTAATGGTTGTTGATTGTTGAGGATTTAAAATACAAGCTCTTGACATTCGAAAATATGTGTTTTTCTTAAAAAATTTTGTATTTTTCCTATTTTGTAGCAATATACGATCACATACAACCATATTTTGATGTGAAATCAATTCCATGTCATGAAGATATGTGTTAGCTTTGATTTGAATCTGATTTGAGGGCTTTAGGCATTGATTTGAGTTAGAAAGCTTCATTTTTTTGCATACAACCTGGTTACCCTATTTTTGAGGGTTTTGTAGTCTAAACATGATATAAAGGGGCTTTTACACTTTTTGTGATTACTGTATCTTGTGTAAGAGGCCCCATGGATACTGTTGTAATTGTAGGATGCATGAATAGGGAGTAGGATGAGAAATAAAGAAGGTATAGCTGCTATCCTCAAGAGTTTTGTGAAGAAAAGCATGTGAAATGAGAGGTTCAAGCCTAGGTTTCAACAAAATATGTATGGGAGATCTGATTTTATGAGTTTTTATCCATGTGAAGACCTAATGGGTTGTGTCTGAACACTGAATATAAATGATACACACACACATATATGTATGTATGTATGTATGTATATGTATTTGAAAATGTAAATGTAAATGCAATTATTGGATGCTCTCCTAGAACAATAAATGCAACATATCATTAAAGAAATCTATATCTATGTATATAAATGTGTATTTATAAATACAAGTGTAAATGCAAAGAGCATATGGTTTTGTAGTGTTATAGATACGACATATCCATAAATTAATGTAATTGAAATTCTAAAGTATTCAACACATATAATATGAAATTGATCAAACTATTAAACTACATGAGAAATAAATGAAAACAGTAAATGCATATGTATCGAGATCAAATCCTTTTTGTGGTGGACCCTGTTAGCACTCAAAAATGCTGGTTGAAAAACCACAATAGTTTCCAATCTCTTGGTATGCTTTAGGGTAACGAACAAGGCTTAATGACTTGAGCCTTCTTCTCTTTTGGTGCTGCTGAACCTAGGTGGGTCTACCTATACTAACTGAGCAGACTTAATTGATGTTATTTAACTATAGTAATCTATCCACAATGGCCAGTTTACAGTGAACAGATGTGATCCTAATCTAACATGAACTAAATGAGAAATATGTTTAGTTAACAGATGTATACAATGAATTAGATTTATGGATGGCAAGTTTAGTGATCCTAATCTAATGAATATCTACAAATGTGGATTTCAATAATGTCAATAATTCAAGCTGTCAGGCACAAAAAAATTCTACAACTTGTGTAAACGTGCAAGTGAATAATTGACAAACTCTTCTTGAGATAGAATGGTAATTCTAGTTATGTGATTCTTCTTATTAATCCAACTAACACTTCCCAATTACTGTGATTGATTAAAATATTTTAATCCCTACTTAAGAAAACCGAATAACCAGATCACACATATATAGCAAATGTACAATGATAAACAAAGTATAAACTTGTTATATCAATTTAAGCAATAGAGAAGCATCATAATGGAGACAATCAAATAAATACATAAATTTAACAAATAGTTGATACCAAAATCTTAATCCGTGACTTAGATATCTTCATTTGCTCCATCAAAAAGCATGCATCTGAGTCTCTATATATGAAAGAATTTTGCTAGAAAGCTATCTACTGAATATCTCCTAACGCCTATATCTATTGCATTACTATGGAACAAATATAAATACATCAAAACTTGGAAGGGACACGTCCCTTCACAAATGTTTTATTTTACTTAACTAATTAAAACAAGAGATTAGGCTCTATTTAGCCATAGATGAACATTTGATAAATGATCTAGATAATCCTGCCTTTTGATGAGTATCGACATCTCCTAATGCATTCCTAGCCAATATTTCCACCTTTATCATCCTTTCGTTCTGCTCGTAGCTCTCGTCCAATGTTGAATCCTTCCCTATAGCATTTTCTAGAATTCTCTGCAGCATCAATTCACATTCTTTGATCCACTTGGCTTTCTCTTTCAACTTTTCTCCATCTTCAAATAGTGTAGGCAGTCCCATATTCATAACATCAACTGGCCCCTTTGCATCTTCTCGCAGTTCCTCATAAAGGTCCTTATGTTTCTTTATAATTTGGTTACCCATACCAATGGCCACACTGTCAGGAATATCTCTTTCATTTAATTCTCAGAACTTTTCTTGAATCCTTCCATCAATTCTCTTGTGTTCCTGCCCTATAACATGGTTCTTTGAATATGCTCCACATAGCTTATTCAACCAAATCATTAAGTTGGCCTGCCTTTTTCTGATTATTGTAGTGAGTGTATCATATTTACCTTGTGAATATGCAGTTGACTCCTCCCAATGATCTTTTACTCGTGAGCTTTCACCATGTGTTATTAATTTAGGAGGTCCCATTGTGACTCCTAGCATGTCCTTCAAATGATCATTTTCTCTCATGATCCTTTCATTACTCATTTTGTACATTTCATTTTCTTTGATCAACATTTGTATTTGGGCTTTATTAAGTTTTTCCACATTAATCTCAATGTTTGCAGTTTCCACATGATCTACCTCTCCAACCTTTAGAGTCATGGCATGTCCAAATGCTTTCTCAGTATCAATCACCACTGACTTTCCTTGAGGTGGATACAAGGCCTGTATCATGAGTGATCCTTCATCTGGGTTATATTTGGATCCAGCATATATTTTTGTCACCCCCTCTAGACTAAGCTTGTGTGTGGCACTATTATCCTTTAAGAAGCTATCAAAGACCAATGTAGAATTCAAATCCAGCCTTGGAAATATCATAAATCCAACATCCTCTAACATTTTCCTTCCTTTCTCAGGATTCATATTAGCCATTCCTCTATCCATCTCTCTGGTGTCTATATCTTGGCTCTCTTCAAGACTTGGTTCTCTAGGAGGGCAATTGTAATCTTGAGTTTTTAATCTAGAAATCCTATTAGGTAGGTCTCATGGCATATCTTCTCTAGATTCCTCATCTCCAGAAAAAGGGAACCATGTATCCAATAACCCTTGGTTGTATTCCTCTACCACTCTCTTTGCTTCCTTTGCCTCCAAATTTCTAATCATGTCATCAAACTGATAAGGCACATGATCATATCCTCCAAAGTTTATCCTTTATTTGGAAGAATTGATATATCCCTCTGGATCAAAACCTTTTCTTGGTGGAGCCTTATTCATATTATACTACATTAATTTTTCAAGGATCAAATCATATCCTTCCTTTGCAAGCACAGTAAAATCACCAAAGCACAGAGTACTAGGCATAAATGCATGTTTCTCGAATGAACCAAAATTCATGAAACTAGAATAATCCATTTGTCTTACAATTTCCAAATATGCAATCCTATTCAGGACTGTTTTAGGCAAAATGAATGGAGAATCCTCAAAACACCCTTACAATAGTAGCATCTTCCAAGCAATACCAGTCTCCCCAATTGTGATCAATTGGTCCATTAAAGTCCTTAGGTCTGAGGAAGAGTTTTATTTCATTAGACAATGAGTGAACACAAGGATGAATATAGAATTCATATACTGGCTTTACAAAATATTCTTCAAAATTTAGGAAACTAGAATTAGCAAACCTACTGTCCCAAATGGTAGTCCACAATTGAATGGGTAAAATTTTCCCTCTTTATCAAACTATGAAACCTTCAAATTTTTTGGCCAAATACCTAACTCTTTTCCGAAGTACAATACTAGATGCATTAAAAGAGAATAATGCCTAAGGTGTAGAATAGGGGATTTATTCTTGATTTCCATCAATGCTGAGTCGAGTTCCTTGGAGACAAATGAAGCATAGTAAAAAAACCTAGAATTATGACATTGAATTTCAGCTACAATTACCATGGGAACAATGGAAATATACTCAGGAACTTCCATACCCAACACTTTTCCTACCGAGAAATAGGTATATCTCATATAGGGTCAAATAAGTCCACATGGAATGGAGGCCCATCACCATCGTCAAGTGGGACAATTTTACCATCTTGTTTAATTCTATGTAAGGGAAACCTCTAACCCTTGTAAGTGGTGTCCATTCTCCAAAACTCCTTTTCCAACTCTTCATTCACAATTTTCTCATTACACCACCCTTCTAGCTTAAAAACCTCACTTATTGAATCCTCTGATATGTATATGAAGGGTTTTCGCATATGGCCTTAAGTTTTGAGTCATAGTGGGTGGCCAACAATTTTACCATCTCTGTATTGAAAAACACATTAGGGCAAACCATCTTTCCCAAATTTAGACGCCATAGATTACAAACTGGCTCAAAATGATCTCTTCAATGAAAGTGGAATCTAAACAATTCATAGCCTCTTATTGGGGTCCAAATGTCTCCTATGTGATTGCATTTGTTGTCCAATTTTTCCACTTCCACCCTCAATTGTTTGGAGCACCTACCTCTGGGCCCAAAGCCAGGAAATTAGTTGATTAAATCTTGATTTAGCTTTTGTTCAACACCCTCTAGCTCAATTCCAGACTCAACTTTCTGCTTCTTGCTCTTAGGGTGACTGCTCTCACTTTGTTTTCTACCTTTCAACTTCCCCAAGCTGGTGGCTTCCATATTACTCACTTAAAATTGTAGAAATGAAAAATTTAAAATGCAGAGGACTTACTGGTTTTGATTGAGGTCTTTCAACTGAAACAATTCTTTGTCCCTTTGTTTGTCTCCTCGTTTCCTTCGCTACCAATTCACAACAATCTTCATTTTGCAACGATTTCCTTTCAATTTATGAAATTACCTATGCTTTGTGGTGCCATTAATGTTTTAACTCTAGGCATGAATGTAACAAATTTTTGAATTCCTTACTATCACATCAAATGAACTGGTCAACAAGACACCTTCAAACTTTGGGCGATCTATACATTAGGCCCCAACCAACATTCACTAAATACTCTGCTAATCAGGGTAACACTACACATCTGACTAATGTTAACATTTGTCCTATGTACATCGCCAAGAGTCACCCGACAATCATTTTGGTTCATTTGTTTCTTCATCGGCCTGACTTTTAGTATCGTTAACACATTCAGTGGTTCCTTCGATGTTATAAGTCTCACTGATAACACATCAAATGAACTAGTTGGCAAGACACCTTCAAACTTTGGGTGATCTATACATTATACCCCAACCAACTTTCACTAAATACTTTGTTGATCGGGGTAACACTCTACACATCTGACTGTTGTTAACATTTGTCTCGTATACATCACCAAGAGCCACCCCGATAATCATTTTGGTTCATTTGTTTCTTCATCGGCATGACTTTTAGTATCGCTAACACATTTAGTGGTTCCTCCTATGTTATAAGTCTTGTCGATAACACATCAAATGAACTGGTCGACAAGACACCTTCAAACTTTGGGCAATCTATACATTAGGCCCCAACCAACGTTCACTGAATACTTTGTTGATCGGGGTAACACTCTACACATCTGACCAATGTTAACATTTGTCCCATATACATCACCAAGAGTCACCCCAACAATCATTTTGGTTCATTTGTTTCTTCATCGGCCTAACTTTTAGTATCGCTAACACATTCAGTGGTTCCTCTGATGTTATAAGTCTCACCAATAACATATCAAATGAACTAGTCGGTAAGACACCTTCAAACTTTGGGCAATCTATACATTAGGCCCCAACCAACGTTCACTAAATACCCTGTTGATCGGGGTAACACTCTACACATTTGACCAATGTTAACATTTGTCCCATATACATCACCAAGAGTCACCCTGACAATCATTTTGGTTCATTTTTTTTCTTCATCGGCCTGAATTTTAGTATCGCTAACACATTTAGTGGTTCCTTCGATGTTATAAGTATCACCGATAACACATCAAATGAACTAGTTGGAAAGACACCTTCAAACTTTGGGCGATCTATACATTAGGCCCCAACCAATGTTCACTGAATACTCTACTGATCAGGGTAACACTCTACACATATGACCGATGTTAACATTTGTCCCATATACATCACCAAGAGTCACCCCGACAATCATTTTGGTTTATTTGTTTCTTCATCGACCTAACTTTTAGTATCGCTAACACATTCAGTGGTTCCTTCGATGTTATAAGTCTCATCGATAACACATCAAATGAACTGGTCGGCAAGACACCTTCAAACTTTGGGCAATCTATACATTAGGCCCCAACCAACGTTCACTAAATACTCTATTGATCGGGGTAACACTCTACACATCTGACTCATGTTAACATTTGTCCCGTATACTTTGCCAAGAGTCACCCTAAAAATCATTTTGGTTCATTTGTTTCTTCATTGGCCTGACTTTTAGTATCACTAACACATTTAGTGGTTCCTTCGATGTTATTAGTCTCGTCGATAAATTTTCTTTTTGTCTTGAATATGTTGCTAGAACTCTTGCCAATATCCTCCTATTGGTGTAACTTAGCGGGTTGGGTGAACATTCAGGATTTACACCGATGGCACATGTCTCGCTGATATATTCCCAGTGCTCTTGTTAGTGAAATAAATGATGGTCTCGCCTATGAAACTTCATCGGTGAGACTTAAACATTCGGGCCAGCATATATTTTTCATGCTAAGATGACTTGTCTTGCTGATAGATTCTCTTCATTGATGAGACCATAATTCAATCTCCCCGATATGTCTTCTTTAGTAATCCTGATCGCTAAAACAATTTTGATGTCTCATCAATGTGCTAAAAAGTGCTTGTAATCCATAATAGGTTAGGAAGACCCATACCAGCTCATGTTGATGTCATTTGTTTGCCACAATATCTTTGATCAGAAGGATTTTCAGGAGTAGAACAAGTTAACTGTGGGTAATTATATTCTATAGAACAAGGATTTTCAGGAGTAGAACAAGGTGACCATGGGTAATTATATTCTATAGGGCCGATTACATCCTTTTCTAACTCAAAATTTAGTTATTATTGAGAAATTTACATGAGTAAATCATTATAAAATTTTGAAAAAATTTATAGTTCCAACAGACCCTTCTTCATTTTGTATTGCAACAATTTTTTGAGAACCATATCATATCCATCCCTTGCTAATACAGTGAAATCACTGAAGAAAGGAAGAGAGGTGGAGATAGAGAGTCGATGGATAGGGGGGATAGGGAGGAAGAGATGGTGAGAGATAGAGAGGGGGAGATAGAGAGGCGGAGGGAGACAAAGGGATATAGATAGGAACAGGAGGAGAGATAGAGAAGAGGGGGAGAGATAGAGAAGAGGGTGATATAAAGAGATAGAGGGGGATGGTGAAAGACATTGAGAGATCGCGATAGAGGTAGAGAAATATATGGATAGAAAGAGATACAAAGAGGACTAAGAGGGAGATAAAAAGAGAAATAGAGATAGAGATATAGAGTAGGAGAGATGGAGGGAGAGATGGAGTGAATGAGAGAGAAATGGGGGAGAGGGAGAGATAGCTCAATAGATAGAGGGGGGAAGAGGGAGTGACATAGATAGTGGGAGATATAGAGAGATAGAGATAGAGATATATGGGAAGAGAAAGAGAGATGGAGATATATGGGAAGAGAAAGGAAGAGAGGTGGAGATAGAGAGTTGATGGATAGGAGGGATAGGGAGGGACTAGAGATGGTGAGAGATAGAGAGGGGGAGGGAGAGAATGGATATAGATAGGTAGAGGGGGAGAGATAAAGAAGAGGGGGAGAGATAGAGAAGAGGGTTTAAGGTTTAGGGTTTATGGAGATAGAGAGCAACAGGGAGAGATATATCAATCACCCTCCCTATATCTCTATTTATTCATCCTTATCTCTTTATCTCTCTACATCTCTCTATCTCTTTGTCTCCCTTTCTATTTGTATGTTTCTCATTATCTCCCTCTCTCTCTATATTTCCTTCCCTATATTTATCTTTGTCTCCTTAAGTGTGCAATGAGTACATTGAAGAGGTCTTAAAGGAGAATTATCATATCTTTAATCAAATGGCATGTAACCTTGAGCATAACCCCCCAAGGACACATGCCATCCTTGGATTGTTGACATGAAACAACCAATCAAAATTTAGTTTCTCTTTTCCCTCTCTCTCTTTTCCTTTGTATATCTTATATTTCTCTCTCTCATTCTCTATCTTTTTAGTTTCTATATCTCTTTATATTAGCTAATAGGCTACATATATTATGAGATTTGAGCTTGAAACAAATCTCATGCCTGGAAACCACTACTGTGTCGTTGGAAAACAAGTTTCAATTGCCATTTAATGGTAAACTAGTTGTAGTGTAATAGTAAAATCCTCTAAAATATTAGGTAAAAGCCTATACATACTATTATATAATAATAAATATAATTATATTATATATAATTTAATCTAAATTACTATTATATTAATTATATATTATATTAATTATATTTTGCATTGGGAGAACACCAAGGAAAATATAGAATATATACTTTCATGAAGAAAGAACATGAATGTCTATTATTAATCTACAAGAATGAGCTACAAAATATAAATCTAATATAGCTAATATATATTTAACTAATATATACTTAACTATATTGTAGAATATTAAAACCTAGCTAAATGGTGCCATAATTTTCAATTTAATTAACATACTCTAAAACCTAACGAAAACAGGTTGTAGCTCACCAAATTGGAGAAGTGAAAGGTCAATACTAGTGTCGAGGAAGAGTTTGGAGTGAAAATAAGGTCAATACCAGTGCTAAGGAAGAGTTTGGAGTTAAAAAAAGTTCAATACCAACACCGACGAAGAGCAGAGGAGTGAAAACAAGGTCAATACCAACGCTGAGGAAGAGTTTAGAGGAGTCAAAACAAGGTCAATACCAATGCTGAGGACGACGTTGAGGGCACTCAGGGATAATCGAAAAACAAGGGACAATGAGTACTGTAAGTTTGGCACCCCCATTCTCTTTAACCTGCAATTTTCATGCCTAGTTTCCAAATATCTTCTCATACATTGGCACCCCCAAAGGTCTAGGATTTCATCACAAATAGCCTTCATCACATGATTCTGAAGAAATTGTAGAATTTGTCCAAGTATATGCTAGGCTAAGCTAGATCTAATGAATGGAAATAGAGGCATACAATTCTTCTTTAATACCTCCACCACAAACATATGCAAGGAAAGGTCTCCTCCCTTCTTGGTAGTGATAACCTCCTCCACACACAAGCCTTAAAAATTATGAACAGAGGAATATAATATTTGAAGAACTCAAAGTTGATTCTCTCCTACCTAATGTAATTAGTCATTTTATCCTTATAAACATTTATCGTGATTACTAGAGGCACATAGACCAATTCTTCATAATAGAAGAATTTGATCATACTTTTCAATGATGGCATTATGAGAAAACCTTAGGTTAAATGAATAATTCCTAGCTAAGTTCTTTAAATCATGTCCAACTGTATAAGAGAAGACCACTGCTATGTGTACTTGTATACCATGGAGAAAGGCTCTTTGGGTTCTTGCATCAATCAAGGTATTGTTAAATTTTAACACCTAAAAGTGAGAATGAAGAATCTTTCCTAGGATGGTGGCCATCCCATTATAGCTCTTAGAGTTGTTAGAGATATTTTTGTTTTGAAGTAGAGATTGGACTATCAAATTGTGTCACCATGACTCTACCAATATATCCATCAAATTGACAAACCCTAACTTAACAACCACAAATTCACAAGAAAATTGCCCCTGTTGGCCCTAGGGCATCAAATCAATGCAAAGTTTCTTGCTGTAACAGACCCCTAAATGAAATGAACCTCTATCATACCATGTTGCACAACAATCCACTGAGTTAAAGTTCCAAGATAGTGGGTGGATTGGTGGATGTCATTTCTATTTATCCCTCAAACCCTTACATAGGAAAAATAGGGCAATCCCTATATTTGATTGTTTTATCCCACAAAACAATGATCTTAGAGCATATCAAGCTTGTACGAACACATATATTTATCTACACCAATGATCTCAGAGCATTTCAAGCTTGTACATATCCATACAACACAAAAGAACTTCAGAAAAATAGTAAAAACACAAAAAATTGCTTCAAGAACGTCATATTTGAGATGAAATTTTGGTATCAACAATTGCAATCGGATGGAAATATAATATGATAGAAGTGGGATAAGAAATTCATTGTTTGAAGCATCAAATCAATATGCAAAGATGAAAGAAAATGCTAACCCCTTAAACTAAAAAAGTTTCTTTTAACTTTAAGTTTGTTGGGTAGCCAATTCTTTTAAGTTATCAAATCCTACCATCATGCATAATGAAAATGTTGTTGTTTCAAATGACTATGAGCACCAATCTTCACTATTTGAAGATGTTGAAACCTTGTCATAGAGAACTAGAACATTGATGCAATCACTCATCCTACCTTAAAACATACCAAAAGTCTCCTAGCAATTAGACATAGGAATATTTAAGATGACTTAAACAATTTTAATTGCCAAAGCATATACTTATGATGACTTAGCCAGGCCTAGTACACACTCCCTCCCTGTTAACCACTTAGACATGGAAATTAAATGTAAATTTTATGCTATTTTTAGTCATGTAGGTGTCCAATAAACCACTTGGTGGTGTTTCCCTTCAAGTTTATTTACTTGAATGAAGAGAAAAAGTCCTTCGATTACAATTACAAAATACATTTGAGGCCTTGGTTGTGTAACTGGTGGACCATAGTCACATTTAACACTTGTTACAAAGTTTGGAAGTTAAAACGTTAAGTAGATTTGATTTGTGATGGACACATTTGGATGGTAGTAACAATAACTTGCAATCTATCAAGACTTGATTACCTTATAACTTGTCAAATTCTAGTGATGAAATGATAGATTTATCATAATGTTACCTTGGGATCACATCACCATGAAAGAACTTCATCCAACATCCTTTTGAGTGTAGGTACCACCAAATAGGTATTTGTCAGATTTGTCTTCCTCGAGTGATGGATATTTAGGAAGAGAAGAGGAAAGCGAGACATGTAGTAGGTCTAAAAGAGTGACATCAACTAGAGGTCAAAAGATTAGAAGAAAATTTTGTAAACACATGGAATTTTTTCTTGCTGAAGGGGGGTCATGTTCTTATGATGATGAGAGCATAGGTGACATTGAGGTTCCCTTGAGGTACAAACATCTACAGAAACAATGGGTACCCAAGGAACTTCCTCCAATAAACATTGATTTTTGTGTCAATGAGAGGATATATCTCATAACACCATCGTCATTAAATAGTTTGGGCTTATTTTGCATGGAGGACATAAAGGTCTATTACGACAAAGTTACTGAATTGATGGAGTATGTTAGACCCTATTACAGTTACAAAGATTAGATGCAGCTGATTCGATATACACGAAGTATGTGTAGGTATGCACTGTCAACAAATTATATACAACTAAAAGATAAGGATCAAAATAAAGGAGTGGTTGTGTACATTGACGGAAGGCCAAAAGCATTAGGGAATATTGCAGGGTTTATAAACAATACATGAACTGGGTCAACAAATAAGAAACCCAATTGCATATTTGAGGCGCGCGAGGGAAATCGTGTATTCATATGTGCAATAAAATCAATAACTTCAGGGGAAGAGTTGCTAATCCATTACAATTTGAATCGCTTAGATACAAACATAGTTACTATGGGGATGGTATGAACTATATACCATTTTACCGAACCTCCAATTAATGACTCCAATATACCATTTTATTATTATGTTTTTTTCGTAAGTCTATTGGTTTCATTTCAGTAATGTTTTTTTATATTTAGTTTTTGTCACAATGGGACATTGATCGTGCGGGGAAGGATCCAACCCAGACCATAGATTGCAATGCATCTTCAAGGGCTTCTACCTGACAAGTTTACCTCATTGTAATTGTACAAATTAGATATGAGCAAAATGTTTTATTATTATGTCTTTTTCATAAGTTTATTGGTTTAATTTTGATAATGTTTTTAATATTCTTATTTCAATTAGATGATCAAGGAAAGGCACCAGTAGTAGAGGAGAGCATCCATAGGGTCGAGGTGCAGTCATTGTTATTCGATGATGAAATTGCATATTCAAAAAACCCTCTCGATATGATAAGGAAGACACACAAAAAATGTAATGAAGAAATCCTTCAATTGTTATTCATAGTGCCTCAAACAGATGAGATAAGAGAGAGGGTTAAAATATTGACTGAGAGAGTAGAAAAATTGCAAGAAAGTTGTCATGAGGTCTTTAATTATAACATAAGTTCATTCATTGTTTTATATTTTGTACTATATTATGTCATGAACTAAAATATGTGTTGTTTTTACAATATTTTTTACGTCCTCATGATGTTGTTGGTCATGATCAGGAAACTGCAGGTGCTACCCGAGGAGTAGGGGTTGGTACAAGTGTCAATCCTGATCTTCCTGTGAATACATCACCTCATTCGACCCCATCATCCGTGCCTATATTGTCGTCTGAAATGTCAACACATCCCATGCAGACATCGGGTAGTGCACCCTCTTGCAACGAACACATGCCAGAACATGCGCCAGGACATGTACCTGGGGATGTAAAGGCCACTAGTACTGGTGATGTTTTAGTAGCATTTCCTTGATCTTCCTATATTACTAGGATAGGAACATTTCCGGTCACATTTTTGGTGACCGAGGATTTCGTTCCCATAAAGATAGAGAAGGTCCCACGTACTTTAAAATGTTTTAATTATTATTATATATAATCCAATTGAAATTTACTTATTGATCACTCTTTTTAGACTAATGATCCCATGATCATTTTGCAAGAAATGATTTTTTTATAAAAATCTAAGTGATATTACATTGGAGCTCTTTGGGCCCACCATACGTACATGGTGGAATGCCCAAAATGAAGATTTAAAAGATGAGCTCATTAACTGTTTAGTTGTGTTGTTCGGTGATAAAACATTCAACTGAATGAAGGTCCTTAAGAAAGTTGGTACCTATATAAAGTATGTGAGGGACCAATATAGGTCACATTTAGAGAAGAACAAAAAGTACGAGTGTCCCCCCATGATTTTGGAGAGGGAGTGGAAGGACTTGGTGTTGAATGCAAAGGAGAAGGCTAAAAAGAAAAAAGGAAAGACACCACCGGGCAGAGGAAGGTATGTGATACTATCAATAATGTGATTATATACTGATTACTCTTTCTTTTTACATAATCTAACGTATTTCAAAATTTTCATAGGCTGCCCGACACATCAAAGGCAACAAAGGCAAGACTAGAAAAACAAAGGCAACCCAAACTTGGCTCTGGTGGTTATATGAAATTAGCCGCACGAATTGTAAGTATCAATAAATGAAATATTGCATCCAAATAATAAATTGCAAACAATTTTGGTTTTATCACACTATAGAAGCAAAATTCATGATCTTATACAAAAATGCAAGGCTCTAAATTCAACAGAGTGCCCACAGAAGAGGACCTGAAGATTGCCTTCTAGTAAGGCTATGGAGCTGTGGCTGGACACATAAGAGTCTTGACTGGGAAAACACAATCTTCCACTACATCCAACACGTAGGTAAATAAACTCAATAAAGTTTATTTAAAATTGAATACTTATGCAATCTATTCAATATTAATTTCCACCATAAAGTAATTGCGTGCCTATTTGTTTTAAACAAACAAATAATGATAATACTACACATGACATTAGAATGCAGCTTGGTGAGGGTGGAGCACAACTTGCAGATGAAGGTCATGGTGTGCATCCCGGTATTGGATGTATTCATGTGCTATACAAAACGTAGTATGGATTAATACAATTAAACATCTTTAATTGCAATTGGTGTATTAATTAATGTAATCTTTCGTGTTTCAACTTTAGAGCATGTAGAGTGTGATCAACATGTTGAGCATGATCAAGCTAGAGAAGATCAGGAACATGATGTGGCCCCATCAGGTAAAGAGGACCACTCTAATGTTCTTTTAAACATATTTAATTGCAATTGGTGTATTAATTAATGTAACCTTTTGTGTTTCAACTCCAGATCAGGATTTAGAGGGTGTTCAACATGTTAAGCATGAGGCTATAAGAGAAGATCAAGAACATGATGTGGCCCCATCAGGTAAAGAGAACCACTATAATGTTCTTTTAATTAATGAAATACTTGTAACAATAATAATAAAACATTTCAATTTAACATTTCTTTGTTATTGTAGTAGACCCCCCCTTGCAGCGGCATCCATGTCGTGAGTACACGACTAGGCATACATTAAGACCAAAAGAAAAGGGCATAACAACTGAAGGGGGGACCGATGATTTAGAAAATGATACTTCACTTCAACTTTTTTTAGCTTCAAGAAAGAAACAAAAAAAAGTGATTGTAATCATATTACATGAATGAATGTGAATATGTTAATGAATGAATGTTATATGTTAATGAATGAATGTTATATGATAATGAATCAATGTTATATGTTATTAATGGATGAATGAATGATTAATGTTATATGAACAAGTATGGGGAATAGAGAGTGATGTGAGAGGGGGGAGGAGCCAAATGAGCTTCCACTATAACGTGGTTGGCCCTAATAAGTAGAGAATATTAAACTATTCTCGAAACAAAGAGAAGCTCAATAAGGTAATGAACTTTTGAATATAAGAAATGCATCGTTTGAAGCATCAAACGAATATGCAAAGATGAAAGAAAGTGTTAAATTTTCACTATGGTGGCAGAAAAAATGATTCTTTATACCCTGATGCCTTCATTTTCCAAGCCAATTTCTCCTATAGCTTTGCCATGTTTGTGGATGTGATATGACTCTTACACAAAAAACATGTACCAATTTACAACCTTCAATCCAACTACATCTAAGTATCTTTTTAATTCCTCTATCTTTCATCAATCTGTTAACTATTTGAACCTCATATAGATGTTTTAGATGAAGAACCCATTATTGTGAAATGTGCCTCTAGTTGAGTAAAGTGGACCCATGCTCTGTATCATAATTTGAAGTTGTTCCATTCCAATGTTATGGGTTTAGTTTGTTTGTATGGCTTTCTATGAATACCACATTGTGTTGTGTGTGGATTTGGTTTCAAAGCTTTGTTTCTTTTGTTTTTAGTGGTGACATAACTCTAAAATTTGACTTTTGTACATAACAGGTTACTAGAAAAAATGACAGCTCTGAAGGGTTTAGAGGCTCAATTAAGATAGATACATGGATATTTGGATCTTGTTGTTGATGAGAAGCTTCCACTTAACCATGAAATTTTTTTCATATGTTTTGTACTCATTTCAGGAGCTTGAAGAGGGGAAGCGCCCACCTGACCTCCCAAACCTTAAGAGGAGAATAAAAGAGGGTAATGTTTTAATTTTGATTGTTGCTGCATTGTTTTCAAGATTACAAGGCATCACTTGTTTCATCTATTTGGACTATGTTTGATAGTGTTAATTAATGATACATATCGATCCTTTCTCTATTAGTTGTTAGAATTCTATCCAATTTCAAAGCTTTAAGTCAAAAAGGGTCCACTCTGAAGGACTATACTGAGCAGCTTGTTGTAGATTTGTTTGTATATTATGGCTACAATGACTATTTGATCCAAACCTTCCTCGAGGTTGAAGCTTGAATTTTTGGAATTTTGTTGTTATTATCTATTCCAGTGCTTTGTTTGATTGCCATTTTAGCACCTTGTTTGCAGCTTAGTGAATTTTAGAATAAAGTTAAATGAGGTGATATTGTGCTGAATGACTGTAAATTGTGGTTTCCAAACTTCAGATGTTCCCTGTTGCTGAAGCAGTAGAACTTATTGAAGCAAACGAAGCTCCTCCGCCTACATGCCTCTGGAACAACACTTTAAAGGCTAGTAGTTGGAATAGCCAATTTACAATTGAATAAAATACTTATTGCTCACCCGAGTATCTGAGCATCTATTTTTGGATGTTATTTTCCTACATTGATTTGCCTAAAACAAACACATGAAGCATGCATGAAAAATATACCAATTTTCCTAAAACAAATGCAGGGACTATTCATAAAAGATATTCTGATGTGCATAAAACAAACGCAGGAAGTACCCACGAGAGATGCATTGATAAACACAAAAAACACAACATGACCCTGAACACCTATAGGTACTGCTATAGCAAAGTGGAACACAAAATATTTCTTCATACCAACCTCACTGCTTTATGATACAAATATATATTTAGGAGATTGTGATAGAGGTAGAGAAATATATGGATAAAAAGAGATGGAGAGAGGACTGAGAGGGATAGAAATATGTCTTCATATTGCTGCAATATCTTGTTGAACCTTTCTTGCTACAATGGGGTTGGAATATTTGTGAGTACTATTATTGTGTGTACTTGCTTGTGTAGGTGCATTTGTGGACTTTCAGAAGCACAAATTTCTGTGTGTGGGCAATAATCTTGCAACATTGTTTAGTAGAGACCAAAGCTAGTTTGGCTTGTGATGTTAACTCAAGGAGGTTAAGTTTCCACTTATCATTATGTATTGTCCATTTTTGTGCCTTAAAATGGTAAATGCCATCATGATCATACACTCATGGTTGTCCAATATAAACAAATTATATCTGTTTATGTATAATTTTAGTTATCTCCTTCTCTTGATTTTAAATAAGTAATATTATTTTTCAATAATATTTTAACCAATAGATGTGTTTGCAGAATTCACATACTCTTATGTCTGCCTTGAAAGAGCTCACTGATGGAGAGCAGATGCCACATAAGACTCTCACTGACAGGCAACAAGTATATGATTTTGACCTTCTGGAGGAGTATCTATCTCTTCTATTTGTATTTCTAGTTATATCACTTTTTTGCTTAGGCACTTTATATTATAAAGCTTTGGCAATTTTTTTATTCCCTTACACTACATTTTTTTTGTTATTTTGGTTTCAGGAAAATCAAGATGCATTGATCAAGTGTATCACAGAAGATGTTGGCTTTAGTAATGGAAGACCTATAGCTACATGTATCATCTATAAGTCACTTCTCCAATGGCGTTCATTTGAAGTTGAAAGAGAAAGTGTTTTTTATCGTATCATTCAAACGATTGGTTCAACAATTGAGGTATCATTGATTTTGCATTTCCCCAGTTTTGAGTAGTTTATGTGAATTTTCCCTACAGAATATAATGATTTACTCAAAATTTTATAATGATTTACTCAAGTAAATTTCTCAATAATAACTACATTTTGAGTAAGAAAAGGATGTAATTGGCCCTACAAAATATAATTACCCATGGTCACCTCATTCTACTCCTGAAAATCCTTTTGATCAAAGATATTGTGGCAAACAAATCACATCAACATGAGCTTGTATGGGTCTTCCCAACTTATTATGGGTCACAAGCAATTTTCAGCACATCGATGAGACATCAAAACTGTTGTAGCAATCAGGATTACTAAAGAAGACATATCAGGGAGATTGGCTTATGGTCTCATTGATGAAGAGAATCTATCAGCAAGACAAGTCATCTCAACATGAAAAATATATGTTGGCCCAAACGTTTAAGTCTCACCGATAAATTTTCATAGGCAAGACCATCATTTCTTTCACCGACAGGAGCACTGGGAATATATTGGTGAGACATAGCGGGTCAGGTAAACATTCAAAACTTACACTAATGGTATAAGTCTTGTTGATATACTTCCTCATGCTTTGTTGATGAGACCACAAGTCAGTCCTCCCGATAAATCTTGTTTAAAAAAAAAAATTGTAATGTTTCATCAAAATTTTGACGAACCAATCTGACGAAAAAAAAGTGCGATGAGGTTGCTATAACTTTGACACAATTTTGATCTCTACATTCTGATGGTGAGATCGTTGAACAAATGATGAATGTTTGTCAGAATATCATGGAGGTTAGCTTATGGTCTCATCGATGAAGAGGATCTATTGGAAAGACAAGTCATCTCGGCATGAAAAATATATGTTGGCCCAAACGTTTAAGTCTCACCGATGAAGTTTCATCAGCAAGACCATCATTTATTTCATCGATAGGAGCATTGGGAATATATTGACAAGACATAGCAGGTTGGGTAAACATTCAAAACATACCCCGATGGTATAATTCTTGCCAATATACTTCCTTGTGCTCTGTCAATGAGGCCACAAGTCAATCCTCCCAATGGAGAGATCGTCAAACAAATGATGAATGTTTGTTGGACTTTCCACAAAACTTGGTCCCAATTACAACAAACTTCTCATGTTCATGTTCTGACGATTTGGCAGAGGCATGCCACATGTGTTATGGCTATTGTTCGTCACTAGACCGATGAAAGTTTCATCGATATTTTGACAAACACTAGGTCCCTTTTTGTGGCGGAAACTGACAAAGTTCAGTCATGATTTCAACATTTTATAGCTCATCGTGAAACTGACGAAAATTCAGCAACAAAAAAATTTCAAGTGATTCATCAGAATTCTGACAATAGTTTGTCGATAGTTCAACAAACTTTCATCAGAAAGTGGAGTCAAATATAGTAGTGAATCATAAATGATACCTAACTGTTATAGCAGCTATGGGGGAAGTTTTTAGAGCATAAAAAGTTGTGTACTTGGCCAAAAAGTTGTTTTTGAGCTACAAAGGACTCATTTGCCTTCAATGGCGAATGAGTGCTTTTAGGGTTTCAAAAAATTGATTTTAGGGTCCTGTTCCTTGTTCTCAACTTCTAAAAGTCTGTATGCAATTATATAGCTTCAATTCTTTGATTTTTCACTTTGAATGACAACTTTGCAACTTTGACAATTTTTCTCCAAATCTTGCTCTTCTTGATCTTCAACCTATAAATTTGCAATCACACACTCAAGGGTAGGAAAACTTGTTTTTTAGTAAATGGGGGTTTACCTCAGTCAAACCCCTTGTAGGTAATCAAACCAAATGATGAAATAAAGGAATGAAGTATGAAACATGAAATATGTAAATGATGTCACCTTGGATGATATCTTGTGAAACAAATCTACAAACTAACATGTAGTGTCCATGAGGAATGTAGATCTTGGATCCTTGGATAGATATGATCAATGCTTGCATGTAGATCTTCAATGATACATCCATTTCTTTAGCTCAACAACATGAATACATGCATCAAACCATTGAAATGATGATATTATCTTGAATTACTACAATAAACTCTTGAAATCTTCCTTGAAATGCCTTATGAATGCTCTTGTGAACTCGAATTTTCTATAGTGCTTGAGTGCTTGAAATTCTAGGATGAAACTAGGTGAATTAACCCCTTATTTATACTAAATTAGCAGATTAACCTTGAAATTCAAAGAATTAAGGCCAACACCAGATATGGAAAGAAACATTATTAAATTCCTGCCAAAATGAAATTCAAAAAGGGGGGTCTCATTAAGGGAGGACCCATTCACCACCTTGGGTGAATGGGTATTGGATTAGTTTACTAGGACCTAACCTTGAGGGATTGAAAGAAGGCTGAAAACCCATTCCAGATCAACTAAAAAAGGGGGGTCATGTTAAGGGAGGACCCATTTTCTAGCTAGGGTGAATGGGTCCTGGCACACTTTACCAGGACCAAACTTTTCCCAATGAAATATTTTTTTAATTAAAATATGAGTGTTGGGATAGATCTTTGAGAGGTGTCAAAATTAAGGCTCATATTTGAATTAAAAGGGGTTAATTACTCCAATTACCCTCAATTAATTAATGACCACCTAGATAAGTGTGAAAGTGCTTTATAACACTTTACAACAGTTAAACAAGGTATACTATGTATATTTTATTTAGAAAGGGGCCCATAAGGCTTAATTAAGTAAATAAGTCCTAGAAAAGTGTGAAAGTGTGTTACAACACTTTACAACACCCTTGCAAAGTATCAATTGAGGCATATTTTAGTCAAATAAAGGTCCTAGAATAGTGTGAATATATGCAACACATTACAACACCACTCCAAGACATCATTAGTTTAGTTTTAATGTCAATTATCAAACCAAGTAAGGAAAAATGCTACTTTTTCCCTTACTACATTTTCCCCCCACTTTAGTGAGAGGATGACCCCATGTCAAACTCACACTAAAGTAGACATCCAAGACACTTAAGTATGCAACAATAACAAAGATACATGATCATACCCTATCAAAGGCCAAGAAAATAAACAAAAACAAAGGATCAAGCACAACCATTTCAACGTGATGTGAAATGGGGTTGTTTGTCCATAACATATGTTGCTCACTCTGGGGTAGTGGAACCTTAGTCTGTCAACTAGGTGAGTTGTCCCAAATAAGTGGTTTAGTGAGAAATTCATGCTAGTGTGTCGACTTCTCATCATATAATGAGAAATTCATGCCAATGTATCAGCTTCCCATCATACTAACCATACCAAATTTATCCTCCCGGTAACTTCAGTAAGGCATCACAATGTAAATGCTTTTGAATATCATGTAAAAAAAATTGTTAAAGGGGGATTTTCCTTTGTTCACGTAATGGTCTTCCTCTTAGGGAGCATTGTGCCTAATTTCTCCAAGAGAGGACAAGTCAAAAGTGTCAGATCATAGCCCATGGGATGCCTTGTTCACATCATGCCATGATAGTAGATCGTAAACTCTTGGACAACATCAAACCCAATGTCACCAGCAAGAAGATGACACATCACAAGAAAAAAGAAAAATCATGCCATGAAATTCTCCAAAAGATGTCATCGATGTATGCCCCCACTTTAAAGTAGTTGCTACACCATTATTGTGAGAAATTGCTTTAAAGTAGCCAATGTTTTGATCTAAGCCATAAGATCTTTCCTTGGAAAACCCTATGACAAGTCATATGTTTCTAAAGTAAGCTACGTCATGAAATAGGAAGGAAGGGTTTCCCCCACAAATACATAAGGGATCTATGGATTTGGGGTCAGTATGTCTATGCTACAATGTTGTCATAGAGCATGGAACTATCATCATTCCCCAAATACACATAGAACTGGAAGAGTGACAAAAAGAGGGTGAAAACAAAGAAAAACCTTTTAGGTCAACATGGAAGAAACATGAATGTCCTGATGCCTTGCATCATCCCCAAAAGAAAAACACAAGACAAATGAAAAATATAAAGGAAAATCTTTTGGGTCAACGTGGAAGAGACCTAAATGTCTCAATGCCTTGCATCATCCCCAAAAGGATAACACAAGACAACTGAAAAATGATTATGACATAGAGAAGAATGAAGGTACATATAGAAGAATGCACAAAAGAGAGAGGAACATCAAATGAAATGTTACTGGGGATCACATTACACACATGCAATCACATAAAGAGAAATGAAAATAAGAAAAAGACTAGTAAGGCACAAGCGATTCAACCTAAAGTAGGTCATCCACCTCCCAATCTCGGTCGGTATAAACAGAAGGTGGGAAACTAGCCAAAGGGACAAGAGCAAGTGTCAAACTAGGACAAGGCTATAAAATTCTCGCCCCCACTTTGTGCAAGACAAGAATGAGCCGAGATAAGTGAGGAAAATGAGCTCCTTGCATTAGAGAAAATGATTTGCAATAAGTGTAAAAAATGTAATAGTGAGAATGTTTAAGATTCTACAACTATTACATGACAAGGAGCAGAAGGGTATGTTATTCAATCACTGGATGTCAATCATTTCCATCGAAGTGAAAATTGCTCAATACTAATTTGAATGCACGACACTAATCAGTACTATGTCCAAGAGTTTTGTGGTATTGACAATGTGGAACATTTGCATCTTTAGGATATAGTCTTATCTTTTCTTTCATAGGTGGTAATGTTATAAGTTATTTGTTTAGAAGCAGTTGTAGTTTCCTTTCACTTTTAGGTGGCATACAAGGGAAATTTATTTTCTTTATCTTGTAAGGCCTCTTGCACTTGCTAGATTCACCAAGTTCTCTAGATGGGATTAGGGCAAGAGGTTGTTCTATAGATTTTTCTTGTATGGTCAGAAGTGTTTTTAGTTCAATCATTGTCTCATCAAGGATGGTTAGTTTGGTCATAGGTTGAGGCATGTTGCAAAGGGATAATTCTACTATTTTCTTTTCCTTGAATTTTTGATATGATTTGAAAAAGAAATCTTTATGAGGCTTGACAGGTTCCATAGGCTTGGGCCAAAAATAATCTAGTGAAAAATTTCCTTATGCTAAGGTACAATTAAATCCACTATGATGCACAGTGAAGATGTCATTGCCAAATGGAAACTTTAGACATTTATGCACAATCGAAGGGATGAAATTCATGGAGTGAAGCCATGGATAGCCTAGCTTTAGACAAAATTGGTCTAATTGTGGAATGATGGAGAATGATATTGTTAATGTTTTTGGTCCCACCTTTAAAGGAAGATCTATCAAGCCTATCATAGGGAAAGCAAATATGTTATGTGTCTTTATCCATGCTTTCAGGTTATCATATGTTTCTTGATATAGTTCATGCACATATAAGAATTCTTCTATGATCACATTCTCTCCATAGATGGGATCAATCAATATCCCATTAGTGGGCTTAATATTGATTCGGCCAGCTATGTAAAGAGGACCATTAGGTGCACATTTAGGTATGTCATTTTGTGAGAAAGCAATGTCAAGAGGTTGTTTAGTCAAGCCCTTACGAGGTTTAGCTTCGATAAATGCTATCATGTTCTTCGTGGGAGGTAATTGCTTATCATCATCCATGTTGACATTGTTTTGTATTTTAATAGGAGGATTTACTGTGGCATGTATATTGTTATTGTCTTGTTTGTTCAAGCACTCTTGAAGGAAGTAACTAAGGCTATAGATGATTTGTGTTTTGTTTCAAGTTTTAAGCAATTTCCTTAGATTTTGTATGATAGGAACCAAGCTAATGTTAATGTATTAACTAAGGATATGAAATTGTAAATTTTCTAATTGTTCATCTAGCTTGTCAATAACATCATGCACATTTATTGTAGGAAGTGAAGTCATGGGAAATGAAGTATGCAAACTATGAGCCATGTAGGGTTGATTCTCAACACTAACAGAAAGAGAGTTAGGAAACTCAAGATCCATGGCAAGTGAGATATCGACGTGGGATGACATGAGCCTCAAACTATGTCTTATAATAGTATTGTGAATAGGACACCAAGTTGTAAAGACCATGCAAGTTTTACAAACCTAGTGTGCAAACCCTAAAATAACAAAGGGACAATGCAATAACCTAGAATGAAATGCAATTTTTTGATTCTAAGGAATGAAATTTACTAATTACACAATGCAATAAGCTAAAAATGAAATGTTTTAATGCAATTTTAAACTTTTAACAATGCACTAAAATGAAGCAATTTAAGTTAAATGTAATGAAATTGATGAAATAGCAAATCAGGAAACTGAAATAGAAAGATAACAACACCAAAAAAAAGCTAAAAACTTGTGTCATAGAAAAATGGCCCCTTGTCATTTTCATGGCCTTTTAGGTCTTGTTTCATGGTATTTGATATATTTTTCTTTGATTTTATGTTGTGACATGTCTTGGACAAGCATATTTAGGTACTAAAATTCAAATAATGATGTCTTGTGAAGGTGTTGTGAAGTTTTGTAAGACATTTCTACATTCTTATAGACTCTATTCATTACAATTCACCTAAAAATCACCTTTTTATTCATTATCAAGTCCTAATTTGAAGTGTTGTAAAGTCTTGTAACAAGATTTCACATTTTTCTAGGCACAATTTCACTATTTATCCCTTTCTCATGCTTTATTTGACCCCTTTATACCCTCATATGTCTTAATTAAGTGTATTTTTGAATGTTAACCTAACAAAAAACATGAAATACAACTTAATTCTTGACACATATTTTTAGGTCCTAGGTGGGACCCATTCGCCATGGGTGGCGAATGAGTCCCCCTTGGCTCCAAATTCAAAATTTTTAAAATTTCCTTTCGGGTTTTTATTCAAAATCACTTGATGTCAACCTGTGATGAGTTATGAATGGTTAACTAAGGTACAAGTGTGTATAAATATGCGATTTTCACCTCATTTTACATCTCCTCATTCATTCAAGCATTCCATCTCACATCTCAAGCATTCAAGCATTCTTCAACATCAATTCAAGCAATATTCAAGCACTTTGTAGCATCCATTGACATTACTTTAGATTTTCATTATCAAAGGGTTTGGTAAGTTGATAGCAATTGTATGTTATTAGTTTATCATTCTATTTCCTTTCCTTGTTTCATTAAGGGTTTGATTACCAAAAGTGGGGTTTGACCAAGGCAAACCCCTATTTGCTAACCCTCAACTATTTTTCCCCTATTGCATGTGTGTTTGCAGACCTAGGTATGCAAATTTAACAAGCTTTTTGGTGTTGAAGATTGGTAAACAAGTCAACTAGGTGCTTCAGGTAAACTCATTCATATTTCAAGCTTGGAGAAGGTTTTTTGTCTATTTCTTGTAGAATTGACTTCAACAACTCGACAATCAGAGATTTCCAGACTTGGTGTTGCAGAGTTGTCTCTTTATTTTTAAGAAATTTGGGAGAGGAATGATTCGCCAATAGTGGTGAATGAGTCCCACCTTAGGATTGAAAATCTAAATTTTGTCAGATTTTGGATCCTGACAATCAAAAACCAGTTTTTGACACTTTTTCACCAGGAGGACTAATTTGCCACCCTGGGTGAATGAGTCCCACTACGAAAATTCAGTGATTTTATTCAACATTCACAACATTCTAAATTCATCAGATATTGCCCAAATGCATTCTATTTCTGCCTATTTCTTTATGTTTTGCATTATTTCTTCATTTAGTTCATTATTTGCATAACACAATGTGTTTTCAAACATAGTTTAAATCTTAGATTTGCATTCAAATTCACTCATATAGATCACTCAATTGCATTTAGTTTACTTTATTTAGTTTAGAAAACATCACACATAACATAATTTGAATGAACTAGTTTGCATTTTTGGCCCTACCTCTCTCCTTTTAGGTGAAAAACCCTATAAGAGTTAGAGAAGTCCTAGAGAGCCAAAAATCAACGATTCAAAAACTAAAATTTTAATGTCTTAAAAATGCAGAGCAGTAGCTAACATGGACTCATTTTCCAGTAAGGGAAAATGGGTCCTGGTTAGGTGTTTCTAAGATATGTCTATGGATTTTAGAGTGAATTTTGATGCTTTTTCAGTTGCCAGAAGGTTCAAATCAAACCTGATCAAGGACTTATTCACTAGTAAAGGAAAATGGGTCCTAGTTAGGTGTTTTTAAACTATTTTTTAATTATTTGCAAGCTCTCAGTTATATCTTTCAATTCCAGGCTTGAAACAGTGAGCTTCATCTTCATATTTTCCATAAATTTAATGTAAAAAAGCAATGAAAAGATGAAATGCAAGACCTAGGTTGAAATGCAATTTTTTTGGATTTTCAAATGCAAAATGACTGATTTGTTTTTGTAATTTTTAGATTTAGAAAGATGCAAAAAAATGTAAATCTAAACCCTATATGATATGTAAGATTTCAATGCAAAATAAGTAACCCTAAATGAGATCTTAATTCAATGCAAATGAATGCAAGATCTAATGGGTGATCCCACAAAGCTGGTTTACAATTTCTGGGAGATTCTGATTTTTGTTGAAATCACATATTTTTAGAAAATATAATGATTTAAGCCTTAAAAATTTCTATTTAAAGCATTCCAATTGAAGAGGGTTTGATCAAACTACCTTAGATCAAACCCCCTTGGATAGAATCTTGCTTGTTTTAAACCATACCTATAATAGAGTCTCCTTTACACCTATCAAAATGTTGACAAAAAACCACTTTTTATTTAACTTTTGGGGGATCAAATGAATTCATTTAAAAATTATTTCTTGTAAGTATGTAGTCCTTATTATAAGCTTTCCAAAAAGTATAATTTTAAATAAGTTTAATTTTATTATTATATTTATTTTTTATTTCTTATGAATGTAGGTTTTTCACCAAAAATCAAGCTCTCTATTCTGCACATGAGGAAAAATAGAAGATTATCAAATTTTTTTTGAAAAATATGAGTGCACCAAATATTGAAGTCTTTGATCCAACAAAAAAAAAATTGATACATACAAAAAAAGTTGTGTTATACAGTCCACCTATGTCTGAGTTGTACTTGGTTTGACTTCGAAACTTGATTAAGGAAAAATATTCAATAAAACACTATGAAACTAATTCGAAGAAGTAGATATCATAGTTACAAATCTAAATTAAAAAAAAATAGAATTTTATCCTTCATGGAAAAAAAGTTGTGTTATACGGTGAGCGTCACTCCTTAAAAATAGTGTTTACTAAAAAACACTAGTTTTCAAAGGAGATGGAAAAAGAAGTGAACTATAATTCCAAATTTTTTTAAAAAATATATTTAGAATCTACAAAGAAAATGTCACAAATCACTAGTTTGCATCATCTTCAAATTCCTCACGGTTTAGCCGCTATAGGTGCCCAAAAGTGAAGATTTAGTTAGAAAAAATCAATTCAGTGTCTAGTTTTGCCAAAAAATTATAAACTAGTATTGTGGGATCACCCTAACTTAAGATGCAATAAGAGACTCTAAAAATAAAAAAATTGCAATGTTGAATGAGTCGGGTTCACTAAAGATGTGTAGGGGAAAAATAGGGTAGACACAAGTGCATGAACAAGAGGATCTACCACTAATTTTTCTAAGACCCTAAACACTCAATTATGTGTAAAGTAAGATGCCAATAACAATTAAAAATGATACCTAACTGTTATATCAACTATGGGGGGAGTTTTTAGAGCATAAAAAGCTATGTACCTGACCAAAAAGTTATTGTTTTTGAGCTACATAAGACTCATTCGCCTTCAATGGCGAATGGGTCCTTTTAGGGTTTCAAAAAATTGATTTCAGGGTCATGTTCCTTGATATCTACACTCTCAAATTCCCTTTTATCAACTTCTAGAAGTTTGTATGCAATTCTCGAGCTTCAATTCTTTGATTTTGCACTTTGAATGACAACTTTTGAAACTTTGACAATTTTGCTCCAAATCTTGCTCTTCTTGATCTTCAACCTATAAATCTACAATCACACACTCAAGGGTAGAAAAACTTGTTTTTTGTTAGTAAATGTGGATTTTCCTCAGTCAAACCCCTTGTAGGTAATCAAACCAAATGATGAAATAAAGGAATGAAGCATGAAACATGAAATATGTAAATGATATCACCTTGGATGATATCTTGTCAAACAAATCTGCAAACTAACATGTAGTGGCCATGAAGAATGTAGATCCTGGATCCTTGGATAGACATAATCAATTCTTCCAAGTAGATATTCAATGCTACATCCACTTCTTTAGCTCAACAACATGAATGCATGCATCAAACCATTGAAATAATGACATGATCTTGAATTGCTGCAATAAACTCTTGAAACATGCCTTGAAATGCCTTGTGAATGCTCTTGTAATGCTCTTGTGAAATCCAATTTTCTATAGTGCTTGAGTGCTTGAAATTCTAGGATGAAACTAGGTGAATTAACCCCTTATTTATACTAAATTAGGACATTAACCCCAGAATTCAAAGAATTAAGGTCGACACCAGATATGGAAAGAAACATTATTAATTTTTTTTCCTGAATGAAATTCAAAAATGGGGGTCTTATTAGGGGAGGACCCATTCACCACCTTGGGTGAATGGGTCTTGGATTAGTTTACCAAGACCTAACCCCAAGGGATTAAAAGAAGGCTAAAAACTCATTCTAGATCATCTAAAAAATAGGGGTCCTATTAAGGGAGGACCCATTTGCCATCTAGGGTGAATGGGTCCTGACACACTTTACTAGGAACAAACTTTTCCCAATGAAATATTTTTTTAATTAAATTATGAGTGTTGGGATAGATCTTCGGGAGGTGTCAAAATTAAGGCTTAAATTTGAATTAAAAGGGGTTAATTACTCCAGTTACCCACAATTAATTAATGACTAGCTAGATAAGTGTGAAAATGCTTTATAACACTTTACAACACTTAAAAAAGGTACACATTATGTATATTTTATTCAGAAAGGGGCCCATAAGGATTAATTAAATAAATAAGTCCTAGAAAAGTGTGAAAATGTGTTACACCACTTTATAACACCCTTGCAAAGGATCAATTAAGGCATGTTTTAGTCAAATAAAGGTCCTAGAATAGCGTGAATGTATACAACACATTACAACACCACTCCGAGACATCATTAGTTCAATTTTAATGTTAATTATCAAACCAAGTAAGGAAAAAGGCTAAGTACTTTTTCTGTTACAACACATACCAAAGTGGAATTTAAAAAAAAAAAAAGTATTAAGAAATTTATCTTCTAGGGAATTTGATAAAAAAACCATAATTCAACCATGAAAATGAGGACTTGGAAAAGGATCTCTTCCATCATCACTAAATTTTCCCTAGTTTTGTTTGATTCATTAGTTGGTATTTAGGAAGAACAAAACCAAATTCTTAATTTCATTAAATAGGGAATTAATCTCGCCCTAAATAAAATGAATCTAGGCCTAGATGGATTCCTTGCGGCCTTTTTCAAATATTTTGGCATTTTTTGGAAAGTAAGTTTTTGAATCTTACCATAAAGCCAAAAAATGAAGGAAATATCTAAAATATAAAATCTATACTTTGATTTCTCTATCCTATAAAGACCCTTTCTATTTTTGATTTAAATTTTCAGTTTTGAATGGTTTGTAATTTCGTCAAACAGTTGTCTTGCAACCCTTTTTCAACATGTAGAAGATATTTCTTTTTCATATGATGATAAGAATGCAGGAAAATGAATCTAACTAAGTATGCTAATGACTAAAAGTGTAAAGAGATATGCAATGCAAGCCTTTTCTAATTTTTAGATGACTAAAAATGAGATGCAACTATTCAAATGAGCAATTACAGCTAATAGAAATTTTTACGAACAATTAGCATGCAACCCCAACTCCACTGAATATTCAATTGTAGTTTGAAATTATTACAAAATTTTGCCAATGAGACCCAATTGCTAGTCGCCTTTATGTGAGATGATTTTACAAATGCAACTCAATTTGTATGACAGTGATACCAATACATGTAAGAACAGACCCGAACCTTTCTGAGATGCTAAATACAAGACTTAATCGATGCAAAATAATAGTGTGGGAAAACTGATCATATTTGACCTAGCTGACAAGATGTTTTAATGATAGAATTAAAATTACTTAGAATGTAGACCTATGCATAAACATGACTCCTACTATATTCAAAATATCAATTACTCCAACCTAGATGAATGTAGATGGCTGCGGTCCTAGAGATTACTTGCAAAATTCATCCTTGAAACATCAACTTGCCCTTGGCTAGTAATGGCGTCTCTACCCAACAAGAACCCATCCTTCCTCAAGATGCCAAAACCAAATGAAATCCTTCAAAATTGAACTATCTTGATGCCAAATAGTTGCACCTATGTTGCTTGATGAACCATGATTTCTCCAAGCAAGAATCAACCATGAATATGAGTCACAAATGGATCAAAATTCCTCAAAAATTGAACTGGCTATGATGTCAAAATGTTGCACCTTGATCTACTAGATGAAACACAATTTATCTACCAAGAATAACCAACTACAAAGAGAAAATTGATATGCAAAGATACTGAAATTGATTCTCCAAAATATCCAATGCTTCCTTCACAAAAATCGAACTCCTTTGTGCTTCTCCAAATGTGGTCAAAGACCATTAAATTTACAAAATTTGCTCTTATAGGAAACCTAATGTGATTTCCTCCACAAACCTCCAGCTAGGATTGGTCTTTCACAACTAAAACTGGTATCCTAGAGTCTTCAAACCGTCAAACAAGCAAGCATTCAATCTCTCACCAAACTAGTATGAAAAGTATAATCCAAGGCATGCTCAAATGGCTAGCTCACAACTCCTTATAAAGAACTTTTTGGTCTTCTAGAAAGATCCTCCAAGAACCTTATAAAATAATATTTCCAAAGTGACTTATAATATTTTATTTTTCCCTTAAGTCACTTTTAAAAATATTATTTAAGTGACTTTATATATTATTATTATTATTTTGTTTGGTAAATCACTGCTAAGGGGCAACACCCTATGCTTCTGACTGGAGCTATGAACCAGTGAGGCCACATATGGGGGACCTCATCCTCAATATCTCCATAACCACCACCATCTTAACCATTGTCATCATCACCATATCCACTACCACCACCACCATATCCACCATCGCTACTGCCTTTGTTGACCCTGATGCAGCTTTTCACCCTATGACAATCCCACTATCCACTGTGGGATTCAAACCTTAGACAACCCAATTGCTGCACTTGCAACTTAACCATTGCACTACGAGGTCAACCCCATTACGATTTATTATTTTATTTTTGTCACTTTAATTAAATTAATTACAAATAAAGTTACCTTTTTTATTTTAATTTATTGAGACAACTTTATAAATAATTAATTTAATATTATTCCCTTATTTCTCCTTTAGCCTCTAGGGATAATAAAGGATAAATGATCCTCCAGAGTGGCTATTGAGAAGAGTACATAACAATCCCAAAAAATTCTTCCCCTAACTCTTTTCTACACTTCGATACAATATATTTATATAATACACTCTACAATATACTCTCAAAATCAATCACTAATAGTCTAAAATTGGTGCTTGCATTCCTTATATCATAGGTGCAAAGTGGATTTGTTCATCTCAAGGAAATTTATAAAAAAATTCATCATCACGAATGAGATTATCCACTTATTATCTAATTCAATTCAAAAAAACATGACCTTAAAACTAGATATTAGTAAATATGAAAAAGTAAAATAGATGTTCTTGATGAAGATTTTGGAGCAATTTTTCTTTGATCTTCATTGGAGGGAATTGATATTTAAATGTATCTCTACTCCAAGTAATATTATTTTTTGGTCAATTCCTATCCAAAAGGGCTCTCCAATGCCATGATATTTCTCTATTAGGATGATCCTATCCCTCTCTACCTCTTTATACTAATGAAGGAGGCACTTGGGATATTCATTTCCCACTCTTGTCAAATCAATCATTGGAAAAGAATTTTCATTGTCGAGCGAGTATAAGCTATCACTCATTTGTATTTTGTAGATGACATAACATTTTTTGGGTAAGATATTTTATTAGGGGATACCACCAAAAAAAATCCTATCATCTTACACATTGGCTTCGATACAAATAAATTATTGAGCATAAGTCAAATATATTTTTCTTCAACTCTCCTCCTTCCTTCAATAAATGGTGGTAGGAATTATTGGCTTCAAATTGTTGAAGATACCAATTTTTTATTGTTTCCTTTGTTTATAAGAGCTTGTAATTATTCTTTATGGACTTCCTTGTTGGGAGCATTCAAATCTAGGCTTCTTCTAAAAGAGGTAAGTGTTTTACTTTCACTAAGAGAATTAGTATGATCAAATTAGTACTTTTATCTCTCCCAATTACCTCTTATTTATTATCAAATAACATTAAAAATTTGTTGATGTGATTAATAATATTATGAAGGAATTCATTTTCCAAGGAGTGGAAGAAAAAAACTTCTTGTTGGTGGCTTTGGAGGAAGTGTTCCTTCCTCAAGTATGCAATGGCTAGGCATAAGGAAACTCTCTCTTTAGAACTTGGAATTGAAAGGAAAATTGGTTGGGAATACCTATGATAATCGCAAATAAGCTTGGAGAAATATTATGAGTACAAACTACATATGAAAATCTCAAGGATTTTTACTATGAAGAATCTACTTTTTAGGTCTCACATTTAGAACTTAATAATGAAGTGTAAGTTAATAATTATACTAATCTCTCCTAGGAAGTAAAGAATGGGAGAAAGGCTATGTTTTTTTTGGACTTATGTAATAGTCACAAAAAATTACAAGAGAGAGAGGATTACTTAAAATTCATTAAGTTTTACCTAGAAAGTAATTGGGGGACCAAGGTGATAGACTATGTTCAAACCTACTAGGTGGAACAGGTGGAACTATATATGTAGAATGAATTCTCTACTATCATAGCCACTTGGGGTCAAACTGGTATTTTAATTGATCTCCTTGAAAGCTTCAAATTCAATCTCAATGAGGAAAACGATGTGATATGTTTCACCTATTTTAAAAGTAGAAATTATTCAGTCAAAGTGGGCTATGCTTCTCTTATGCACCCTCTAGAGGACCAAAAATTCCATCAAATCTTGGCATAGAGACTACATTCTAAAAATTTGGTTTCATTTTCTTGTTTAGACATAAATTATAATACTCTCGCTCTAGGGAAAGACTAAATAAGATGGGGTTCCAAGAACCATTTATTCCAAAGAAACTTGTAAGAATCTATTCCTTAGTTTTCCATTCAACAAAAACTATTGGGATTGGTGAGGAAAGTGATTGAAGATGGATCCTCCAAATTTAAAGTCATGGACATGACCATCCAATTTAGGTCAAATTCCATCCTATTCACAACCTAGCATTGATGGAAATAAAGAGTTAGAAAAAAGGTTGATGGAACTAGTCAGGAAGGTTACAAACAATTAGAAATTCCTAAAGGGAATTAAGATCCCTCACAAACTCGAGCTAGAGCTAATGACTTATTGTAATTTGATCAAGGGTTTTCCCCAAAGGGAGTAGTTCATTTTTTTCAAGGTAATAAAGGTAATATATTTTTATAGTGCATAGCAAGGCTAGTAAAACCAAATAATGGGTGTTATGGTCTTTCTTTCATCAATATTAATCATATCTAAATATTGTGATTTTCATCTAGTCTATGGGTGTAATTCAATTATTTACTCATCCTATTTTTTTCTCCTTGGTCTTCTAAGCTCATTTATAACTCATTATATATTCATGAATATTTTTTATCTCTTTCCTTTCATGTTTAAATTCACCGTATATTTTTTTATCATTTCAAGGCATGCCATATGTTACTATATTGTTGGTCTAAGTCATATGTAGTGGACTATAAGTTGGTAACATTGTTGATCTACCTAAATTTGGCTTGAAATCTATGCCTTACATTTTTTCAATATAGTAGTATAAGAGAGGGCTCCCCTTCACTTGAATGCCAAATTATGTATGTATGCATACGTTTATACATACGTACGTACATATATCTACATATATACATATATCTACATATATACACATATATGCATACATATATATATATATATATATATATATATATATATATACATAAAAGGTGCTATCATTTAATATTTATACCCATCACATATCCTAATACCACATTTAATTTTTGTCCCCATCATATTCCCTAATGTTGCATTTAATTTGATTTTTTCACATGGTTTTAGCTATTTATACTCATGAAAGACACATTACTTTAAAATTTCTAGGAGTGAGCTAGCTTTATCCACAAAGTTAAACAATTTTTGTTTAGTCATTAGACAATTTTGTAATTAGATTTTTGATAGTAGGTGGTTGATCTCTAAGGTTTTCAACAAGGTGAGAAATTTCTATTTATGGTTTTCTTTTGAAATAAAGTTATTTATCTTAAATTTTTAAATTATTCTATATATCTCTCCTCCACACTCTTCCAAGACTTCACCATTCATTTCCATCGTCTTTTTGATCCATTTTTTCATCTCCCTATTTCCATTGTTCAAGTTTTTTCCTTAGTGTTTTTTCCATTTCCCCTTGGTATTTCTCAAATCCACCATAAAACCACCTTTTTATTTTCCTTAAGTCATCATGAATCTATTTTATCATTTTATTGTGTTTTTCATCAAACCTTTGTCATTACAATCCTTTGATTAACACCTTTTGGAGTTAAGATTCATTATAAATGTCAAACTATTTTTAGAGTGTTTGAAAATTTGGTTTCCCATTTCTATATCAATCCTATTTGAAACCTCAAAGCCTTTTTACCTTATTCAAAAAACCATTCTCCCACCTCATTATTCTTATTGAGTTTACATGCACCCTTTGCCATCATCCTATGGGTTTTAATGGCTATAATTTGATTCAAATTGATTTATTCGAAGATTAGTTTCATAACCTATTAGTTATTAGTATTTCAATGTGGGTTCATGCTTGAGATCCCATAAGGGGACTAACTAAGGAATAATTCCCCGTAGCTTTTTTTTTTGTAAGGTTCACATTCATGAAAGTGTTCTTGTAGGTTACTTTAAAGAGATTCTATAAATTTTCAAAAAAAAATTGTTAATATAAAAGTACCCCTCAAATGCATTGATCAATCCCTCAATTTTTTTTAGGGCTTTGTCGTCCTTGGACAAGACCATCTCACACAACTAGTATCACCTATTAGTTTTTAAGAGAGGTTAAGGTGGGGCCTACAATCTATTATTGTTTCTTTTAAGTCATATTTTAATGAATTTTCAATCCAAATTGGTATTAAAGATTTGTATCATTTCTAAGGTCTCGCACATGCTTAGAAATAAAAAACATATTAGGTGAAACCACTCCAATTTATTCAATTTATCTCACTTTTGTCAAAGAATTGGACCCACTAAATTTTCATGTCTCTTTTTTAGATTGAGACTTTGAAACCTCTTAAGATGTTTCCCCGTGGTGTTACCACCAACCCATATCATCAATGTTAGACTATTATCATTTATTTTACCAAGTGAAACCTTTCCATTTTCTCAACTTTCAAGTCAATAAAATTTAAATAGATATTAATATATTTCTATAATTATCTTTCCCCACAAATCATTAGATTGAGACTTTTTAAGGATGTTTTCCCATGGTCTTACCAACAACCCAACAACCTGTATAGACTATTATCATTTATTTTACCAACTTTCCATTTTCTCAACTTTCAAGTTAATAAAGAAGCCTTTTCATTTTCTCAACTTTCAAGTCAATAAAGAAGGCTTTCCATTTTCTCTAACTTTGAAGTCAATAAAAATTAAATAAATATTAATTAGAGGTAATCCATCGTTTAATCTAAAATATGATTGGTATGTAAAACACCCAAGCCGATATTGGCATGGTGTGATGGTTTATAGGTGGCATTGTTGTTTTTGCCACCAAGGTTCAAATCCCGTTGAGGTGGTATTGTTGAATGGTGGTATCCGGTTCATAACTCCGGTCAAAAGCGTTTACCCCTTGAATTAAAAAAACGCGTAATCTGCTAAGAATAGCAGCATTCAAAGGCCGCAGCCATGACTCGTTGTCATTGCTCCACCCGACGGCAATATAACACACAGTTTGGTTGCTTGGGTTTCATAACCTCAAAAATGGGGGCAGTCCTGAATCTATGTCTGTTCCTCTTCACACTGCTCTTCATTGTGGCTGCTCAAATCAAATCCGGCTGTGCTGCAGAAGACGCCATAACCGTGGGAGAAACTCTGACAGGCAGCCAAACCAAGTCTTCGGCAAACGGAGTCTTCAAATTGGGTTTCTTTCTATTGGATGGGACAACAAACTGGTACGCAGGTATCTGGTACGCCCAATTCCCCAAGCAGACGGTCGCATGGCTAATCAACGCGGATCACCCGTTGCAGAACAATTCGGCTGTCCTGAATCTTACTGAAAACGGCAGCCTGGTGCTCTCGTACGGCAGCTCGGTCATCTGGGCGAGCAATGGGGCGGAGAAACCCTCTTCCACCGTCAACATAACGAACGGGGGAAACCTGGCCGTGTATGGAGCCGAAAACAAGTCTGAGGTACTCTGGCAGAGCTTCGACTATCCGCAGAATACGTGGTTACCGGGGATGAAGATAAGCAATACGCAGCGGCTGACATCGTGGAAGAGCCCCTGGGATCCCACCCCGGGTGTCTACAGTCTCGTGCTGGACGCGCCCAACGATCAATTCATTCTGCAGGGGAGAAACTCCGTCAAGTACTGGGATTCCGGGACCTGGAACGGCCTATACTTCAGCAATGTCCCCGAGATGACGGAGGGTTTCATGTACCTCTTCGACTATATTAACAATGGGACATACAAGTATTTCACATTCAGAGTGAAGCCTTCGGTAACTACTCCGACGCGTTTCGTCATGTCCGAGTCGGGGGACATTAAAGTCTACGGGCAGCTGGACAACACAAACGAATGGGGCATGTTCTGGGCGCAACCGCAGGATCAATGCCAGGTTTATGCTCTCTGTGGGGCGTACGGGACCTGCACTACGGACAACGGTCAGTTTTGCAGCTGCTTGACAGGTTTCACGCCCCAAGATGAAAGAGCCTGGGAGGACCAGGCGTCGTCCGGCGGGTGCAAAAGACGGACCAGTTTAGACTGCGGTAACACGAGCACGGACGGCTTCATGGAAGTCCCCGACAAGTCCTTGCCTGCGGAAGCCGTCGCTGTGGCCGGGTTGGCCTCCGCGCAAGATTGCCGGAGTTCTTGCCTTAGCAATTGCTCCTGCACAGCGTATGCTAACGACGGCAGCCATTGCACTCAGTGGCATGGCGACTTGCTCAACCTCGTCAACTCGTCGTCCTCGTCCCCTTCACTGTTTGTACGACTGGCTGCCTCGGACCTGCCTCCCGCCGGACGACCTAAACGCCTATATATAGTTAAAATCATAATTAAAATAGACGAAATTTGAAAATAAGGTAGAGATATATGAAATTAGGGTCCTCAAGTAGATAAATAGAGTGTTTTTAGGTCATATATCTGCTGGTAAACTTATTGGGGGCAACAATTAAAGTTTCAACATTCAAGAAGTCAAATTTAGAATTAAAATAGGCACATTAATGTTACGATGTTAACTATTAGACACAAACTTTTGGAGGTATTGGTGTTCTCGAGGAATGAGAAATTTAGCTTTTAGGAACGGATTGGTGATAGAAAATTATTAGTATTCATGTGTGCAAAGTTCTCTAGAGATAATTAATGATATGAAGTTTCCACAATCCATATTGTTGTTCAATATTATTTTTAGATTCAATTGTGTTAAGTTTTTTTGTATTAATGTTGTGGATCACACTTTGTGATCCATCATCAAGATAATAGAGAGCAAAAGGATATTTTTTAACATTAACTTTTGGAGGCATTGGTGTCCTTGAGAATTTTAGCTTTTAGGAATAGATTGGTGATAGAAAATTATCAATGTTCATGTGTGCAAAGGTCTCTAGAGATAATTATTAATATCAAATTTCCACAATTTATATTGTTGTTCATTATTATTTCTTGATTGGATTGTGTTGGATTTTTTTTTATCAATGTTTCAAATCACCGTCCATGATCCATGATCAAGATAATGAAGAGCAAGAGGATAATTTTTAGACATTAACTTTTGGAGGCATTGGTGTCCTTGAGTATTGATGATTTTATCTTTTAGGAATAGATTGGTGATAGAAAATTATTAGTGTCCATGTGTGCAAAGGTCTCTAGAGATAGTTTTAAGGCTAAGGAAATGAGTTGATGTGAGCTAAATATCTCTAAGGAATGGACACCAAAATGAGTACACAATGTAAGATGAAAATTAAGAAATATGCAATTCTTGATCTTATAGTTTGTCAATGTCATTTTTCTAGATACATATATCATAGACACAATGAAAAAATGTTACATAAGTACAAAATAAAGAAGTTCATATGTATGATTCTACATTTAGTTTCACACAAAGAGTTGTATCTACTTGATGAAGATCATTTTCATACTTGCATAAGTGAACCACACAAATCTATAATAAAATTCTCATTTATGCAATAGTCATCCAACAAACTCTAACCTTTAAATACTATGACAAATTAATTTCTTACATCTATCATTTAATAATATTTTCATTCAATTTAAAACTAAACACCCTCCATTGTTTAATTTTACTTACACATTAATTACAATCTTAATTTTTTTCCATATTGTGACTTTTTTCTTTGTTAGAATAGAAGTTTCATTTCCTTGACCAATACAAGAAGTGGCTTTGGTATATTTGATTGAGTGTACATGTCATTATATGCTATTAATCTCATATTTATTTTAATATCAAAAAGTTATACAAAATGTCAATCAGTTGGCCCCAAAAAATTAATAAATAAAAAATCGAATGAAATGAAAGCTTCAAGGTAATTATTTTATTGAAAAAAAAAACATGCTACTTAGGACTTTGACTTGATAGTTTGCATCCTCATATCTATGTTCTATATTTTCTTGTTCACATTTGAACACATGCAATAAGATCCATGTACATTTTTAACATCCTTTTATAACATTTTGTGTAGCTATACATTGTAGGTTGATAGTTTAGCATGTGAGTTTTTAATTTTATTGTTTGTATTTACAAATTTACCATAAAATTCTTATTTTTATAATAGTTATCTAGCTGCAGTGGAGGAAAAATGACACCCCTTGCCACCTCCAAAGGTGAGTATTCCTCAACTACCTCAAGGGGAAAGCTCGGGTGACAAGGGTGGAAAGACATGGAGTTTTGCTTATATTTTATATTTTATGAAAGGTAAATTATAATAAGAGCTTTAGAGACTGAAAGAGAAAACTTCATAGGTCTAGTGTGCAAGTTGACTAGCTCTTAGCTAAGGACGACAAAACGACGCACAAATGTCCCCACAACACACTATAGTCTTGTACAAACCAAAAATAGGACTTGCTAACAAAAATGTCATAGAGTCTACTAACTGTTCAAAGAGTAAAATCTTAATGCTATGCTAAATGAATAGAATAATGGAAACAACAAAAAAAGAACAAATACGTGTAGATTAAACAAAATGAAATAAAATGATGAGATGGAAAAGTAGGAGAAAGAACTCATAAGAGGTCCAATGTTATGAAGCCTCCTACAATGATCCAATTCAGCAACCTACACACATAAAAATGGGGAAAATGTTGGGGTTGTTTATGGGCTTACCTTAGTCAAACCCTTGCATAGGTGTTCCCACCTCCATTGGCAGCCATATAGATAGATAGAGAAAATAATCTAGAAGAAATAGATAGACAAGACAATACACAATTTAAAATGACAATATTCTATCAATTTATAGAGATGATAATGCAATAGAAGGGAGTGTAATTACCCTCCCTTAAGCAAGCTAGTGATGTCAAAGGAGAGTATGCAACACCCAAAAGAAGCCAAGAGGATTGGAATGTTGGTATAGAATTCAAAGAGCAATAGAACTTGCAAGAAAATGGTGTAGGAGAAGAATGAGAACTAGAGTGAATAGAATGAAAGATTGAGTGAGTAGAATGAATGAAGTTTGAATAGAATGAAAGAATATTTGAAAGAATAAAGAAAAGGCATGCAAGAGGGCATTTTCAATGTGTTTGTAATCCATAGAGTCATTACACTTTGCGGGTAGGCGGAAGTGTAATGTCCTAATGGCCATGTAGTCAAGAATTTTTTTGGGACGTTTGCACGTCATCTACGCGACACACTAGTGTCCACAATAAAAAATCACTTAAGGACCAAAAATAAAGGGGGGTTAGGGACAAGATTAAGGTTAGGTGAAAGGGGAATTACATTATCGACTTTAATTAGGCTAAAGGGGAGACTATGGAATACGAAATTGTACAAGGTGTAATTTTTGACATTACACCAACAAACTCTAATTTTAATACTATGATAAATCAATTTCTTACATCTAACATAATTAGACAATAGGATTTTACAATGGATTTGTGAGTCCAAAAAATCTTGGAATACCTATCTCACACCATGAAATCTTTCTATGACTATCAGAAAATCTATTTTCGTAGTTGATATTGTATATGAGTTGATTTTATGGTTTTCAAGAATTCACGTATAATATCTTTATGACAAAATCCTACAAAAATCTTGTCTTCACTCCAAACAAAAGAGGTAGCTCAGAAAAAATGATGTGGATTTGAATGCTTTAATGTCCCACATCTAATATCTCTCAAGAAAAATATCTTTGATTGCCTTGTAGGAACTCTGGATTTGGTTGCATTTATGTTTTTAGATCTATTTTTCCTTTAAGAAGATGTTTGAATTAATGTTGTGTTGTTGTTGACAATCATACATTCCCTACCATCACCCTCAATCACCACTCAATGTACATAAATACATTGGCTTGTCAATTGATCAATCCATCAATGAGCTTTGGAGTAGGACATTTGCATCAACTCAAAACTTCATTGGAAATACTAGACCTTCTTCTAACAGGTACAAAATATTTGGATTTTGATAAAAAAATGTTTAGTGCACCAATTCATTATGAAATATTTGTATGTTCAAATATTCTTGATCTGTCTTCATGCCTTTTAACAATGTTGGATCATTCATTTGTGCAAGGGTAATGACTCCATGAAATCTAAATTTATATAGTATTTTTATCAGCAAGATTCCATTGGTATTGGATAAAATCCATTCTTAGAGGCCTTTGATTCTAGATAAAAAATACTTCATCTTTTTAGAACCACTAAGACCTGGATCATTTGGATATATGAATTTAGTTGTTTACAAGCAATGGTATAAGAAAGAAGTAACTAGAGGAAGGTTTCTTCTTTTGTATGATTGTACATGGAGTTAAAAGACTCAAGATCCAACAAAAAATAGAAGACCAAATGGATTCACCAAAAGAATATCTTCTTCTGCTCAAGTTATACCCAAATGATAATATTGCATTCAATGATTTAACTAAAGCAAGGGAAAGTTCAAATCATGTTAAAATACCTTATTCAAATATGAGCTAGATTTCAAAATATAAATCACATTTTTAAATTTATGTTATATCTGTTTGAGCGACAGATGCTAAATTATATGAAGTTAAATTCTTGCACCTTCCTATCTTTGTATCAAACTAAAATGATTGCAACTTATCATCCTCATAGCAAGGTAAATTTCTTAAATCTTCTAATTTATGTAGCAATCTTACTAAAAAATCAAACATAAAATCTTGAGAATTCCATGCATAGGAATAAATGGCTCAACAAAACCATGTATCTAGCCTAGTATGTAAACCCCACCATTTCATAATAGATAATGTTTTGGCCACCTAAATACCTAGCTTGAGGAAGGAACAATGTGTAGTGCAAGAAACACCACTCTTTGAGATGGTGGGTAAGGTGTATAAATTAGAAATCTCCAAACAAACATCATGAAGGATGACTCAAATACTATCCATAGACAAAGCTAACTCATGGTAGGAGATAGCCAAATCTATGTGTTTTTGAGAGAGAATGATAAGTGCAATTTAAATTTGCCAATTCCTTTGCTTACTAAACATGAAAAGATGATTCCTCCATCTCAAACATCCTTTTTTAATAGATGTAGACAAGGAGAATAAGTTCTTCACGAGGCATGATGCAACTAAGGACATCCTTGCACCCAACTTGTTAATAAAATCCCCTAAATTGGATTCCCTAGCATGATGAATGGCCATATGGCTTAGAGCATCCTTCATCATAATTTCCATAAAATATTCAAGGTAACAACATTAAGAATACAAAATGTTCTTTAGAGTTAGAAATTAGATACTATGCCACAATGCAAGTCTCTAAAAAAAATTTCTCTTTTACATGATTGAAGAGCATTGAAGAATTATCTTCAAGCATTGCTTGTAGAGAAAAACAAAAATAAACAAGTGTAGAGGGAGAAGAGAGAAACATGTAAGGATCATAATGTAAACATGCAAGAAGACTCTATTTGAAGCAATGTTGGCATCCTTTGAAAAATATGCAGCTTCAAAAATGAATAAAACCATCCATCATTAAAGAATGGGGGTGATATGAAGGTAGAAATGAACATTTTTTATAATAGGGGGAGTCTACCTTAACCAAAGTCTAAAGATCCCATTATTTTGAAAGGACATTGATCAAGGAGTCCCCATCAACTTTTTTCTTACATGTCTTGTTGCAATTTCTATCCTAAGACCTACCATTGCCAAATCTTTTTCTTTCTTGTTTGATTTAGTGGCTAAAAAAGAAGAGACACCTTGAATTAAATGATCTAAGGATTGCACCACCATACTAGCTCCTACTAGACCTAGATTAGCTTTAGTTGCAGCAATATTCTTCAATCTCCATGTTTTATGCCCTTGTCTACTACAATGTCCACCTTTCATCCATTGTAGAACTCGACCACATGCAAGTGTATCGATAAAAGTGAAGTAAAATTAAGATAGTTGTATAGGTGTCTAGAAATATAATATTTTTATATAGAAATTCAATTAAATGTTTACACCTTGTCATCTACCTGCATCGGCTAGCTATGAAATGTAAATTTCATTAAATTTTGAAATTAATTTATATGCATGTTCTTCATTGTAGTGTTAAAATAATAGTAATTTTGTTGGCAATTATAAAGAAAATATATTTTGGGATTTTTAAGGTCTATTTTGCAGGTAAAAACACAAAGCTATGTCACACTTTCAACCAACTTATCAACACAATTGAATTTAAGTATTTCTAATTAAAAATCAATTTTGGTCAAACATATGATCTAGTAAGATTCATTCTGGCTAAGTTAGATACTTCCACAACTTTTTCAACTAAAATTGTTAGCTAAAAATATATGGAGCACCACTTTAAGTCCAATTTACCAAAAATATATAATTATTTGAAAAAACTTGGAGTTTTAATAACTCCTACTAATATAAATAACATTTTTAAAAAAATATAAAAATACCCTTTTTGTAGATTCGTAAGTGTAGTTTTCAGGAGCCCTAGCTCGTGTTGGTTTTTCTGTTTGTGCGAAGATTGGGGTGGGTGTCTATTTTACTTTGTGGGGGGGTTACTTCTTTTTCTGGCACGATCGTTCCTTGGTGTTTTAGCCTGGCTGGGCTAGGCCATCTTCTCCTATGCGTAAGGCTTTGTCTAGCCTTTTTTTTCCTTCGTGGGTGGGCTCTTGTGTTGGCGCGGGGGTCTTTGTTGTGGGCTAAGCAAGTTGTGTGGTGCGGGGGCCTTTGTTGTGGGCTGAGCGAGCTGGGGGTGCGGGGGTCCTATGGTTGGGTGGAGTGGGTGAGGGTCACCCTTGTTTCGTTGCGTCTGGGGTCGACTCTTTCATCTGCATGCCTGTCCTGGGCCATTTGGCGGCTATGTCTCATGGTGAGACATCTAGGGCTTCGATTGATATGGATTTTCGTGCTGCGGTGGGCTTGAAATTGCCAAGCCAAGGAACAAATTTTTTTGATAATACCCTTTTCTCTCAAAATATGGGGCTTGTGGAGTCAAACTTGTCTGGTGGATCTTGAATCTCGAAGATTAACGGTTGCCTTGAGCGCTACAAAGAGAGGCCTAAACTGGTGATTCTGATTGAGATGATTGTTGAGGATATTGAATATTATTCAAAGCATTCTCTTTATTGCAAATTTTTGGGAATGAGAGTGTCTATGCAATTTTTGGAAACTTGGGCTCGGAGGACTTGGGAACCAGAGGGTGAAATGGAGGTCACACTACTTGCAAATAACTATTTCATGGTCACATTTATCTGTATGGCTAATCGTAATAGGGTTTTTGAGGGGGGCCCTATTTTCACAACCAAGTTGGGTTGTTCGTCAAGCCATGGCATGCAGGGTTTAACCCATCCGAGGAGCTTCCAAATCATGTTTCGGTGTGGGTTCGGTTGCCCAGATTTCCAATTGAATGTTGCCGAGAGGATGTTTTGCACATGCTTGCATCAATGCTTAGGAAGCCGGTGGGGTCTTCGACACAAACCCTAGGTAAGAAAGTAATGACTTTTGCTCGAATTTGTGTGGAAATTGATTTGAGTAGGCCTTTGCCAGATGTTGTGGATATGTGTGTGGGTTCCCATTCTTGGGTACAGTAATTGGATTATGAGACCTTCCTTTCTGATGTCGCCTCTATCATGAATATGGTCACTTGTAGCATAGATGCCCGAAGGCTAAACCTATGGTGCCTTAGCCCCCACCTCCTGGTAATACCCCTAGTGTTGATAAGGGGAAGAATCCTACTTTTGTTGTGGAGGCAGATGCTGAGGGCTATGTTCCAGTTAAGGCTCGCAACTGGAATAGAGGTCAAAAGAGGACTTTGATGGAAAGACAGGATGAGGATACTTTTAACAGGTTTGAGGTCCTAGATGATCTAGGTCAGTAGGAAGTTAATCCAGGGTTAATGAGCGTGGATCTGGGTGTGGTGGGTTCTAGCTTGGAGGGTCACACTTCTAGTACTCCTTTCGCCTCGCAGGATGTTTCTGCTTTGCACATGGTCACTGATTTGCAGGTTGGGGCTCAGATGCTATCGGGTACAACTGTGAGATGGTGCAGGGGGATGGGGAAACTTCTGTTCCTACGAGGAATGTTGGCTCGGATATGGCTAAGAGTAGCAAGCCTTCTCCTCACCCAGGCCTTTTGTAAAAGGATGGCAAGAAAGGGGGATCAGAGAAAATTGCTAAAATTGGTCGAAAGAAAGATTTGGAAAAGATTAAGATGACAGGGGAGACTTTGGTGGAGTCAGGGTCTATCAAGACTCTAGATTCTCATTTTTTGACTCCTTTGAAATGATTGTTATTTCATGGAATGTAAGGGGCTTGAACAGTGGTGCTAGACAAAAATTTGTTCATGAGTTGGTTAAAAGTCATTCCCTTAATGTTCTTTTTCTTCAGGAGACCAAGTTATCTGTTGAGTGCATGATGGGTTTAGTGCCTAAGCTATGGAAGAATGGGGAGTGCTAGTGTATTGGGGCTCAGGGATCCTCAAGGGGTGTGGCTTGTATCTGGAACCCTTGAAAGATTCAACCTTTGTGGTGGATATCCTTCAGGTCCTCTTTATCCATGGTTGCTTCGTGTCTTGAGTCAGGGGAGTCTACTCTTTTCTCCAATGTCTATGCACCTGTTGAGTTCCAGGGTAAACTTCTTTTATGGACCAATATTTGTTTTGTTTGTAGTTTATTTCCCTACTAGCCATGGATCATTGCAGGTGACTTTAATGCTATTACTGAATTAGCTGAGAAGCGGGGTGGTATTGCAAGACTAGAGCCTTCTACATTGCTGTTTTAGGACAATATCTTGGCTCTTAATCTTGTTGATATCAAGCCTAGCAATGGTCAGTTTACTTGGAACACTAGAAGGGTGGGTGACAGTTGCATTGCTGAATGTCTGGATCGTTTCATGGTATCCTACTTTTGGGTCGGGGGATTGTGGTCTTCTAGCTTTGAGATATTAGATTGGAGAGGTTCGGATCACTGGCCTATAAAGTTAGTTATTTCTTCAGCTCAGGTACCTTGGACACCGACCTTCAAATTCTAGCTAATGTGGTTGTGTGACCCTGATCTTCATGGTTGTGTTGCTGAGTGGTGGAGGTATGGTAGACTTGCTTATGGTACTGCAATGTATATTTTTGCTAAGCTCCTTCAATATGTCAATTATTAGCTTAAACGTTGGAACCGACAATGCTTTGGAAACATCCACCATGCGAAGCTTGCTGTGCAAGATGAGTTGGATGGTATTACTAGGTTGATTAGGGAGGAAGGGATGTCTGTGGATTTGTTGTAGGAAGAGACTAGGGCATTGAAAGCTCTGGAGGAGTGGGAGTTGAGGGAGGAAGTCTACTAGAAACAAAAAGCCCAGATTGAGTGGCTTCAAGAGGGAGACAAGAATACAACCTTTTTCTTCAATTCAGTGAAGGCCAGATGTCATGGTAAATTTATTTCGGCTTTGGTCTCTGACAGGGGAGAGATTTTCTCTTCTTCTCAGGATATTTCAAACAAAGCTATGTAGTACTTTGCTTCTTTATTCAGGGAGAACTCGCAAGGGGACTCGGTTGAAGAAGCTCAAGTCCTTTCTTGTATTCCTTCTTTGGTCTCTAGGGAGATGAAGGAGCATCTTATGAGTGATATTTCAATGGAGGAGCTAGAGAGGACTATTTTCCAGATGAAGAAGGGGAAAGCTCCTAGTTCGAATGGTTTCCCGATTGAGTTCTTCCAGGAATTCTAGGAGATTATCAAGCTAGATTTATTGGTAGTTGTTCAAGAGTCTCAGAAGAATAAGCAGATGCTTTGGGCCCTAATTCTACCTTCCTTACTCTCATCCCCAAGTGTGATGGGGCGTATAGGTTAAGTCAATTTCGTCCCATCTCTCTTTGCAATGTTATTTATAAAATTATCTCCAAGTTGATTGTTGATAGGTTAAAAAAGTGGCTTGCACTGCTGATTTCTGAGGAACAAAGTGGTTTTGTTGCGAGTCGTCAGATTTTGGATGGTGTGGTAATTGCTACGGAGACTATTCATTTTATGGCCAATTCCAAAGATAAGGCTATGTTCATCAAGCTGGACATGGCTAAGGCTTATGACAGAGTCAATGGTCCTTCCTCCGAAAGGTTCTAGGGACTTTTGGTTTTGAGGAGGAGTGGATTCGCTAGGTGATGAGCTGTGTGACTTTTGTTTCTTTCTCTATCTTAATTAATGGGGAACACTCTAAACTTTTTGGTGCTTCTCGGGGTTTACGGCAGGGTGACCCCCTCTCTCCTTACTTGTTTCTTCTTCTAGTGGAAGGTTTGGGACGATTGATAAAAAAGAATGTGGAGGAGGGTCTCATTCAAGGATGGCATTGGGGAGGTGGCTTACCAGTGCAATCTCATTTACAGTTTGTGGATGACATTGCTTTGATGGACATGGCCACTATTAAGGAGGCTTCTATCATACGCAAGGTGGGTGATGTTTACCTTGCTGCTTCGGGTCAGTTAATTAATGAGGACAAGTCTTCCATCTTTTTATTTGATACTCTGAACTCCATTCAGAGGAGAATTGCTCATATTCTTAGATTTCAGATTGGGGCTCTCCTGTTGCCCTACCTAGGGATTCCTATTTCGGTAGGTAGGCAGTCTAGGGATTCTTGGCAAGCTATTCTAGAGAAATTTCATGTCAAAGTCACTCATTGGACCCTCCGTTGGCTCTCTTTTGTGGGCCGGGTTCAGTTGCTCAAATCTGTAGTGCAGGCTCTCCCTCTTTATAGGTGTATGATCTAGGTGGCTCCGATGGGTTTTGTTAGGGAACTAGATTCCTTAGCAAGACAATTCTTATGGGTTGGTAATTTATTGTCTTCCAAATGGAGCCTTGTTAGATGGGATATTGTTTGTAGCCCGAAATAGTTTGGTGGTCTTGGGTTAAGGCAGTCGTTGTTGTCTGGTATGACCTTGGCTACTAAATTGTATTAGTGATGGTGTATGGAACATGACCGGGTGTGGGCCAGGATCCTGTCTCAGAAGTACTTCCTGGGGATTCCTTAGAGTGATATGCCTCATTACAGCTTGATGGGGAAGGGATCAGTGATTTGGAATACTCTCAAGAAAGGGGTTGTGCTTGTTAAGGATGGCTTACTCTGGATTAGCAAGAGAGGATCAAAGGTCCATTTTTGGCAGGACTCTTGGGATGGTCACCCTCCCATTGTTTCTTAATATCCTCATATGTTGACCCTGTGCCTGAGGTTCTGTGAAGTTGGATGGTGGAGGGTGAGCGATTTTAAGTCTATTTCTTTTTAGGGGAAGTTGGTGGAGGCGAGATGGAAGAATCCTGAGGAATGGCCTGTTGTTGGTATGGAGGAGGAATGTGTTGAGCTTCGTTACATTCTTTCCTGTCGAAGTTGTAGCTCCCTTGTGGATGAGGATGTGTTGTCTTGGTTTCCTAACCCCAAGGGTGCTTACACCGTTTCTTCCAGATATCAAGTGTTGCTTTCTCAACAGTTGAGGGAGTGGAGGTTCATTGGTGGAAGAAAGCTTGGAATAAGTTTTCTTGGCCAAAGTGTAATTGCTTTATTTGGAATTTGGCCTGGAATAGGTGCTTGACTTGGGAAAATATTTGAAAGAGAGGTTTTTCGGGCCCATCTAGGTGTGTTCTTTGTGGGTGTGGGGATGAGGACTCTCCCCACCTGTTCTTTTGTTGCCCCTTTACCTTACAACTCTATCATTCCTAGTGGGGTGTTTGGAAAATCCCCTGCATTCATGCCTCCTCCTTGGTGGATTTTTGGGATAGGCTGGGGAGGCCCCCTCCTCGGCCTCCTTGTAGGATGTTTGGTATGTTGGTCCCATCTTTCTGCTTAGCAGGTTTGGTTGAAAAGGAATTGGAGAATATTTTGGGATGAAAAATTGGCAATTCAACAAGTCTGGTTTAGAATCATGGGCATGATCCAAGAGACGGTTGAAGCTAAAGGGGAAATTGTGCTACCGTTGGAGAAAGGAGATGCTGAGATGGTTGATCGGTTGGGTCTTCAGGGGCTGTCTTCAACCTCTGCTTGTGTTAGGAGAGGAAGGCGTGTGAAGTAGAAAGTTCAAAGGTGGGGGGTTAGTTGCCCCCTCCAGCTGGCATTTTGAAGATTAATACTGATGGCTCTTCTAGGGGAAATCCTGGACCTCTGGGATTGGTGGGATTCGTAGGGATTCTTTTGGATTGGTGGTTTTTCTATTTTCCGCTAATGAAGGGCTGCAGACTGTCAATAGGATGGAAGGCTTGGCTATCCTTTATGCCTTGAAGTGGGCTTATGCTTTGGGGTGGTGCAAGGTTATCTGTGCATTCGATTCTCAAATATTGGTCAATTTGCTTCATGAAAAGAAGATTTTTTATGTTAGCTGGCTATTGGCTGTGATGGTGCAGCATATATTACAAGTTAGCTCTTTGATGGAGTCAGTGTCCTTTGTTCATATTCTAAGGGAATGGAATAGGGCAGTTGATTGTCTGGCCAAATGTGCGTCAGAGAATGTTGATGGTAGGAAGATTGATGGGTGGGAGCAGGTTTCTCGTGAGTTATGTTAGGACTTGGAGAGGATTCTTGCTAAGGATGGGAGTGGTCTTGGGGAAGGTTGATTTTGTTTCTTGCTTTTCTAGTGGTTTTTGATGGCTCCTGAGGCTTTGGCATTTTACTGTTATGTAATGTTGTGTTCTGATTTTCAATAAAGTTTTTACCCCTTTTATTAAAAAAAAGTGTAGTTTTCAAAAATATATTTATTTTAATAGTTTAATTATTATTTATATTTTATTTTTTATTTTTAGTAAAAGTAGGTTATCAACACAAAATATTAATTTGATTACCATGCCAAGGAAAAATAATAAAACATATGATGCACTAAATAAAAGAATCTATTTCAAGATGGTATAATTTTTTTTGTATTTTAAATAAATATTTAATATGAAAGTTGATGTCCCTAGTATGTGCAGGATCATGATGGGCCAAAAAGTGGCGATATGATGGGTATGTGTAGGGTATGTGGCCAACGACTTTTTTTTACTCAAAATTGATGAACAAAAAGGGTTTTTAAAGGAGATTCTCAACTTTCCACCAATATAAATTATGTTTTACTTTGAATTTAATAAATAATTATTATTCATTTTCTATTTGAATTATGATTAAAGTACTAATTGATAGGAGCTGATGGAAAAACATCTATAGCTTTCAAAGGGTATCACATTTTTTGAATCTGAAACATGTGTCACATTCTATGTTTCACATACTAGGAAAATTGAAGAATATGGGGACATGAGTCCTCTACTTATATCTAAAATCTTATAAAAATTATCATTTTATTGTGGTTAGGGTGGTCGGACAAACACCTACTTCTTATTTTTTCCCTAAAATTTACTTGTGCTACTACATTGAAATTTCAAATTTTCACCAAATAGATTCTTTTTTAAAAATAAACCTAGTAGTTTAGAAACTACATTTAATTTGCTACAAATTATATTCTTACATATTTTTGAAATAAAATATCTATAACTTATTCAAATTTTTATGTCAAGTTGCCTAACTCTGATTTTTCTAAATTTTATCACCACTTAAGAGTCTGTTTTTTCCATGATGATCTTGCAAATACCCTCCCATGGAAACAACTTTTTTTTTATTCACGCGCATTTTAGTATTTATTTAAAAATATATATTTATCAAAATTGGAAAAAAAAATATCCATGCACTAAAGTTTCAAGTTATAAATACATATAAAAAAATTGAAAGAAAAAAAAAATTATAATAAAAAGTTTGATGTCTCATGCAACTTCATTTTTCAGCAACTAAATTATAGTGTTAATTTATTAAAAAGTAGTTTAAAATATTTCTTTAAAAAAAATACAAACATAAAATATACTAAAAAATACAAATTTTACTAGTTTATATCATTTCAAAATTCAAAACATATATACCACTTTTTAGTGATTCAAGTTTAAAAGTTGGATCAGTGTTGGTTTTTCCCTTTATAAAATGTGACACAAATTTGTGCTTTTACCCTTGCATGTACACATTCAAAATATAAAACTAGCACTTGCACCGGAGGGGGTGCAAGGGGGGTTACGCCGATAGAAAAATATAGTGAAGTAAGAAGGGGAGTGACGTACCATTTACCACTTGTATAATATTGTTTGTATATTTGTACAAAGTGGATTTAATACATATTTGGAGATACAGGCAGACACCAGTACTAGAACAAACAACTTTTTTGGAGATATAGGTAAACACTAGGAGAACAAACAATATTTTAATCTCACAACAAAAAATAGACATTATGAAAAGATAATGGGTGTATAACCATCTCTATCATAGAATAAAGTAAACATACAATGTGTTCATTCCATCTTGTTCTAATTATATAGAAAATGATAGTAATATATAGAGAACACCTTTGGCATGTTTTGCGTACTTTGAAATATATACAATTTTGTTTGAATTAAATACAAATTGTTTGTAATATATAGAGAACACCCTTAGCATGTTTTGCATACTCCTTTATTCTATGAAAAGAATATATGTATGTGTAAACTAAGATGGCATAATCCTCTAAATAGAAAAATACTACTTTATATTATGAGTTGATAGATATAGATCATGATGGTTTGTTGAAACAAGATGTAAGTATTTACCCCTAGTTTGTCACAGTGTATGGAATGTAATGGGTGGATGCATGGATAAATGAATGGATGAATGGATATGTGAGGCATGCAAAGGATGGTAGGGATTACAATTTGGAGTGTGGATGGTAATTTGGAGAATAGTTGATGGCTTAGATAATGGTGGGTACGGTGAATGATAACGACCCATGTCAAGAAATTTATCATAAGAGAGTGTTAAGTGTACACTGAATGTCGACCAAAATCAAGATGATTTGGAATATGGATGGGGATTGGTGAGCATGGATTTGATAGATGGTTCATGGATGATTGAAGTTATGAATTTAGTTGTAGCATTGATAGTGGTTTTATCATAAGGACTCTACATTCTCCCCATGTTGGTGTTTGCACTAAAAAAAGTTCCCTCTAGTGTTTAAGAGTTATCTTTATTCCTTAATTGCTATATAGCCAAGAAGTTTCCCAAGATTGTTGATATTTGAAGTAGAAGACTCTTGCTCATTGATAATGATGTTTAGAGTAGGAGACTCTTGTTTTTGTAGAACATCTACGTGTACATTTAGGAGTAAGCTTCGCATCGGTAGATGGAGGAGTAGGTGGTATATGGATATGATCATCATTTGCACCATCTTGTATGGATTGGAGAATTCTCATTAGATCATGGTAGTATATTGGAGGTACAAATTGTTGATCATGGTAGTATATTGGAGGTACAAAAATTAAAAGGAATTTGGAAACTACACACTCTTAAGCCTACATTTAATGCCAGCTTGATTATGTGATTTATACACTAAAAGTCTCTAAGCTCAATAAATTCTGATAGATGTCTTATATATATCATGGGACTGGATTAATCTTGCATGATGTAGTTGAAAAAAGTTCATGTTATTAAAAGTAAAAAGACTTTCATTACTTGAGACAATCTAGATCAATGGTGCAACATCACAACCGAACAAACTGAATGTACTTCTTTGTTAAATAACATTACTTGTTTATTAAGCCATGCCACATAAGATATTTAGAAAAGTTGGTGACACAAGCATAATTTTAATATAATTGCACGAACCACAAATACTATGTAGCTTTTGGGACAATTTTTCATAGTAGATATATTACTAGAAAGGTGTGTCTTCTATGAAATGGGTGATATTCTACAAGTGATTACACATCAAAATACATAAATAGCCCATCACTTGATATGAATGGAGGGCCTTATTATTTAAATAAAACAAAATTATTTCATGCAACTGATGTTTTGAGTGAAATATGGATTATGATGTGTTAAAGGATAAACACACACATGTTCTGCCAAGAACAAATTGGTTTTTTTCCTCAAAGTAATCATATCTTTAAGTAGAACAAAACGCCAAAAAAGTTTTTATCATTGATTCTTAGTCAATAACCACCTTATGAGTAGAGCAAATACTATTTATAAAAGCAATTATGCTTCCCACTAGATGGTGCCTCGTCTTCTTTTACATTTCATTGCGTTGTTTTTACAACTGATTTAGAAACACTTGATAGTTTGTATTGGTTACGTGTAAAGTTTCATTGTGTTTTTTTTACAAATTTTATGCTCAGAAGAAGCATTATTATAGTCTCAATTTTTCTTATGTTGTATGCCATTCTGTATGGTACTATGGAGTGAGCAATGGGAGATTAAGACAATTCAAGGGTGAGCAGTCTATTGGTTTTTTGTGCATACATATTAAAGCTTTCTTCGTTTTTGTCATGCTAGTGAACTAATTCATTCTGAATATTCATTTGTTGACACCATATCACAGTTTGAATAATGAGTATAATGATAAGCTATTTGAGTTATTTGGTTTTGTTATGTGGAACTGGGAAAAGAATTTTGGTCATGTTTAAACTTAAAGCTACTTAATGCAGGCAGAAGCTACCAAATATCTGGGAGGTGAAATCATAAATTTGGTGAGTGTTCGTGCAACAGAATTATTGATCCGTTGTTGGCATAGATTCACACATTATATTTTGAATATCTACAATATGGACCATTTTTGCTTAATTTTTTTGCTTTGTTGTCAACATACCTTGTAATCTATTGTAGGATGCAATTCCAAACTATACAGAATGTTTCTGTTCACTTGGAAAGAAGTGAACATTATGATGCAGTCTGGTTTTGTCACCATCCCCAACAATATTGAAATGTGTTAAAGGGTGATTTCCTAAAGTTCAAAGTTTTAATAGGTTTAGTACTACAATCTCGTATGATGGTAAGCAAGGAAGATTTTTTCAAAAGTCATCCTTGGAAGCTCATTTGATGCTGCATGTAGGGTAATCGAGAGACTAATTGGGGCTCACTCAAATTTTGTGAAGTATATATGTGTAATGATTTTGAGGCCTAGGGGTGAATTTTTTTGGCTTGCAATCACTATGGTTGGTCACGGTGGGGAAGGCAAGGCTGTTATTCATACTAGGATAACTTTAATCTCAAAGTGGTTATGCAAGGGTTCTAGATTAATCGTTAAATGATTCTTTAAGAAAAATGTTGTGATGCTTTAGTGATTACCTGGCAAAATTAGTCTGGGCCAATAATCAAGATAGCCCATGTTGATGCCAGCCTAGGAATAAAAATTTGGTTTGTTGGTTGGTTGGGCAGATCATTTAAAAATCAACGCAAGTAATCTTTGCAATGGACACAGGTTTTAATAATGAAGCAACCGATATTTGATGCCAGCATATGCATAGAATTTTGGTTTTGTTGGGTTAAGCATTTAAAAATCCAACGATTGATGTGGACTAACGACACCTTTTCATCATCTAACAAATGGGAAAGAAGACGAGGCATCTATTGCCATTCATAGAGTTATCAAGTGGGTTCCCGTAGATGCCAGTGTGTTGGTTCGTCCTCGAAGTCCATGGCCAAAGGAGATATAAAAGCAATCCACCATATTTGATCGACAATTTTTAACAACAACCCACAGGAAACCATGGTAGTTTCACGGCGTGAGACTTGTTTCAAGCCAAAAGCCCATGCAATATATAGCCTATCGGCTAAAAACAATATCACAAAATATGTCAATATTGCAAAGGTTGAACAACATTGAGGTGACAAAAAAATTTTAAGGGTTTGAATTTGATCTTTAATACATACATGGAATTTGAAAGAAAAATTCAATCAAGACATGCTTGATGAAAGAAACAACAATCAAAGATTCCCTTTATAAGCTTTATTGGACCTTCTATGTTCATGCTTATTAATCTCCCAAAGAGTTTCAATTAACATAAATCCCACCAAAGTTGATAGTTAAGATATATGTTGCTAAGAAAAATACTTATCTCATTTAACAAGCTTGAACAACTTATGATATTTTGTAGCTTTAGATATGTCATGGTCTTAGATGTTACCTATCTAATGGAAACAAATAAAAAGAAACAAGTTGGTGGCCTTGAATAAATACTACTCCAACATGGAAATTCATCAATATATTCAAACAAAATTATCAACCTTGGAAAAATAACCAGCTAGTCATAACAAGAAGCCTCAAAAATTAGAGAATCATTACAATGTTGGTTAAGGCACTTGCAAGAATCTTAGCTTAATATATTCAACTTCTTTGTCATCTTTCCCCTATAGATCTCATCTTTCCACCCACTTGGAGCTAATAATAAAACACGCTAGTCTTAAACAAAATCTAATGTAGTCCTCATTTCTCAGCAATGGATTTTGCATAGTTATCTCATGTAGCAAATGTTATCTATCTCTTTACCAATAATAAACTACACAAGTCTTAATACAAAATATAATTTAGGCCCTTTTTCTACTAATGGAGTTTGCATGATTATCTCAAATAGCATATATTATATATCTCTTTACCCAAACCATTTGATGCATCACATTATTTTTTTTTCAAGAGAAAGAGAATTCAACCATTCTAAAATTCATTTTCTTTATTTTCTTATGAAAACTTTCAATGAAATGTATTTCCTATTGAGTTCTCATTTCCTCCAAATGGAATTATAGATTGTTAGCTTCAACATCTAATTCACCTTGATTATCATTTCCTTTCAATTATTTTAATTTATAATTCATAAACCTAGAGTAATTGTGAGTGAAAAAAAAATTCTTCCATGTATTTGCAACTAAGAATCAAGTTGATTTCCACTTGATATAATAATGGCCTAAATTTTTTAATTATTCATTCTACAAAGCTTTGCAATTATCTAGATTTTTTCAGGGGTTTATTTCTAAATCTAAGAAGGTTTTCCATGTCTTGACTCTTCTCTAGTTAAAAAAAGCTAACCACTTTGGCTCACTGATGTTCATAAATTTGTTGCAACAATAGAGACAAATTAGTAATTATATATTCATTAAAAAACTAGCTAGAAAACTAGCATAAACTACATGGTGTTAGCTAATTTCTCATCAAAGTGATTTTTGAAATTATATATATATATATATATATATATATATATATATATATATATATATATATATATATATATATATATATATATATATATTAGAGGGAGCACAACATATGCTATGCTATTTTTTTTATATAAAACTAGGACCACTTTGTGTGCTTTCCCTTTTTCAAACCCGTAATCTTCACTATTTTTTTTTTAAATAGTAGTTTAGAAAGTAGATTTGGAGCACAACTCTTACATTCTTGTTGCATCTTCAAAATTTGAGTGTAACTATCTTCATTTTCTCATAAACATCAAATTTTCCTGATTTAAGAAGAAGAAGAAAAAAGTGGCATCTTAAGAACTTTTTTTTGTGTCACAACTTTGTGCACTTACCCATGTATATTTACTATTTATAATTTATTTTATTTAAAAAAAATAGTTACAATAATCATGATAAAGAATAATTAGTACACAAACAATTTTTTCCTTTTCTCTATTCAAAGGTAGTACATATTCTTCACAATTTTCTCTTCTAAATTGACATTTATTTCACTACTTTTTTTTAGGTCATAGAAAATCCTCAACAAAAAATTTGAGTAATCGATGTTTCAAGTAGTAATCTAGAATTTTGTGCTCCATCACTATCCACTAGCTCAAATGTTTGTGAATTGGAATGGATTTAATGAAACAAAAATCCAAAATTTTGAAAATTGTCTTTCACATGCATATAATGTCCAAGAGTTTGAATGGAGGAAATTGTAAATGGTTTTCATGCAACATGCATGAAATTATCTAGATTTTGCACCTTTTTTAGGGAACTGTATTGTAATGAATGTTATGGAGATTCAAGCAATGCTCCTCATATTCTTTGTACATTTCAAAACTATATGAATCATATGTAGTATGGTATCATTATTGTTCCCATATAGTTTACCAACAACTGAACTTATACTACCTTTTTTACCTAAATAAAATATTGGAAGTTATTTGGTCTTATGTTCATCAAAATCTTCCATTATTATGCTACCTAAAGGAAATAATGGTGGAAATGACTAGGGATTTGATAAGACCAAACCTGTTGGGTGGTTTGGAAGAGGCTATAGACACAACGCAGCTTGGCGTGGGCATCCCCCATCCAAAAGACCTTGGGTGCCATCTGGAACATGGATTGAAGCATCATTGTGGAGCCATCATGAGTGAGCACTGAGGGAGGCCAATATCTTGAAGAAAATATTTCATCTTGAGCCCATGTTGGACTTTGAATGGGTGGTTGACTTCCTCACTTTCCTTCAAATCTTGGAAGAAGATTAGGGCTTCGCCAGGGTTCCTAACACCATTTTTAGCTGGCTTGACTGTGGGCTCATGCATTTGGTGGAAGTCTAATTCTATGCTTGTTTTGTACGGGGTAAGGTTTTTTGATGTATTATGTCTCGTATGGCTCTGTGAAGCTTGAAAGTTGTTAGCCATTTCAAATTTTTGTTTGGGTGGGTGTGTTCATTGACTATCTGAAAGAATACTAGAGCTCCAATGAAGATGTTTGGCCTGTAAATATTTTGCTCTATGGCTGGTCTATTTGGTATTGATGGGTATGCAAACAAATCACAATAGCATTATATATTCCCTGTGAGGTCAAGCATGTTGTTTTGGGTAGGCTTGGGTAGGCTTTGTGTTGAGTTGTTTGTATTTTGGATTGGTCTTAGGTTAGGGTTCCAAGGGCGATTTTGTCTTGCACCCTCTTGATGAAGATGTTGTAAAATCTGAAGCCAGCCTAGCATCATTATGTAATCCTTTTGATAATCAATACAAATCTAATAGCTTACTTATAAAAAAAATACAGCTATTTTGAGTGCTATCCAATTTTATTCTTAACTATTTATCCAATATAGAAAGTGATTATAGTATCTCAACATGAAATCTCTCCTCTAGTGCATCATAATTTTTTCAAAATTTCTAATAAAGTTTGGCTTTTTTATTGAGAAGAAAATTGACCTTATATTTTGGTGTTAGTGGCCTACATTTAATAAAAATAAAATATAAACACTAATTAAAATATTATAAAAAAATCAAAAATTAAACTTATAGATCCACAAAATGATATTTAAAAAAAATTAAATATCATTTACATGAGTAGGATTTGTGAGAAGATTAAGGTTTTCAAAAAATCATTTTTTGTAAATTATGTCACACTTGTATTTTGTAGATACTTCTAGCTAAAAAAATTGGGGCCTAGATCTAATTTAGCTTGAATGAATCATCTAGAACATATTTTTGACCAAAATTAACTTTGAATGGATATTCTTAAATATAGTGTGTTGATAAGTTTGTCTAAAGTGGGACATAACTTTGAACTTTCACCCTTAAGCATCATAGGATTTAAATTTTTCCTCATATGTTATTAAGTAAAGTTCCTATAAAGCACTATTGATTGCTATTGATTGAGAGTTGAGAAAGGATTCTTATAAAACATATAGTGATATTTTTCTAGAAAAAATCTTAAGTTAAAGAGAGATTCATATAACCATTTTTTGGTGCAATATTATCTCTTCAAACAATATTAAGGCATATGGATTTTTCTTTGTACTACAAAGAAATATTGCAACCAACTAGATGATAATTGATCTGTTCAAGTTTTAATAACTTAAAATTAGGTAGTTATTGAAACAATATTTAAAAATTTATCATTGTATTTTAACTAGGATTTATGTGAGGACAAGGGGGAATGGATTATATTACAACCTTAAACTTCTTACAAGGGAGTGTTCTAGTAAATGTTTGTTCTTTTATTTTTATACCTTCCAAATGGTTCTATTAGGCATGTATAGTCTCTTCAAACTTATTTTTTTAATTTATTAGACATCTTTTCATTCATTCTTCATTTGTCTAGGTCCCTTTAAGCCTCTTTGGGCTATGCCATATCATAGGGAAATTGAGATATGTTTGAAACCATGTTGTGATCTTGTGATAAGAAATTATATTTGTCTAATATTGTATCCAATATTTCATATTGTTTTCTTTATATTATTTGATCAAATTATCAATGAAAAAAATTGACATGAGTATATATATAAAAATATTTACTAGAGATATTGGTACCATATCATTAATTTATGATCCTCTCTTTTGAGGGGTACTTTTAATACCTTGGTCATACCCCATCCATTGTATTCAATACATAAAGAGAGGATAACCATGTACTGTCAAATGCATGATCATCATCTTGGAATGTATTTCAAGTGTGTAGGTTATATGGTGATGAATGGTGGAGAATCAGATAGGATGGGATATGTGTTTCATTCACTAAGAGCTAAATCAAAATAATTGAGGCCTATGTCTTACGCAAATGACTAACTCATTACAAATAGTCTAAACTTCTTTAAAAAAAATATAAAACCAAACTTAAAATTCAATACTACCTTGTACAGACAATTAGTAAGAAGTTTGACCTACCTTACCATGACTAGACCAAATATCAATTATGTTCTAGGAATTATATCCATATTTATACAAGATCCATATCTTGATCATTGGAAAAGAGAATTCTAAGGTATATTAAAGGTTCATATAATTATGGTGTATTATACCTACACCAAAAATGATAAAGTATTTGGTTATTATGATGTTGATTATGTTGGTGTTTCTTTGAAATATACTTCTATATGTTTTCTATAAAATAAAATATAAGTACATTGGAAGAAACAAAGGAAACAAAGTGACTTAGAAAATTATTAGGTGAGTTACATATGAACTTACAACTAAATGTAATATGTTCTTATATGATAATTAAATTTATATAGCTCTTGCCAAAAAATTCAATTTAACATGAAATAATTAAGCATGTTCAATCCCACATGTGCATTTCATCCAAGGAAATGTTCAAAATGGTAAAATTTCTCTATAGTTCTACTAGATTGATGATCAAGCAGCAAATATTTTTCACAAAGCCTCTATGCAATTCTCTCGTTATGATGTTATGCCTTAAGGAGTTATTATTGAGTGGAAGTGTGTATGGCAACAAAACCTCCTTGTAACCAACTTGATGTATCTACTACTCTATGTGCTTCCTTATTCTATTATAAAATACTATAAAAATCAATGCATATGGGTATTATTTAAGATCCTTGTGAAGTAATATATTGTAATATATTTTATGGAGATTCCTTGATTTATAAAAGGTTCCAAAAATATAGGTTAGAATTCTTTTGCATCATTTAGAGGATACATGGGATACTATCATTAGTGAGTTGATCCCACATCATGTTTGACAAAGAATAGCTTCACTAGATGGTCTTCATTTATTATTTTTAATAAATTGATGGTTATCCTAATAATAATTAAGGGGGAGCATGTTAGAACATAATATTTATATTAGGGATCCATTATTAACTTAATTGGACCTATAAATATCTATAAGGCTCTAATAAATTATATAATTTAGTTGTATAGCTTAATATGTAGCACAGTTGTATTATTTAGCCCGATGATGTATAAGTCAAATAACCTATTGGTTATAAGGTGAAATGTTGTAACTTAAAAACCCATCCCTTAGATACCTATAAAAGAGGTATATCACATTGTGAATATAGATTGTTTTTTATGTGAGGTACTTGTTGAGAATGCGAGTATTCACTTGTATAATTCAAATTGTAAAGGATCTATAAGATCTTACGAGTAAAAAGTAAAAGGAGATACTATAATCTAGGTTCTTATGTTTATATTTGTAGAGAAATATTATTATTTTTAACTATTGAATGATTCTTTGTGGTCTATTTACAAAAAAAAACCATAAATCTTATATAGCGTATATGTTTGTCTCATTTTCTTGTAATTTGTATTTCCTATTTATATGTCTAAATGATTAGTTTCTTAAGATCCTAATATACTAACAAGTTATTCAAAATTAAACATTTGGTAACTCATTAACTAGGAATTATAATATTTTACATCATCATCTAATTTGGTTATATCTTGTTTTATAACTCATAAATATTAGCCATCTCAATTTCTTGAGTAACGGCAATTAAAGTATACATCATGATCAAAGACTTCCTCATCATTTCAAGGTCCATTAAAACAATCACAACTAATGGGAATTAGAGCTTTGGAAACTTCTTTGGCATGTGAATCTAGGAAATAATATAATAAAAATATTATGTTGAATCAATGAATGCCAAATATATCTTACATCTAAAAACTATATCAACAAATGTATAACGTATTATATCTAAAAATTAAAAAAGTAAAAGATGTCCTAGACAAAGAACTAGACGGTGGAAGTTATCTTGGGGTTCACCAATATGCAAAGTAATACATTGATTTTTTTATTTCCTATATTGATATTATATAGATATAATCTAATAATAATAATGAATATACTCGAATATAAGCCATAGAGTTTATTTTGATAAAACTAAGAAAGTATAAGAATGCTTAGATTTTAAAGGTTGTACATGAATTCTTAGCTTTTGATGTTGAATTATAATACTAAGAGAAAAGGAAATTAGAATATCAATTTGGATCTAGATTATGGAACCTAAGATAAGTTTTCCTAATTCACTAATTTTATTCTTTTGATGCAACTTTCTTTGATGTACTAGTTTCTTCTATAATTTTTTCTAAGAAAATATTACGATGAGAAGAGAAATGGGATCTTATGTAAGACATAGAGAATACCTTTTGGATAAGGTCTTGATAACAATCAAACTTCTTATAAATTATACAAAATTCATAGACAAACCAAACAACAATGCAATGCCTAAGGATGCTTAAGTTTGTCATATTTTTCAAGTGTTTATACAATGGGATTCTAAAGAATTTATGATGATTTGCAAATGACCTAGGGACGTCTATAAATATATTATCCTAGTGATTGAATTTAAGGTATTTTGTATGTGGGTTGACAAGGTAAGAATCAAATTTCTTAGAAAAGTAAAATATTTGTGTGCTAGGAAAGTTAAATGAAAACTACAACAATATATTCATAAAAATGTTCAAAGTAATATAAAGCACAAATATAAAAGTAGGATGTGCACTTTTAACACTTACAACTTACTTTCAACTTTATCTTTTACCATATCTTAAATTGGTATTATAAAATCTTAAGTTTGTCTTCTCCAATTATACAGCATTCTCATATATCTTTAAATTTCAAACTATGGCCTCTTATTAATATTATCTTCACTAAAAATTTCTACTTGATCATACATTCCTCTAATGAATATCAATAATAGATAGCAATATTCACTTTTGTTATTAGGAATGAAAGAAATTCATAATAATGAGAAAACATGCAAAATTCATAAACAACATGACAACAACATAAAAGACTACCTTGGAAAAACCCTTCAATAGGTAAAAAACTCTTAACAAAAATCAAAATTGCTTATTTTTCCACTATCACAACCATATTACATAGTGTTACAATATCTCTAACACATGTTCAAAACCGTCTGATAATAAATCACCAAATCCTAACACCTACAACTCTCTCTCTACAACTTCAAAACCCTACTCTTATCACTTTCTTTCACTAATATGAACATGAAACAAAGGATCCCATAAGAGAATTTATCTCAACCCATTCAACATCTTCACAAGCCTTCCTACACCTTCTCCAACCTTGAAAATAGAAGGCCAACATCAAGAAGTAAAACGATCAAACAATAAAACCCTTCACATTCCATGTTCTACCTTAACTCAGTCAAACTTACCGCAATTATACTTCCTTCAAGAATCATTTGAACTTTTATCATAGCTGTGTACTCAACAGGCAAGGCAAGTGCAATTCCCAACAATCATTGAGATAATACAAATCTCTTAAATAGGAATATATGCAAGCCAAGCTCAACTTCCGTCAATGGCTTCCTCTGTCATTAAAAAAGTATACTACGTAGTTTAGCGCCATGTTTAGAAGAACTGTGCTAGTGAAACAATGGGGAGACACAGTAGAGATGATAAATACTCGTCAAAGACCAGAAAACTCAAAACATTTGCATCTTGATAACATCAAATATATGTGGATTTTGAAAAAATATGGGTTTTCATTGTTTTGAGTTCCAAAAATAAAATTGACGGCAGGAATTTAGTCTATTTTGTTCTTTGATAAATATTCAAATCGAAAAATTCTGAAGTCTACGAGATTGTGAATTAATGAGAGCTGTGGTTGAAGAATTATCATAAAGAATTATTTCGTAGCCGTCTGCTAAACCTTCCCCACCCATTCCTATCGCAAGTAACTGCCAAAACAGTGCCCCACCAGCTGATCCTCCTTTTCTCGCAGATTTGATGGCGGCTTTGTAAAAAATTCCAAAAAACCTATCCCTCTGAGCGATGTTATATCCATGGTCTCTTGAAGATTTGCCAAATTCTGAAAATAAAACAGGCTTTCTGAGCCTTGTACCAGCGTCCTTTATGTGCTTATTTACCCATCTATGCAAGAAGGTAATCTGTGCCTCCTCGTCTTGTCCTGAAAGCCTGCAATACAAAACATACAGACATCAAATAATCTGTTGCAAAGGATCCTTATGGCCCACTATATAATAAAAATGTATAGTGTATGCATCCATGTTGTATCATTTTCCTCACCATATGTCTGGATATGAATGAACTGTTGCAAAATCAATTCCCTGTACTTGGTTGTGGAGCATAAAATCTGTGCCTGTCTCGAAGCCAGAAGGATTAATGGCTTGTTTCCTTTGAGGAGTTGAATCGCCGTAGAATCCTTCTAACCCAATCTCCAAAAGATGCTTTGTATCAATGGATTTTAGATATTGAGCCATCTCCTCGATCCATCTCTGAAAAGTAGATATTTTAATTTCATGTTAATTGTTGGACATCTTATAAATCATTTCCAAATTGATGGGGGCCATCTTGAGACAGAAAGAATGGAAATTTTAATATAAGCTGAATGATGATGTAACCTTGATAGCATCTTACTAACAAGAGAAAAGTATGGTCGATATACAACACAAAGGGAAGATTCGAGGTAAAAGGGATTAAAAGCGGTTCCAATTTTGGTCTGGTATAAAAAGAGGTTTCAAACCAGTTCTTGCTACTGACAAAGCATGAGAATGATCTCTTGACCTCCCAGAGCAAGTGAGAGGAGAAAGAAGTTTAAAATTGTTTGGAAACGGTGGGTGGTGTGGCTACTGCCCAGTAGAAACTGAAAAAGTTGTTCATGAAGTTTATAAATATGAATGAATAGCGTTAGTTGCTTATTAAGACTTGCAGAGAATAATAGGTAGCCTTTTTACTGTCAGAGTTCTACATTCTCACAGATTGCTGGAAGAATCTCACAAAAGTCTGTTGGGCCAACAAACCTGAATCGGAGAGCAGCAACAGGGGTTTTTTATAGAAAGAAATGCAATACTTAATTACCAATTTACCAGCAGAATTGAGAGATGCACATTTAGAGATTCAGAATGAAAGGGAAAGGCTTGTGGTTGGGGAGAAAGAAAATAATGTGCTGCAACGTGGTTTGTGCTGTGAGAGACAAGCTGTGGAAATGTTGACTGCAACACAGTAAAGAGACGAAGCCCATTTGCAACAGAACCTTCAAGCATCATAAACTCTTGAGAACCTGCTAGAGAAGAAATTTCTGATCTCACAGAGATCAAGACATTCCCCGGGCTTAAATAATCTAAACTGGTTGCAATTAGGCTGGAAATACAAAAATTGAAGGCTGAGCTTTCATTAATGTAACTTTATTAAGGGACAAGGGGAATGACCTACACTATGCTAAAAAATATATTGAGGAATTGCATTAGGATATCTCCTGGTTAAAAGACCATAAGAGGACTCAAGAAGATGATAATTTCCAGGCAACAACTTTGTTACAAGGAGGAGAGGAATATGAAAATGAATGTGATAAAACTTTGACTTTGGACAAAATAAGATCAGATTGTCTCACAAAGAGAAAATAGTGAAGAACATCTATGACCTGGCAAATAAACTTAAGTATGGGTGAAGATTCATTACAGATTCAAACCAACTGTAACCCGATGAGCATAAAATTTCGAAAATATTAAAGTAAAAAACATCAAAATTAATTTCAAACCTCATAGAAAAGTGACGAGCCTTTAGAAGAAAAGAAATCTGCTTCAAACTGCTGCTGTCTGTCTATTAAATCAAATGTTACTCCGTTATCCCTACATTAGTGAAATTTGTGGGTTGATCAGCACCAAGATTAAGGAGCACAATGGATATGACCACACCAACAAATCTATCCCTGTAGAACATTCTCTCAACTCAAGATACCATATCCGTTTGGAAGCCATGAGGATTTTAATGAAAGAAAAGAACTATTAGAAAAGGAAGTTCAGAGAGACTATGGAAATCAAAATACACACAAAATCTTAACAGAAATGAGGGTTTAGGGTTTAAGTTATTCTTGACAATCGATCATTCATGTCATTGATTAGAGATAAAACTTTTACTTCGTTTGTGCTTTCCCTTCTCTCCTTCATTTCTCCTTCAAGGTTGTGTTCCCTCTCTCATGGGTTTTTTTAACTTATTTTTTCTATTTATCTTTTTTTTTTAATTCTTTTCTTATTCCTTTGCATTTCATATCTGTTGGGATGTGATACATGAGCCTCACCACCATGCAATTCATTGAAGATGCCATGTGCAGTTAACTTCTTTCCATCCCTTCCTCTTTGACCCATTCCACTTTAATCATCTTCCTCTCTATTAGGGTAGGTCCCCCATGCTGCTGCTTATCTTATTTTGGCTAATAGCCACTGCTCAACTTATTTAGGAGTTATTTGTGGAGTTGATGACCTCATGAATGTTTAATTTTTCTGCTTATTTTTAAGAAGCCACTTTAAATTTGTATTGTACAATAGAAAATTAAAAAAAGAAAAATGAAAGCAAATATTAAAAAAGAGCTAAGTTGCCAGTTCTGGTACGAGATCGGGCATGGGTACGGGATATGGGTATGTCAGTACAGCAAATTTTTTTCCTAAAATACGGTACATTTGGGTATGGCTATATATATATATATATGCAAAAAATTAAAAATATACAAAATTGTAAATACATTTAATAGTATAATATAGTATACTTCATCAATCATCAATCATCAATTCATCATTGAATCATTGATCAATGGTAGTTCAAAATTTCAATATTATGTCATATATCATATTGTCTAAAGTTACGATGCAAATGAAGATCATTACAGTTATAAACTTACAATGATAATAGGGATTTGACAATAAACCATCTAGTTATTACAAAATTGGATTAATGTCAATGTTTATACTGAAATAAATATTTTATAAATCCACTAAATTGACAAGCAACATTTAAGAAGTTGATAATGAAATAATACCTTTGAAATTAATTTGAAACCCAAGCTAAAACAGATCACAAACTACTACAACAAAAAAGGATGATTCAAATTAGCATTTTTTGTCTGGGAGCACCCTAGGAGCGCCCTCTCTCGTACCTAAACGCTCCAGGAGCACGGGGTCCATTTTTGAAGAACCCGGTGACATAAAAAAAAAGAGAAAGAAATTTGTGGAGCCACATGGATTTTTAGCAATATGCAACTTCTTATTTCCTAACCCCTTTTTTTTCCATAGCTTATTTTCAATTCCTAAAGCTGCTCCATTAAAATAGGAAAAGATTCCAAATTATCCTTTCCCAACAATAAAATTTATGCATAGGAACACTCCCGTTGTTTAAATTTAAGCAAAAAAGGGAGTTAAGCCATAGGAATACGAGGTTATCTTCCTAATTGCTCATTCTCCTCCTCCCTCTCCTTTTTTGTCACTCTTATCCTTCATGTCTTTTAATTTCTTATTTCAATAAGAAAAAATAATTATAATTTATTTTATTTAAATATTATTTGATTCAATAATTATATAATTAATAATTAATTATATTAATTTTTTTTATTATAAAATATAAATAATTTTTAACTAATTAAAATTAATATTTATGAATAAAATAATCTTAATATTAACAGTCACTTCTCTGTGCATTTTCACAACCGGGGATTGATGCTGTTGAAAGATTAGAAGGTTCAAGCATGTTTTGAAGGAGAATAAAAAACAAAAAATTGGAACATTCTAAATTTATGATGACAATGTTCTAAGTCTATGATGACATATTAAAGGATGGCTAAAAAATTGTTTTTGCCAGAAAGAAGAGGAATTTCCACGATAATATACAAGCCTTTTTTCAGTTACTTGCAGAGAGAGCGAAACATGAAGAAAAGACGGGCAAAACAACTGTCTTTGAAACGTGCCAGAAGCTCACGAGAATAGATAGAATAGTGGGCAGAATACTTTGAAGAGGAACGGATATTATCTAGGCAACGTTGGTAACAGTCGCATCAGGATTTGATAGGTGTAAAACTAGCGGTCACACTTTTATGTCGGTTAGTGAAGTTGTTCATTAATAGGTCACGGGTTCAAATCCCAGCATTACTCTTTTGAACAGTCAAGGATATGCATGCATGCACAGGTTAAGAACAATTTCTACCAATTTAATGGAAATAAAACATTTAAAACTGGGGTTACTAAATAACGCTGAATACAGTTAGACATTTAGTTACTGTGAAAACAAGAATTTGTTTGTTTTTAGTACTTTTTTGGCAGTGAGTTGCTTCTTCATCATGCGGGTCTTAGATTTCAGGTCTTTTTACATGACACGCCATCGCAGTTAAGCACAGTTTTCTTCCTTAACTCTAATGTCGTGTTCTGCAGAGCAACTAGTAGACGATTGTACAAGATTCACATGGTCTATGGAGGACCATGACGATTGTACAAAACTCACAGGGAATATGGAGGACCCTTACAATTAAAGAATGCCGACCATAAACAGTGGGACCATAATGTATGGAATCTGAATGTTTACATGAACATTGCATTAATAACAATTCACGGGCTCTTTAAGCATTTCCCCCAAAACAAATTAGTAAGAAGTGAGTGGATTACCAGGAGAGTCTTCCCAGAAGGATCTGTTTGGCAGCGGGCTTCATTGATGAGCTCCCATGCGAAAATGGTAGGGTCATCTCTGTAAGCTATTCCAGTAATGGTATTAACCCTCGTCAGTACCGTCTGCAAAAACCACACGCACACAATAATTACAGCCATCCTATGCATGCTTATAACTCATGCTCTATAATTACAGCCATGCTATGCATGCTTATAACCTCTAAATATACCTTGATGTGGTTTCTGTAATATTCTTTGACAGTAGGATTGGTAAAGAAATCATCCTCTTGGCCTCCAGATTTAGTTGCCCACTCAACATATTGTGCCTTCCCCCCAAAAGCCTCGTAATTATTAACTAGACTCAGCACAAGTCTAATACCGTGAGATTTTGCCTCACTCGCCACAAAATCCAAAGCCTGAAATTGGTACTAATAAGTAAACAATGGGTCTGTAAAATGAAATGCAAGGAAGGATTCTCCGGCCAGATAATGTATTTACCTCAAAGACTTGCTCGTCATAGACGCCAGGGGAAATTTGTAGAGCTCTGTATCCTCCATCGCTGAAAGCCCAGGTTCGAGCCACAGTGAGACCATGCTCTGCAGCTTGTTGAAACACCTCTGAAACCTTGTGCCTTTCAGATGGATCAGCCGCTTCATACATAAGCCAGTAAGCATTGAATCCGCTAACGTACATTGCCCTTCCACCTACACTGAAATGCCCATCTTTCGTCTGCACAAAGCTCCCGTCGTCTCCACTCGCATGGGTCCCCAGGCAAACCAAAATTATCACAGCCCAGAAAATATTTGTTCGTCCAGCCATTGGAGATGGAGGAGAGAGGATGAAGACGGCGATTATGAATGTTGTTGGCCAAGTGAAAAGTATGTGTGGAACCGTTAAAATTCTGTTACGAGTGCCGACTTAATCGCCGTTTTCATCAATGCACGCTCCAGCTGTTGAACTGCCGTCTGGAGAGATCGAAAAAATATGACCGTTTGGAGATCTTCGGCGTTCAGTAGAGCAGCTCAAAAAACCAGACAGCGTAAATTGTAGATTCATTCCAGAGAACTTCCCGTGCATGTAATTTCAGCCTTTAACGCAATTCTTTCTAAATTAAGGACCGTGTGTTGGCTATCACAATACAATTGCTTTTTACTATAAAGTGCAATGGTTACGCTTAATACAATTATTAATGCAAAAGTTTGTTTTTAAATATTTTTTATGAATTAGATTCGTCGAAGTTTGTTTGTTTTTTTTTAAAGAGTTTTTATAAATCGAATTAGTCGACTCTTCTATTAGCTTGTTTTTAAAACAATTTTTATAAATCGAATTAGTCGACCCTTCTATTTTTTATATTTGTATTATAGTAGTTAAGTCGACCTTTTTATTTTTTATATTTATATCATATTAGTTAAGTCCATTGAAAAAAAATTTATGCCTATTTTGAGTAATGAGTACTCATAAAGATAATAAATTAGATTAAAGAATATAATCAATATCATTCAATAGACTAAATATTTGTATTCATATAATAAATATTCGATTTGAACATAAATTATGCAAGTGGAAAAAAATAAAGATATTTTATTTAATAAATAATATTTCATAAAAAATTACAATGTACTAAATGCTTATATTCATATAAAAAATTTAATTTAAGAATCAATTACATAAGTGAGAATTTTAAGAATATTTATTCAATAAAAAATATTTTTTTGCTTCATGTGATAAGTTGGACACAAAGCTAATATTCTTCTATAGGATGTATGCTAAAAAGTAAAGATTTGGGAATGAAGTTTGAATGTTTTTTATTTAAAGTCTGATTGTATGTAGAGTAAAGAAAGATCTAGGAAAAATACCAATTTAAATATTAAAGAAATGTATTAAGAAAAATAAATTATATATTCAAATACTTTAAGTTATGTAGGATACAACCTAGAATTTTTAAATAATTCTAATCAAATCATGTGAATTTAATATCTATTGTATCCAATACATAAAAGAATAGAACTTCCTATTAATTTAATTGTGTGGCATGCATATTTTTCCTTTTAATTTTGTGTCTCTTTGAATGCAACTAACTCATTTTTAATACAATAAATAGTATTAAATGCACTTGCATTGCTATATAAAATAATTTTAGATTTGCTTATAGATCCTTGACCTAAAAGAAAATCCACAACTAGTAGTAATAGATACATTTGATATAACATGCTTTCAACTATGTTTTTTTCTATGTTGACGCCAAAATTTGACGAGATAACAGTGCCTTAAGGGAAACTTGGTTCAAGGGGGACCCTTTGCGCCAAACTGAGTGACCTCCGGGTTTTAAAGAAGTCGGCTTCTTCTATAATGGGTTTTTGGAAAGGGAAAAGGCAGCGGATAAAATGAAACAAATATTAATCTAAGGCGATGCGCCAAAGCTTACTGATAGGCACGATAAATCATAGACTTAAGGGCCTGAATGTTATTGTTATGTTCCAAAACATCGGAAACTTAAAGCTATAGCATAAACAATTCATTTAATTGACATAAAATAGTATCGCATACATTCTTACGGCTAAGAAGAGTCATTAAGACATGATTTAGATAAGCAAGTTTGTATTCAATATATAGAAGTCTCCTCAAATGAAATGTTTAAGACAATAAGAAGCACAGTTTACAGTTTAATCAAAACATGAAAAACAGAAAGGTCGAACAATAGGCACAGTCTGAAAGTTTCCTGCGAATAAACATGCAAAAGAGGCCTGGTGTCTCTTGCTAAAACTAGTATTCTTTCAAAAATCTTGGACCTTTCTCTCTTCAACCGAGAGAGTATATATAGCCGGAGAGCAAAATCCCACCGCTTTGGAGAGCCGTAATAGAAAGATCCCACAATCTCCCATAATGATGCCCGAATAAGAATATTCCCAATGCCGTTACAAGAGCAACCAGTCAGAACACAACATCCAGTCGATCAGTTGCAGGTGTGCCCTTTGTAATGATGGCAGCGGTCCCAACCAAGCTTCGAAGTGACAAGTGACGCCCGCCGCTTTAGAGAACCATGACGAGCAACACCCGATGACACTATCCCGCTTAGCCAACCCATAGCCTGCTTTGATAATCAGTGCAAGGCACGTGGCAACAAATCGCGGCCCGAATGAGACTCCTCCTACTGCTGCCGAGAGATTGCGAAGAAGCGACACGTGTTCAAGGGACTGAGGTCGCTCTGAAAGTGGAGGGAAAGCCATATGAACCGGGTTGCGAAAGACGCGTAGCCGTGTTTCGCAACTTGCGGTGTTCACATGCCTGCTGCTTTGAAAAGGCTGCGAAAGGTTGCCCCGTGGCTGAAGGTAGGGCCCGCCATAAAACAAATAAGGCCTGCAGAAACGTTTCGCAGCCCGCAGCTGCATATTTTATCCTTGCAAGGAAAGTTTGCGATATGCCACCACGTACCAAAATGTGGGCCCCTCCCATAATCTTAGGAGCGCTGGCCCTTTATGGAAGGCTTAGCAACCTGAAGAGAACACAAAGCAACAGAAAATAAAAAACCCCGTAGGCAAGACACGTGGACGCCCAGTGCAGCATTTAAGGACCCGAAAGGGGAGCTGCTACCCGAAGTTGCGAAGTGAGAAATGCGCAAAGGGAAAGATCAAAACTTGTCGGAAAGCCGAACGAATTCAGAGACACACAGACCAGTGCACGAACATGTACAAAAGGAACCCGAAGGGAGCTGTTGGAATCCTTATTTTAACAGCTTTTGGCGACTATCAGGGGCGTTTCGGATAAGGAATGGAGAACCCAAAAACTATCTAGTTTTGCAGACCAGAGCCTTCATCTATGAGGCGAATGGAGTTAGAGCTTAGAAAGTGCAGCCTGCAAAGGCACCCATTCACTTTCGGATGGCTTTGCCATGCTGCGCAAATTCTCTTGTGCCCCGCGGAGATCAATAGCTTCCTTGTGAGGCAGCACCTCTGGTAGGCCGGCACCTGCTTGGATATGGAAAAGCAGCTGGGAGAGTGGGTGAATGATTGCCTCAATGTCGGCCGCTGTCGGGGGGTTGCTGAATTCCCTGAATGCCTCCAGATCGTTCTCCTTCTGTTTAATAACCTCTGTAATCTGTGTAGCGGTGGCAATAGTGCCATCCTCAAGGAACAGAGACGGCAATCCCAACCTGCCCAACTTAGAGAAACTTCCCCGAATGCCATCCAACGCCTTGTTTAGAAAATTCACCGCTGCCTTAGTACGCTGGAAAGCGGAGTGGCAATGAATGAATTTATATGCCATTTGAGCAGTGGCGTCCCGATCTTTGATACCCGCCCCGGCAAGGACCTCGTCTGAGACCGAGTATAGCTTATTTAGCAAGTCCCTTGCCTCAGGAACCTTTATATAATATTAGTTAGTCCATTGAAATCTTTTTTATGCCTATTTTGAGTAATGAGTACTCATAAAGATAATAAATTAGATTAAAAAATATAATCATTCAATAGACTAAATATTTGTATTCATATAATAAATATTCGATTTGAAGATAAATTATGTAAGTGGAAAAAAATAAAGATATTTTATTTAATAAATAATATTTCGTAAAAAATTACAATGTACTAAATGCTTATATTCATTTAAAAAATTTAATTTAAGAATAAATTACATAAGTGAGAATTTTAAGAATATTTATTCAATAATTTTTTTTTTTTGCTTCATGTGATAAGTTGGACACAAAGCTAATATTCTTCTATACGATGTATGCTAAAAAGTAAAGATTTAGGAATGAAGTTTGAATGTTTTTTATTTAAAGGCTAATTGTATTTAGAGTAAAGAAAGATCTAGGAAAAATACCAAATTAAAGAAATGTATTAAGAAAAATAAATTATATATCCAAATACTTTGAGTTATGTAGGATACAACCTAGAATATTTAAATAATTCTAATCAAATCATGTGAATTTAATATCTATTGTATCCAATACATAAAAGAATAGAACTTCCTATTAATTTAATTGTGTGGCATGCATATTTTTCCTTTTAATTTTGTGTCTCTTTGAATGCAAATAACTCATTTTTAATAAAATAAATAGTATTAAATGCACTTGCATTGCTATATAAAACAATTTTAGATTTGCTTATAAATCCTTGACCTAAAAGAAAATCCACAACTAGTAGTAATAGATATATTTAATATAACATGCTTTCAACTATGTTTTTTTCTAAAATGAAGAGGCATTGTAATCTAAAAGTTAAGCTATGTTAAAAGTGCAATGAAGTTCAAAAATGAAAATGGGAAAATTAGAAATATGGTAATATAATAAAAAAAACCAACTACATAATAGTAAACAAGATGTGACAAGGAACTTGGCAAGTATATTCAAAAGCTCACTAGCATGGACACTAGCATGCCTTTTGGGTTCCTATTTCTACGCTGTAAATCCTAGATAGAAGAAAATAGATGTTCACAGTGCTATCTATTCTAACTACACACCAAGCAACAAAGACACATAACAAAATAGTTTGGAAGCTAATAGAAAAGAATAGAAACCAAAAACTAATCTAGACTAACAATTTTAAATGGAATAATGATAAAGAAGAAAGTGGTGCAAAATTTTTGTCTTCAAAATAACATGTATCTATTATAGAAAAATGGTTGTGACTATTTAGATGCTTGATTTAGTTCAAGCCTGTGCTTTGGTCTTTCAACTTCCATGGGAAGTCAATGGAATGACCAATAGAATTTTTGTGTGCTTAAGCCTACATGTGTTTAGGACTTAAGAATAATAGTATAAAATAAATCTATAAGTGCTAAATCTCTAGCCTAGAAAGACAACCACCCTAGTGTCTATCGATGTGCTTAGGAGGTGATGGCTCCATTAATGTTGAAGAAAACAATAAAAATGCATAACAATAAAAGGAATAAGGATAAACATAGTAAATTGATCTTGATGATGATAATGGAAGATGAACACAAGGACAAATTTTTTGTTATAGAGTGTTTGAGTGTTGCAAAGTGATGTTAAGAGTCAAAGAGAATGTCGTAGGTTGTATAGGAGAGCTTAAGCTTGGACCAAGGAATTGTAAAGTTACATAAAAAAATATTGGAAGAATGAAGGGGGGATCCCAATAGACATTCAAAATGGAAAAGAGACTATTGGACTTCTAATTGTTAGGTGTAAGATTGGTACAAAATATTTTTTGGAAGTTGAAGGGTCACTATTTAGACAAGAAATAGACATTGCATAGTTGTGTTGTGAAAGGATGATAATGCACCCATGCAAACATTTACATTCTTGCAAAAATCTCCAACTACAAGGTAGCTAAAATCTTCATAGAATGATAGCAAAACATTTGAACATACACCAAAACACATGAAACAAAGCTAAACACACAAAAACACACAACAAAGCTAACATTAGGAGATGTTGAAAGCCCGTGGTTGGGATAAAATAATACCTAAAACATATTATGAAGAATAGATGTTAAATAGTGTCAAAATTATAAGGTATGCAATTTGTGACCTTATATTTTGCTTCCGATTTAGTGGGTCACTAAATGATACACCTATACTAAAGTATAGAAATGAGAAGCATGGTATTCTTTAGGTAAAGAATCCATAACCCAAACTAAGAATTAACAAAACCACATGTTAAACAAAAAAACCACAACACAAATATGTTAGAAGCACAACACCTACAAGACAACTATATTAGAAAATATAAACTTACAAGATAAATGTGAAAAAATATAATCGAACAAAATAAATGTGTTAGAACATTACAAAGATGAATGTAGAAGAGAAAAAAAAATGAATGATCACTTGAACTAGCGTGCTCTATTATTAGATGATCCAGTATAAATATAATACAAAGTATTTATGTGCTAGTTCCACCTGAACCATGTCGCCATGAAATAGAAACTAATAGGTACCATTTTCATCCATTACGTTCACTGACTTAATTGCCATATGGGTATTTCCGTTATGTTTGCCGACTTAAGCACTATTTTTATCAATGCACGCTCCAAATGTTGAACTGCTGACTCAAGATCGAAATAATATGAATCTTCGTATATACAAAAGTAATTTGAACCTCTAAAGCAATCCTTGGAGTTGGACCATGTGTTGGCTGTTGCTTTTGACAACAAAGTGCAATGGATACGCTTATAAGTATTTAATAGTATATATATATACATATATATATATATATATATATAATATGTCGAGAGTTGTTTTTTCTCAAGGCGTCTATTTTCATCAATTTATTCAAAACAACAGTAAATGTTGATATGCTATCACCGTTTCAATCAATCAAATAATATATGAGCAAAATAAATCAGACAGAAAGACTTAATAGTGAAATAAAGCCATAAAAGACTCAATAGCACATTAGAGGTTAAACACAACGATGCTTAGTTTTCTTATGAGTTCCTCGTGAAATTTGAATTGATTGGTTTTAATTATAATTTGATTTTCAATACATATGTCCAATTTCTTCTTTAAACAAACACGATTGTCAATTAAGATAATATCAAATATTATATTTATGTATTTTCTTTACAAAGATACAGGATAAGGTAACCAAACCCTAGTTTTGATTCTAATGCATATTAAGAAAATGTAACCTTGCCAAGTTCTAAACCAAATGAGACCTAGTAAGTCCAACAAACTCAACTTGGGAGACTTTCCATCCCACTCAATAATAAAACAACCACAAATAAAAATCAATAAACCTTACAAATCCTTAAATCTTTGATTTATTTTAGTTGAAAAAGCATTATAATAGGAATATGAGATGGAGATAGCATCTGCAACTTCTCGCACTGAGCTAGGGAACCCGAGCCCTAGCTTGTGATCACTCTCTGCTTGTCTGTGCGCTGTGGGGTGGATTGTTTGGGCGTCGTTCGGGCTGATTCTTTCTTTCTACCTTGTTCTCTATGTTGGGTGGTCATGGTTTTCTATCAAGCGGAGTTCCTTCCTTGCTCTAGGTTTTTTCCTTGTCGGTGTTCTTTGTTGTCGTGCTTGGGGCTATCGCTAAGTGGTGGGACTGGGCTGGTGGTCATGGGTGTGAAGCTTGGGGGTCTTGTCGCATGCAGGGATTTCTCCTACCATTGTCTTCTTTGGTTGGTGCGAGTGTGGCAGGGTACGGCTGGTGGGGGTGTGTGTGTAGGGTGGTCGGGTGTGGTGGTGTGGGGTTTCCCCACCTTGTGTCGGGCAGTGCTCTTGCATGCCCGTCTTGTGATCGATGTCTCTACATAGTGGCGAGACTTCTAGGGTTTCTCTTGAGATGGATTTTTCGGGCAGCGTTTGGTTCGAAGTCTCCAAACCATGGGATGAAGTCTTTTGATAATAATTTATTTGCTCTGGATTCAGGGTTTGTTGGTGTGGGGTCATCTAATGGTGTGAGGCTCAAGAAGATTAACGGTTGTCTCGAGCATTGCCAGGAGAGGCCTAAATTGGTGATCCCGCCTGAGATGATTGTTGAAGATGTTGAATATTATATGAGTTCCACTCATTAGTTTGCAATTTTTTGGGGATGAGGGTTTCACTTCAGTTTTTGGAATCTTGGGCCAAAAGGACTTGGGCACCAAAGGGAGAAATGGAGATCATATTGTTGGCCAATAGTTACTTTATGGTAACCTTTAATTGCATGGCTGATCACACTAGGGTCTTTGAGGGTGGTCCTTATTTCCATAACCAGGTGGGGTTGTTTATCAAACCATGGCATGCAGGCTTTATCCCCTCAGAGGAGTTGCCAAATCGTGTCTCGATGCGGGTGCGGTTGCCTCGGTTTCCGATGGAGTGTTGTCGGGAGGATGCTTTGCACCTGTTGGCTTCGCTGCTTGGAAAACCTATTGGGTCTTCGTTGCAAACCTTGGGTAAACAGGTAATGACTTTTGCTCGTATTTGTGTTGAAATTGATCTTAGTAAGCCTTTGCTCGATGCTGTGGATATGTGTGCAGGATCCTTCTCTTGGGTGCAGCAATTGGATTATGAGACTTTTCCTTTTCGTTGTCGTCTATGTCATGAATATGGTCATTTGCAGCGTAGATGTCCAAGATATAAGCCTATGGAGTCTCATCCTGCACAACCTCCTCACAACCCCCTGTGGCTGATAAGGGAAAGGGCCTTGCCTCTAGTGAAGTGGTTGGTGCAAATGGTTTTGTTCAGGTTAAGGCTCGTAACAAGAACCGAGGTCAGAAGAGGACCTTAAAGGAAAGACAGGATGATGGTACTTTTAATAGGTTTGAGGTATTGGGTGATCTCAGCCAATAGGAAGTGAACTTGGGGTTGTTGAGTTTGGTTCAGAAGGTTGAGGGTTCAACTCTGGTGCACAATATCTCTAGTGTTCCATTGGATCCTTCGGGTGGAGATAATTTGCACATGGATACAGATCTATAGTTAGTGGTCTCAGAGGTGCTGGTTCTTGGAGCCAAGGCACTAAAAGGTGGTGGGGATTCTTCCTCTCCTAGATGAATGGTAAGTCTGAATGTGGCTAAGAGCAACAAGCCTTCTCCTCAATTGGGCCTTTTACAAAGAGATCTTAAGAAGGATGGGGTGGAGAAATATGCCAAACTTGGTAGAAAGAAGGATCTAGAAAAGATTAAGTTGATAAGTGAGAATTTGGTGGAGTCAGGGTTGGTAAAGACTCTGGATTCTCATTATTTGAACCCCTCGAAATGATTGTTCTATCATGGAATGTAAGGGGCTTGAACAGCGGCCCTCGACAAAAAGTGGTTCATGATTTGGTTAGGAAACATTGTCCTGATATTCTTTTTCTGCAAGAGACCAAGCTATCAGTGGAGACTATGTTTAGTTTGGCTCCTAAGTTGTGGAGGAACGAGGAGTGTCAGTGCATTGGTGTTCATGAGTCTTCTGGGGGCATAGCTTGTTTGTGGAACCCGCAGAAGATCTATCCTCTTTGGTGGTTGTCCTCTAAATCTACTATGTCTATAATTACTTCTAGCTTTGAGATGGGGGAGATTTTGCTCCTTTCTAATATCTATGCTCCTATTGATCTCCGGGGTAAGCAGTCTCTGTGGTCCCATATTTGGTTTGTCCGCAGTTTGGCTTCTTTCCATCCATGGATTCTAGCTAGAGATTTTAATGTTATCACTGAGTTGGCTGAAAAGTGTGGTGGTACTGCAAGGCTGAAGCCCTCTGCATTGCTCTTGTGTGATAACATTGATGCTTTGAATTTAGTGGATATGAAGCCCAGTAATGGTAATTTTACTTGGAACAATCGTAGGGTTGGGGATAAGTGTATTGCTGAGAGATTGGATCGCTTCTTGGTTTCCTACTATTGGATTGGTGGTCAGTGGTCTTCTTGTTTTGAAATTTTGGATTGGAGAGGATCCAACCATTGGCCTATCAAGCTGGCTATTGAGTCAAGTTGTGTGCCTCGCTCTCCTTCTTTTATATTTCAGCTCATGTGGTTGCGGGACCAATCTTTATATGATTATGTGGTTGACTGGTGGAGAAGTGGTAGACCTGCTTTCAGTACGACAATGTACAACTTTGCTAAGCTTCTTCAGTATGTAAAATATCAGCTCAAGCGGTGGAATCTTCATTGGTTTGGGAACATCTTTCATGCTAAGGTGGTTGCTTAGGCTGAATTGGATGGTATCACGAGACTGATAAGGGAGGGTGGGGTGACAGAGGATTTGCTTCAGGAAGAGGCTTAGGCTTTGAAAGCTCTGAAGGAGTGCAAGTTGCGGGAGGAAATGTATTGGAAACAAAAGTCTTGGATAGAGTGGCTTTAGGAGGGGGATAAAAACATAGCTTTTTTCTTCAATTCAGTGAAGTCCAAGAGGCAAGGAAATTCTATTTTGATTCTGGTGAATTATAGGGGTGAGCAGCTCTCCTCCTTTCCTGAAATCTCGAGTGAGGCGGTGCATTATTTTTCCTCTCTTTTTCAGGAGGATTCGCAGGGGGGGTCTCTGGAAGAAGCCCAGGTTCTTTCCTGTATTCCCCCTCTTGTTTCTAGAGAAATGAATGAGCTTCTTATGAGTAATATCACGCTGGAGGAGTTAGAAGGGACTATTTTCTAGATGAAGAAAGGGAAAGCTCCTAGTCCTGATGGATTCCTGGTCGAGTTTTTCCAAGAATCCTGGGATATTATCAAGTTGGACCTTTTGGTAGTTGTTCCGGAATCTCAGTGGAACAAGCAGATGCTAAGGGCATTAAATTCTACCTTTCTAGCCCTCATTCCCAAGTGTGATGGGCTGATAGGTTAAGTCAATTTCGTCCCATTTCTCTTTGCAATATCATTTATAAAGTTATGTCTAAGTTAATTGATGACAGGTTAAAAAGGGGGCTTAAGGAGCTGATTTCTGAGGAGCATAGTGGTTTTGTGGCGTGAAGGAAACTTCTGGATGGGATTGTTATTGCAACTGAGACCATTCATTCTATGGCCAGCTCCAAAGAAAAGGTGATGTTCATTGAGTTGGATATGGCTAAGGCTTATGACAAGGTTAGATGGTCTTTCCTTCGAAAGATTCTTAGTGCTTTTGGTTTCGGGGAAGATTGGATTCATTGGGTTATGAGTTGCGTTACTTCAGTTTCTTTCTCTGTGATTATTAATGGAGACCATTTTGAGTTATTTGGTGTGTCTAGGGGGCTTCGTCAAGGGGATCCCCTCTCTCCGTATGTGTTTCTTCTCTTTGCTGAAGGTTTGGGGAGGTTGATTAGAACAAATGTGGAGCATGGTCTAATCCAAGGTTGGCGGTGGGGTGGTGACTTTCCTCCACAATCGCACCTACAGTTTGTGGATGATATTGCTCTGATGGGAAAGGCTACAATGGAAGAAGCTGCTAATATTCGTAGGGCATTGGAAATTTACCTGATTTCCTCTAAACAATTGATTAATGAAGATAAATCTTTAATCTTCTTTTTCAATACTTCAAGCCCCATTCAAGAGCGGATTGCTTAGACCTTGAGATTTCAGATTGGGAATCTTCCTTTGACCTATCTTGGTACTAATAAGTAAACAATGGGTCTGTAAAATGAAATGCAAGGAAGGATTCTCCGGCCAGATAATGTATTTACCTCAAAGACTTGCTCGTCATAGACGCCAGGGGAAATTTGTAGAGCTCTGTATCCTCCATCGCTGAAAGCCCAGGTTCGAGCCACAGTGAGACCATGCTCTGCAGCTTGTTGAAACACCTCTGAAACCTTGTGCCTTTCAGATGGATCAGCCGCTTCATACATAAGCCAGTAAGCATTGAATCCGCTAACGTACATTACCCTTCCACCTACACTGAAATGCCCATCTTTCGTCTGCACAAAGCTCCCGTCGTCTCCACTCGCATGGGTCCCCAGGCAAACCAAAATTATCACAGCCCAGAAAATATTCGTTCGTCCAGCCATTGGAGATGGAGGAGAGAGGATGAAGACGGCGATTATGGATGTTGTTGGCCAAAGTGAAAAGAATGTGTGGAAACCGTTAAAATTCTGTTACGTTCGGCGACTTAATCGCCATTTTCATCAATGCACGCTCCAGCTGTTGAACTGCCGACTGTTGAGATCGAAATAATATGACCGTTTGGAGATCTTCGGCGTTCAGTAGAGCAGCTCAAATAACCAGAGAGCGTAAATTGTAGATTCATTCCAGAGAACTTCCCGTGCATGTAATTTCAGCCTTTAACGCAATTCTTTCTAAAACAAGGACCGTGTGTTGGCTATCACAATACAATTGCTTTTTACTATAAACTGCAATGGGTACGCTTAATGCAATTATTAATGCAAAAGTTTGTTTTTAAATATTTTTTATGAATTAGATTCGTCGAAGTTTGTTTGTTTTTTTTTTTAAAGAGTTTTTATAAATCGAATTAGTCGACTCTTCTATTAGCTTGTTTTTAAAACAATTTTTATAAATCGAATTAGTCGACCCTTCTATTTTTTATATTTGTATTATAGTAGTTAAGTCGACCTTTTCATTTTTTATATTTATATCATATTAGTTAAGTCCATTGAAATCTTTTTTATGCCTATATTGAGTAATGAGTACTCATAAAGATAATAAATTAGATTAAAGAATATAATCATTCAATAGACTAAATATTTGTATTCATATAATAAATATTCGATTTGAAGATAAATTATGTAAGTGGAAAAAAAAAATATTTTATTTAATAAATAATATTTCATAAAAAATTACAATGTACTAAATGCTTATATTCATATAAAAAAATTAATTTAAGAATAAATTATATAAGTGAGAATTTTAAGAATATTTATTCAATAAAAAATATTTTTTTGCTTCATGTGATAAGTTGGACACAAAGCTAATATTCTTCTATAGGATGTATGCTAAAAAGTAAAGATTTGGGAATGAAGTTTGAATGTTTTTTATTTAAATGTTGATTGTATGTAGAGTAAAGAAAGATCTAGGAAAATTACCAGATTAAATATTAAAGAAATGTATTAAGAAAAATAAATTATATATCCAAATACTTTGAGTTATGTAGGATACAACCTAGAATATTTAAATAATTCTAATCAAATCATGTGAATTTAATATCTATTGTATCCAATACATAAAAGAATAGAACTTCCTATTAATTTAATTGTGTAGCATGCATATTTTTCCTTTTAATTTTGTGTCTCTTTGAATGCAACTAACTCATTTTTAATACAATAAATAGTATTAAATGCACTTGCATTGCTATATAAAACAATTTTAGATTTGCTTATAGATCCTTGACCTAAAAGAAAATCCACAACTAGTAGTAATAGATACATTTGATATAACATGCTTTCAACTAGGCCTAGAATTTGATGGTCTATCTAACCGTTTTTTGCATTTTGAACCGTATATTATAACCTAAAAATTTATTAGACCGTATTATTTGACTTGCTATATTTTTATATAACTATAAATATGACACTTTAAATTATTATTAAACCGTGAAAAATTACTGTAGTATATATATATATATATATAATGTTTATGATAAAAATATAAATTAGTTTAGAATTGGAATAATTCTTTCTATTTCAATTTATATTAATATATATGATTTATTATAAATATATTTATTGATTCAAAAATCTGTTCAAAATTGAATCTTTTCAAAATTAAATATAGTTTTTTCTAATTTTAAAAATATTTTTAACAATAAATTTAAGATTTTAACATTTTTACTAATAGTTATCATTGCTTTATAAATTAATATATATGATTTATAATATTTATTATAAAAATATATATTACTACAAAATCTTTTCAAAATAGAATTTAATTGTTTTTTAACTTTTTGAATATTTTAACAAGATTTTTTTTCTATATGAATTTAGAAACTTCTAAATTTAAGATTTTTACATTTATTTCTAATTATCAATATTTTCTAATTTTGCATTTTCTTAATATAAATAAGATATCCATATGAATAACATAACACAAATTTTCATTGTTTTTCAACAACATTTATTTTAAGCATTTTGTTTACATGATTAGTGATTCATGATTTGAGCTTTGATTTTAAGCATTTTGTTTACATGATTAGTGATTCATGATTCGAGCTTTGATTAGTGATTCGAGGTTTGATTAGTGATTCAAACTTTGATTTTTTATTCGTGATTCGAGCTTTGATTTTTTTCAAGATAATACAACATTTGTGTTTATTTGGCTTTTACAAATAATTTATGTTTTTAGATAAATGAATTTAAGGATTAAACTATAAAAAAAAATCAACAGCATTTATTTTATAGCATTTTTTTACAGGTGATTCGCGAGCTTTGATTTTTTTCAAGATAATACAACATTTGTGTTTTCTTGGTGAGCATGTTGAAATTTTAGATAATGAGTTGAATAAGGATTAAACTATTTTTAATTTTATATAATTATTTCTGAATAGGTTTGAAATTGATATTTAATTTTTTTATATAGTTAAATTTTTTCATAAAACGTAAAGTGACAGGGATTTAAATGAACAAACCGTCAAAGAAATTTCATATGACAGGTAGGGGTGGCTGTCAAATTCTAGGCCTGCTTTCAACTATATTTTTTCTAAAATGAAGAGGCATTGTAATCTAAAAGTTAAGCTATGTTAAAAGTGCAATGAAGTTCAAAAATGAAAATGGGAAAATTAGAAATATGGTAATATAATAAAAAAAACCAACTACATAATAATAAACAAGATGTGACAAGGAACTTGGCAAGTATATTCAAAAGCTCACTAGCATGGACACTAGCATGCCTTTTGGGTTCCTATTTCTATGCTATAAATCCTAGATAGAAGAAAATAGGTGTTCACACTATCTATTCTACCTACACACTGAGCAAAAAAGACACATAACAAAATAGTTTGGAAGCTAATAGAAAAGAATAGAAACCAAAAACTAATCTAGACTAACAATTTTAAATGGAATAATGATAAAGAAGAAAGTGGTGCAAAAACTTTTTGTCTTCAAAATAACATGTATCTATTATAGAAAAATGGTTGTGACTGTTTAGATGCTTGATTTAGTTCAAGCCTATGCTTTGGTCTTTTAACTTCCATGGGAAGTCAATGGAATGACCAATAGAATTTTTGTGTGTGCTTAAGCTTACATGTGTTTAGGACTTAAGAATAATAGTATAAAATAAATCTATAAGTGTTGAATCTCTAGCCTAGAAAGACAACCACCCTAGTGTGTATGGATGTGCTTAGGAGGTGATGGCTCCATTAATGTTGAAGAAAACAATAAAAATGCATAACAATAAAAGGAATAAGGATAAACATAGTAAATTGATCTTGATGATGATAATGGAAGATGAACACAAGGCCAAAAAAAAAATTTATAGAGTGTTTGAGTGTTGTAAAGTGATGTTAAGAGTCAAAGAGAATGTCGTAGGTTGCATAGGAGAGCTTAAGCTTGGACCAAGGAATTGTAAAGTTACATAAAAAAAAATTGGAAGAATGACGGGGGGATCCCAATAGACATTCAAAATGGAAAAGAGACTATTGGACTTCTAATTGTTAGGTGTAAGATTGGTACAAAATATTTTTTGGAAGTTGAAGGGTCACTATTTAGACAAGAAATAGACATTGCATAGTTGTGTTGTGAAAGGATGATAATGCACCCATGCAAAAATTTACATTCTTGCAAAAATAGTGAACTATAAGGTAGCTAAAAACTTCATAGAATGATAGCAAAACATTTAAACATACACCAAAAAACACACCAAAACACATGAAACAAAGCTAAACACACAAAAACACACAACAAAGCTAACATTAGGAGATGTTGAAAGCCTGTGGTTGGGATAAAATAATACCTAAAACATGTTATGAGGAATAGATGTTAAATAGTGTCAAAATTATAAGGTATGCAATTTGTGACCTTATATTTTGCTTCCAATTTAGTGGGTCACTAAATGATACACCTATGCTAAAATATAGAAAAGAGAAGCATGGTATTCTTTAGGTAAAGAATCCATATCCCTAAACTAAGAATCGAAAAAACCACATGTTAAACAGAAAAACAACAACACAAATATATTAGAAACATAACACCTACAAGACAACTATGTTAGAAAATATAAACTTACAAAATAAATGTAAAAAAAAATATAATCTTAACAAAATAAATGTGTTAGAACATTACAAACATGTATGTAGAAGAGAAAAAAATGAATGATCACTTGAACTAGTGTGCTCTACTATTAGATGATCCATGTATAAATATAATACAAGTATTTATGTGCTAGTTCCACCTTAATCATGTCGTCATGAAATAGAAACTAACTGTATGGTCCCATGGGGCGGCTTCGGCTTCTATTTTCATGGATCAAGCGGTCCCATGGAGCAAACAAAATTATGCTACAGGATTAATTGGAATCTCCTCCTGAAAAATAGCAGCCCCTACCTTTTAGGACTGCAAATTTCAGTGGGTGAAATTGAGGTGGGGCTAGAAATTGCCCCTACAGCTTAGGAATTTTTTAGGAATTTTTTCTGCCACTTGTCTAACACTTTGAATTTTAAATTCCTAAGAAAAACTAAAAAATGAGAGAATTTTATTTGTTTATTAATTTTTATCAAATTACTCCACTTCGTCCCTTGATTTTTGGAGCTCAAACTTTTTAGCTGAATTGCAAAATTGAATTCATGGGACCACCATCTTTAAAATATTCCTAAAAAATCTTAGCAGCACTGCTGAAATTTTTTAGGAAGCCCCCCTCCATGGGACCGTACCCTAATAGGTACCATTTTCATCCATTACATTCGTCGACTTAATCGCCATATGGGTATTTATGTTACTTTCGCCGACTTAAGCGCTATTTTTATCAATGCACGCTCCAAATGTTGAACTGCCGACTCAAGAGATTTAAATAATATGAATGTTCATAGATACAAAAGTAATTTGAACCTCTAAAGAAAATCCTTTCTATAAAGTAATAGATACATCTTTTAGTTTAAGTAATAGATTTTTAAGATAGTATTGTATATTTTCTCAATAGAATTATTAATGCAAAATAATTGAAAAGTATCAAAAGATGAATTTATTGTATGTAGAGTAAAGGAAAGTTTAAGGACAATACCAAATCAAATATTATAAAAAAATATTAAAAAATAAATTATATGCTACAAATACTTTGAATTGCATAGAATACAACCTAGTACATTTAAATGATTTTATTAAATCATGTGAATTTAACTTTTATTGTATCCAATATGCTAAACAATAGAAAAAAAATTTACTTCATATTAATCTAATTGTGAACCTTGATATTTTTATGCTAATCTAAATGTGCAAAATAACCAAGAATATGAATGACAAACTATCAAGGACACCTCAAGATTAGCCAAAAGAGAGTTAGAATAAGAAAGAAAATAGATAAACAACATAGAAACAATATCACCTTCCTTGCTGTTGATTTCTCCTTGATTGGCCCCTGATTAAAATGGATTGTGTGCTCCTTAGATGGTGGATTGAAGATCACTACTATATGCTTGAATATAAAATGCAAGTGGATGTGATTGAAAATTGGATGAGTGCATAAAATGGCAGCATGTAGTTGCAAATTGATTAAGTGTTTTAAATGCAAATGGGCAGCATAAGGGTGCTCAAAATAAAGTGTTGGAAATGCCCTTGAGGAGGGGGTATTTATAGGAGAATTTGAATTCTCTAGAGAATTCAAGGGTCAAGATTGCTCCAACAAGGTCAAGATGAAGGGCTATGGTGGGTTGAGAACCCACAAGCCCTCACATCTTGACATGTGGAGAAGTGGACAAGAGGATATGAGGTGGAAATGAGTTGTCAAAAAGGTACATGAGGTGGAAAAGGACATGCACCTTGGGGGATGAAGGATTTCCACAAAAAGGGATTTCTTGTCCCCAAGTGGGAGTGAAAGGGACATTTGAGGAATTTTAAAATTCCTCAAAAATCTACATGGGAAAAGGAAAGGTGGTTGGGGGGATAAATGTGAATTAAAAATTCACATTCCTAGAATGATCTAGAGGGTAAAAGGTGGGCTCCAAAAAGGTGGGACTTGGTCACATGTGGAGATTGTGACAAGTCCAAGATTGGTCACATGTGGAGATTGTGACAAGTCCAAGGTTCTAGAAGCCTTGGAAGGATGGAATGTGAATTAAAAATTCACATATAAAAGAGGGGAATCTAGGAAGAATAAAAAGGAATTAAAAATTCCTTGGAGAATGATTAGGCTTAATTAATGTAATTAGAAGATAATAAATTAGGATTAGAAGCCAACTTGCAAAAGTTGGAGGATGTGACACATCCTAATCAAGGATTAGGCATGTGCACATCCCTAATAAAGAAATTAGGAGATGGATTAGGATTAGATGAAAATGACATGTGAGGAATTAAATAAATGTAATATTTATTTAATTTATTTGATGAAAGAAGAGATTAAGGAGGGTAAGGTATTTAATTATTAATTATTAATTAAATACCTTAGGATTTGGACGAAATTAAAGATATTAATTAAATAATAGTAATATTATTTAATTAACTTGGATAAGAGGATGTTTAGATGAAAAGTGATAAATTTGGATAAATTAAGTGTCCAAATTTGGATGTCTACATTTTGCCCCTCTTTGAGATGGTGTTACGAAGTAGCATCATTTCAAAGAATATTAAAATATAGAACCTAGAAGAAGATGGTTAGATTGGAAAAGATGCCCCAGTCATCCAAAGGAGTGACTATGAAGGGAAAAAGAAAAAGATGAAAATTAGGGATGAAGGATGCCCCCTCGAGAGGACATACGGGTTGAAAAGAACACGTGTGTACTCTCGAAATAGATGATGTGATGCAAGGGGAGATGAAGAAGATGATGCAAGGTGATGGGGAAGAGAGTAAGTGATATGGAGATGGATGAAGCACAAATAGATTTCAAAAGGTGATGTTGCCCCAGTCAAAGTACAAGCCAAAATGGGTTGATGATGGATGGAGTGTTGTCAATGAGGGAATGAAGGATCCCGAAACAACACGAGGATAGGGAAGGATACATCCCACTGAGTGGTATTGATGAGGGAAGGATACATCCCAAAACACCACTAAAGGATAGGGAGGAATACCTCCTGATGATGATGAAAGTGTTGTTGATGAGGGAAGGATACATCCCAAAACAACACCAAAGGGATATGGATGATGATGATGATGATGGGGGGTCAAGGCTAGTAACGAGACTGGGGACAAGACCAAAGATATGATTAGATGATTCGGGCTAAATGGAATGTATGGGGGTTGGATAGAGATGTGAGATAAGGATGAATGATGAATGGATGGGGGGATACATGCAAGATGATAGAATGAAAAATGAGATGCAATTCTAAATGCAATTTATCATCTTTGGAGCATTGGTTTTTGCTATAGCATCAAACACAAGACACCAGGGTATGAAGAACCAAGGTGAATTAGTGTCTAATGCATAAAACAAACACAACAGACAACAAAGCTATTCCAACACCCCAAAGTCACAAAGACCTTAGTCGGGCCAGGTATTGAGATAACTACAAGCACAAAAGGATGCCCCAGCATAACACAAGACCTCAGGGATCTTGGTGGGTACTACGTGGGACAACCAAGAAGACAAAATAGACATAAAAAGATCAGGATATGCCCCTATGTTGACCAATCGAAACACACCATAATATAATGGATTATGGCGGTCTTGACAAGTGATGATAGGGAGCTCAAATGATAAACAAAATCCAAAAGCATCAAAAGATTGCAATCAATTTCAAATGTCCTTTGCCATAGGATCGAAGGGATATATGGGATTGATGAGGTTTGTTAGGAAGGATGCATCTTGTTGAGACTGAAGATGATGGATACGAAGCTAAAAGATCGTTATGACGCGACATGTTCAAAATCGATTGGATCTCATGATACAAATGGATCTTGTTTGTTAAGAACCAGCTAGATAAGGGCATAGCTTGACGACACGACACAAGGGAGATAAGACATAAGACTGACAAAACCTAAAGACCTAGGGGCTCGAGGGTCGATCAAAGATTAGCCTTTCCTACGTGAAAGCGCAGAGCCCTCGTAGTTCAGTGAAAGGTGGACGACTGACCAAGATGGAGACCTTGATGGATGGTAAAGATAGGATGGACAATAGGAACAAGAGTTGAAGACTGATGATGGAACCCCGAGGGCGGAGCAAATGATCGACCTTGCCTACGTGAAAGCGCAGGGGCAACGTAGTTTGACTAGACCAAAGACAAACAATGGATAAAGGATGATGGATGATGATAGGATAAGTGGATAAAAAGATGGGACCGATATGACAAAATAGGATAGACCTGTTGGATTGGATAGGATGATGATGATCACATAAAGCTCAGGGATGGGATAGTTATCCAAAGCAGTAAAATGACTTGGGGGGATGATGTGATAGATAGATGAGTGATGAAAAGGGATAGGAGATTGCAAAGATGTGCAAGAGAGAAGTAGGGGTGATGATGATTAGATAAATGGCATTAGGTTGCATGGGGGAGGCCTATAGCCAGATACCAATGACAAGGGATTGGGAGGTGGGATGAGATGGGATGAGGATAAAGATGAAAGATTAGATAAAGATATAGGATAGGGATGGGGGATGGGAGGGATTGTTTGGATGGATGGGAATATAAGGATTGGGAGATGAAAGGGATGCTAGAATAAAGGGATACGAAGATAAGGATGGGGAGATGGAAGGGATGCTATGATAGATGGATAGAGAGATGAAGGGATGTTATGATAGATGATTTCTCCAAGGACTATGTCACAAAAGAAGCAGATGCCCCCACTCTAGATATATCATATATGATGAGGCATGAGGGACGTAAGATGAGTGGATGATAAGATAAAGGAGATAACTAGATGAGAATAGGATGGGTGACTAAGGAATATGATAGAGCATGGATGAAGGGGATGTATACCAATAGGTGTCCAAAGCATGCATAGATAGGTGCCCCTATTTTGATCAAGATCACAAGAAGATGGAGGGAATGGGAGATAAATGGGATATGATGGTAGGATGTGGATAAGTGGGTGGGATTATGAAGAGGACAATGGAAGGAGGGCATAGCTAGAAGCATAGCGGATGGAGGGAATGCATATCGGAAGTTGCCCCCAAGTGTAGATGGGGATTTACACATGACGCCTCTTATTTGTCGTTTTCATCATGGTACTTATCCAAGGCTTGTTTGCCAAGTTTTCACCATTGGATGGATTATTTCTCTTTACTTTTCTTTTTTTTGACTTTTTTGACTCTTTTTTTTTTGACCTTTTTTTTTTTTTATAGAAGATACATGATAAGGATATGGATGAAAGACTCAAGCATCAAGTTCTATACGAGGTAGTAAGAGCCCATGTTCGAACCGACTATGGGATGTTGGTACAACCTATGAGGATAAATGGATTATGCAAGAGGATGAATTGGGGGGATTTGAGAGGGGAGATACATGGGATAATGGATGGGATGCTGCAAAGGGTATGGATGGAATGATGGGGTGGATATGTGATGGGGAGATGTGTTCAGGACCAACATTGGCACATGTAGTGGTGGATGTGAAAAGATAATAGGATTAAGGGATGGAGAATGTGGGGATAATGGAGGAGATAGGGATGGAGAATGTGGGGATAATGGAGATGGAATGGTGAATTTCGGGACATAAGGACCCAAAACAGACTTAGGAGATGAAAAGGGTGTATGATTAGCTTTTGGATTAATGACTTTGGATGTTCTTACAGATTTTTCATGTAATGGCGTTGCATCTTTTTTCTTTGGGATCCACATGGTTTTGATCTTTGCTTTAGTGGGCCTTTGTGGCCTATGGATTTGACGTATATTTTGATTTTTCTTCTCTTCACCATGTCTTTTAGAGGGGACATGGGGAGCCATAGATTCATATGGATGCTTGGATTTATGCATTTTTTCTTTAACAACCAAAGTGCTTTTAGTAGCAATGGGATGGGTGTGAGGAAATGGATGATGTGGAATGATGGGGGTAGGAGTATGGGGATTACGTGTAGATGGAGGATGTTTAGGTAAGTGCATTTGTTGATCCTGATTAGGATGTTTATGATGGATGAAATGGATAGGTGATGAATGGATGAAAGGATGTATAGGACAAGATGGAGGAGGTGATTTTGGGATATAGGGGCCCAAAATAGACATAGGACCTGGAGGAAACAAGGGCATGGTGGATGGAGGATTGGAGATGGTGGATGGAGGGATGTAAGGACCCAAAATGGATGGAGCAGAGGAAGGGGGAAGATGGACGGTTGTTTTGAGGTGATACGATAGAGGAGGAGGGATGGCCACATATGATCTGGTGGGGCGATGGGAAGAGCCAATATTTATTTTGGAAAAGGCTCGTTGAGGATGTATAGAGGTTGCACAAACATTTTTAGATTGCGAGTCGTGAGTAGGACATCCAAGACCGTGCAGATACAAATGTTCTTTAGCTTGGATGGGCTCTATAATACCTTGCTCATGAAGGCCTAAACCTTTTCCTTGATAGTTCATTCTCTTGAGCATTCGATCTAGGATAGGATTTTTGTTATTCTGGAAGAATGATGTAAGTTCATTATTAGGTGGAATAGGAGGGTTGGTGTATATGCTTTGTTTTTCTTCGGCGAGGAGACCACCATGGAGGAATGTGAGAGGACCAAGGGGATATGCGAGCGGTGTGGGGATAGCATTTTTAGGCGATGATGGGGGATCATGAGAAGGAGATGATGGGATAGCAACATCAGGAGAGGGAGTAGGGACCATGATAGGATCTAGATTTGTGGTAGTAGGCTCATGCGATGGAGATGGAGATGGAGCAGTAGAAGCTTGAATGACAAGGGGATCATGGGATGGAATGGACAGGGGACTGTGATCTTGAGGTGGACTAGATGGGATGGTAGGATCTTGATCGGGAGAAGGGGATATGCTAGCATGCTTTGGATTAGACTCTTGGCGTGACCCATCGTGTGTGGGAGGCATGGTAACAGAGTCTTGTTGGGACTCTTCAAGTGGAGAAGATGGAGGGATGGAAGATTCATGAGGTTCGTTGGAATCGGTTTTGGTGCTACTGGGAGTGGGAGGAGTGGATTGGATTTGGGTGTCTTCGATGGATTTGGTGGTTCTTGGAGTAGGAGATGGGGGTTCAATGAATTTAGTGGGTTCAATAGTTTCAACGGTTTGATTAGTGCTAGGGGTGGTAACAACAATGATAGGTGTGGTATGGAGAAAGGTCTCATCACTAGTGACCATGGATGATGGATCTAGATGGCATGCTTCCATGACTTCAAGATGTGGAGTTGGGGATGGCTTCTTTGTAATGAGTCCTTGGAGAACTTCTGAAATGAAAGACTTGCATATGGTTGGCTTGGCTGGGGTGGTAGAAATAGATGAGGGATTATGGATTGGAGGACTAGGAGTAGATGGATGAGTGGGATTGGATGGAGCGCTAGGAGTAGATGGAGGACTAGGATGGGATGGATTAATGGGATTGGATGGAGGACTAGGAGTAGATGGATGAATGGGATTGGATGGAGGGTTAAGGTAGGGATATTGGAGTGGTGAATTAAGATAGGGGGACATGGATTGTGGATTAAGACAAGAGGATATAGGTGGTGTGGTGGGACAAGAGGATGTGGGGGATGGATTATAATAAGGGTATTGGGATGGTGGATTAGGATGAGGATATGTGGATGTAGGATTAGTATAGGAAGATTGGGAAAGAGGATTACGATAGGGGGACATGGATGGGAAATTGTAATAAGAGTATTGGGATGGAAAATTAGAATAAGAGGATGTAGATGGGGAAGGGGAAGGTACCAGATATCCCTTGTCAAAGGTAGCATAAGGAGCATGATTGGGCATGGATGAAGACATAATGGGATAACTGGAAGGGGTGATTGGATTGTGGAAAGTGGGTGGAGAAAGCTTACTAGTAACGATAGCATCAAGGAGATCTAGGTCATATTCTTCTTGATCAACAAGACTTTCGTTATCGTCGTCCACATAATTAGGGTTTCCCTTGACTACTATTGATGGAGGATGAAGGTTCATGATGATGACAGGATAAAGAGGATGGATAAAAGATTTTGAATGGGAACGGATTAAAGCTCAAATCAGGATTTTGGTCACGCTCAGATCAGGATTGGGATTATTTCTGATTTTGATGGGATTTGGATTTGGATTTGATTAGATTGGATTGGACTTGATTGGATTGGATTTGGATTGGGTTTGATTTGGATTGGATTTTATTTGGATTGGATTGGATTGGATTTAGATTGGATTGGGTTTGATTTGGATTGGATTGGATTGGATCTAATTGGATTTAATTGGATTAGATTGGACTTGATTAGATGATCAGAGGAATGGATTGGTTTGATTAGATAGGAAGAAATAAAATGTACCACTAGATAGAGCTTGAAAAACTAAGCAACTTTGGTTTTTGAACGAAGTTGATTCGACGTTCGGTTTGTCAATGACATCCCCAGGAAGTTAGGTGGCGTAGCCAACATTCTGCAGTAAAATCAGGGGCATTTTCAGCAAAATCAGGGGCGTTTTCAGCAAAATCAGGGCGTTTACAACAAAATTAGGGCATTTACAGCAAAATCAGGGGCGTTTTCAGCAAAATCAAGGCGTTTACAGCAAAATCAGGGCATTTACAGCAAAATCAGGGGCGTTTTCAGCAAAATCAGGGGCATTTTCAGCAAAATCATGGCGTTTTAAAAAAATCGAGTTCCAGTAAAATCGGGGACATTTTAAAATAAAAGGGCATTTTCGAAAAATCGAGTTTTCAAAAAAAGTTCTGACAAAATCGAGGGCATATTCATCGGGGCATTCAATAAAATCGGGCATTTCAGCAAAATCGAGTTCTGACAAAATCGAGCAAAATCATGGCGTTTTAAAAAAATCGGTTTTAGCAAAATCGGCATTCAGCAAAATCAGGGGCATTTTCAGCAAAATTAGGGCATTTTCAGCAAAATCAGGGCGTTTTTAGCAAAATCAGGGGCATTTTCAACAAAATTAGGGCATTTTCAGCAAAATCAGGGCGTTTATAGCAAAATCAGGGCATTTACAGCAAAATTAGGGGCATTTTCAACAAAATTAGGGGCATTTTCAGCAAAATTAGGGGCGTAGGCAACATTCTGCAGCGAATCATGGGCGCTTCCACCCTTCTGCAACAGAATTAGGGGCGCTTCCACCCTTCTGCAGCAGAATCAGGGGCGCTTCCACCCTTTTGCAGCAGAATCAGGGGTGCTTCCACCCTTCTGCAGTGGGACAGAACTTGATTTCGATGGAAAAGGCTATGGCAAGGACGAAAAAGGATAAAGCAAGGCCAAAATATCAAAGATTTCACAGGCTTTTCACAGAAAACACTTCAGACAAGCACAATCCTATGATTAATATTAAGGGTATGGCAAGGCAAAGTCTTAATCTAGGATGCACAAGGCTTCTAGGGAGTCCTCGATATACTCTCGCTACATGAGGCACAACCGTGAACACCAGTCTGTCACAAGCGTGAGTCGGGAACCCCAGCGAGATACTAAAAGGCTCGGACCAACTCTTCACGTCTATCTAGGTATCACCCTAGTTTCGACGCTCCGCCAATTACGACGCGACTGGATTGGGGTACAACTTTCGTTCTCCCCCCTTTATATACCCCGCCGGTACACGTGGTTGGAATTGTCCCTTGGGGTGATGAAATCCCCAAGCAGGTCCCACTAGGAAGAAGACACTAACCGCTTCCAACTACTCCCCAGGCTCACACGAAGTGCAAGGGGAAAGCGAAAACAAGTTAATGCCCCCTTGGGTAATATAAAAGTAAACAATCACAGCAAACAGCAAAGTTCAATCCCCCTAATTAAACTATGTTCGAAAACAGTAAAGATAAATTCTCTTTTTCCTTTTTTTTTCTATCAAGTAACTGGCCCTGCAAGCAAATGTTAGCTATCTTCTCCTTCGTCCTTGGTCAAATTTTGCCACAAAATACTGCAAAACGTTAGCAAAAAACACCAATATCCTTGCCAAAACGATGTTAGAGGGTTACTATTTGAAAACGGCAAAAAATGGAAACAAAAACGAAGCAAAAATGACCGTTTTACCTTCCAAACTGTGCTGTTTTGGGGCGCTTCCGCCCTTTTGCAGCAAAAATCGGGGCGCTTCCGCCTTTCTGCGGTAAGGCAGAGGGCGCTGCCACCCTTCTGCATCAAGATAGGGGCGTTGTGTATAAGGCGGGACGCTGCGTACAAGGTGGGGGCGTTGCCACCCTTCCGCGGTAAACTTTGTTAGATTTTAAAGAAAAAGGAAAAGTTGTGCCCCTCCCACTTTTTGTAGTGGCCAAGAGGGCGCTGCCACCCTTCTGCGGTAAACTTTGTTAGATTTTAAAGAAAAAGAGAAAGTTGTGCCCCTCCCACTGTAAAAAAAAGTGTTAGCAAAGCTCTCTAAATATGTCCCTAATCACAGCAAACATGTTAGAAGGAATAAAACTTTCATATGTGGGGTGCTACCACCTTTTTATAGTGGCCCAGAGGGCGCTGCCAACATTCTGCGGTAAAATTTGTTAAATTTTAAAGAAAAAAAGGAAAGTTATGCCCCTCCCACTGCAAAAAAAGTGTTAGCAAAACCTTCTAAATATGTCCCTAATCACAGCAAACATGTTAGAAGGAATAAAACTTTCATATGTGGGGCGCTACCGCCTTTTTATAGTGGCCCAGAGGGCGCTTCCGCCTTTCTGCGGTAAACTTTGTTAGATTTTTTTAAAAAAAAGAAAGTTGTGCCCCTCCCACTGCAAAAAAAGTGTTAGCAAAGCCCTCTAAATATGTCCCTAATCACAGCAAACATGTTAGAAGGAATAAAACTTTCATATGTGGGGCGCTACCGCCTTTTTATAGTGGGCCAGAGGGCACTGCCAACATTCTGCAGTAAAATTTGTCAATTTTTTTTAAAAAAAGGAAAGTTATGCCCCTCCCACTGCAAAAAAAGTGTTAGCAAAACCTTCTAAATATGTCCCTAATCACAGCAAACATGTTAGAAGGAATAAAACTTTCATATGTGGGGCGCTACCGCCTTTTTATAGTGGCCCAGAGGGCGCTTCCGCCTTTCTGCGGCAAAGCAGAGGGCGCTTCCGCCTTTCTGCGACCTTTTTCTGCACAATACTTAGCAAAGATGAATGTTAAATGCAAGAACCCGTTTATGGGTCCCACTGGGCGTGCCAAAAATGTGAACCTTGATATTTTTATGCTAATCTAAATGTGCAAAATAACCAAGAATATGAATGACAAACTATCAAGGACACCTCAAGATTAGCCAAAAGAGAGTTAGAATAAGAAAGAAAATAGATAAACAACATAGAAACAATATCACCTTCCTTGCTGTTGATTTCTCCTTGATTGGCCCCTGATTAAAATGGATTGTGTGCTCCTTAGATGGTGGATTGAAGATCACTACTATATACTTGAATATAAAATGCAAGTGGATGTGATTGAAAATTGGATGAGTGCATAAAATGGCAGCATGTAGTTGCAAATTGATTAAGTGTTCTAAATGCAAATGGGCAACATAAGGGTGCTCAAAATAAAGTGTTGGAAAATCCCTTGAGGAGGGGGTATTTATAGGAGAATTTGAATTCTCTAGAGAATTCAAGAGTCAAGATTGCTCCAACAAGGTCAAGATGAAGGGCTATGGTGGGTTGAGAACCCACAAGCCCTCACATCTTGACATGTGGAGGGTGAAGTGGACAAGAGGATATGAGGTGGAAATGAGTTGTCAAAAAAGGTACATGAGGTGGAAAAGGACATGCACCTTGGGGGATGAAAGGATTTCCACAAAAAGGGATTTCTTGTCCCCAAGTGGGAGTGAAAGGGACATTTGAGGAATTTTAGAATTCCTCAAAAATCTACATGGGAAAAAGAAAGGTGGTTGGGGGGATAAATGTGAATTAAAAATTCACATTCCTAGAATGATCTAGAGGGTAAAAGGTGGGCTCCAAAAAGGTGGGACTTGGTCACATGTGGAGATTGTGACAAGTCCAAGATTGGTCACATGTGGAGATTGTGACAAGTCCAAGGTTCTAGAAGCCTTGGAAGGATGGAATGTGAATTAAAAATTCACATATAAAAGAGGGGAATCTAGGAAGAATTAAAAAGGAATTAAAAATTCTTTGGAGAATGATTAGGCTTAATTAATTAATAATTAGAAGAATAAATAAGGATTAGAAGCCAACTTGCAAAAGTTGGAGGATGTGACACATCCTAATCAAGGATTAGGCATGTGCACATCCCTAATAAAAATTAGGAAATGGATTAGGATTAGATGAAAATGACATGTGAGGAATTAAATAAATGTAATATTTATTTAATTTATTTGATGAAAAGAGGATTAAGGAGGGTAAGGTATTTAATTATTAATTATTAATTAAATACCTTAGGGATTTGACAGAATTAAAGATATTAATTAAATAATAGTAATATTATTTAATTAACTCGGATAAGAGGATGTTTAGATGAAAAGTGATAAATTTGGATAAATTAAGTGTCCAAATTTGGATGTCTACACTAATCATATGAGATATGTTATTTTTCTTACAAAATATCAATAGAAAAAGTTCTACTTTTTATTAATTTAATCATGTGAGACATGTTATTTTCTTTACAAAATTTTGCAACTCTTTGAACACAACTAACTTATCCTTAACATAGTAAATAATATTAAATGCACTTCTATTGCAATATCTAAGACAATTTTAGATTTTCTTATAGATCCTTGACCCAAAAGGATAGCCACAATTGATAGCAATTGTTACATTTTAAATAACATAATTTCAACCATTTTCTAAAATGAAGAGATATAATATAAAATTTAAGTTGTGCTAGAATTGCATCACATTGATGAAGTTCAAAAATGAAAATGAGAAAAATTAAATATCTAATTTACTATAATAAAAAAATTAACTAAAAATTGTAAAGATGTAATGGAGAATTTGAAAAGTGGATCTAGAAGCTCATTGGCGTGGACACTAGTACACTTTCTTCGGTCCTATTTTTGAACTATCATTTTAGGATGGAAGAAAACATAATTATGTCCAAAGAATCAAACTTGTCTACACACCAGAAAACAAAGAGACATAACAAAATGTTTTAAAAGCTAATAGAAAAGGGTAAAAGTTCAAAATTGTATCACACTTTCAACCAAAAAAATAGTTTTGACCTAAATAGTTTCAGATGAAATAGTGTCACCCAAATCTACTTGATGCCTACATGGCATAAAGAGTTTTAAGCAAAAGGATTTTTCCCAAAACTATTAAATGACTGTATTTTAATTTTAAAATATAAGATTGAATTTACATGGATTATTTCATAGTAAATATTTCTAGTTGAAAGTGATATAATTGACGCTTTCACCCATAACTATCTATATGGCAACCTATGTGGCAGTTTAACCCATCTTTTGGGGTAAATTCAATAAAAAAATCAACTTCAACTCCAGATTTCTCTAACCAAGTGTATTTTCATGAAAATCTAAATATATTTTTGTAGAACTTGGAATGTAGAATCCCCAAAATAATGATATTTTGATAATTTACTATGTTTCTTTTAAAATTTATTGTAAATAGGTTATTATAATCAAACATAAGACTAATTAGAAATTTAAAATATATATATACTAAAATATATTTTAAAAATTTAAATATATATTAATATATGGTGCACTAAAGGAGAATCATTTCTAAGAGGGTAAATTTTTTTTAAATGATAAAAAACCTCAAGAAAAAGTTGAAATCACATGAAAAATATGACATTTTAATTAATCTCAGTTTTAAAAAATTATTAAAAAATATTTATCAAATTTATTAAAAAAATAATGCACTAGATTTTCAAGTTACCTATGTAGAGATTTTTAATTTTTTTTGCAATGTTGCACTAACCTCACTTTAAAAAAGAAAAAACAATCAAAATTCTTGTCTTAAATTTATAAAGAAATTATCTAAATAATTTTTAAAAAAATTTAAAAAATATAAAACATAAACTACATTAAAAGATTTACATTTTATTATTATCTCATTTTAAATTTCAAAATATAAACATCATTTTTAGGCAATCTAAGTTGAAAAACTATATTTGTGTTGGCCATCTCCTTTATGAAGTGTGATAATGTAGTTATAAAATTTTACCCAAAAGTATAAAAATACCAAAAATCAATCTAGACTAATTATTTCAAATGGAATAATGATAAATAAGAAAGTGATGTAGACCTCCACTCTAAGTTGTGTCATCAAAATAACCTATTTCTAGGATAGAGAAAATATTTGACTACTTAGGAGCTTACCTTTAGGTCAAGCCCTTACTTTCGTCTTTCAACTTACATGGATAGTTGGTGGAATTAGCAATAGAAATTTTGTGTGTGTGTGTGTATTTAGGTCTATGTGTGTCTAGGACTTAAGAACAATAGCATAAAATAAATCTATGTGCTAAATATTTGGTCTAAGAAGACTGAAACCCCGGTATATATGGATGGGTGTAGAAAGTGATAGCTCTAATAGTGCTAAAGGAAACAATAAAAAATGTAGAATAATAAAAGGAACAAGGATAAATCATAGTAAATCAATCTTTGTGGTGGCAACAAAAGACGCTAACAAGGATAACAAAGTTGTAAAGTGATGTTTAGATTTAAAGATAGTCTTGTAGGCTGCATAGGAGAGCTTAAGCTCACACCTTGAGGAATTAATATGTTACATAAAAAAGTGTTCAAAGAGTGAGATCTGATGTCCACTAGGTGAGCCCCAAGAAGTGGCTAACTAACCATACTAAAGTTATACCTCCTGACAACTTTGAAAAGGTGCCATAGAAATGGTCACAAGGCTTGCAAGTTGCGTTATGCTATGTACTAATGAAAAAGGCTCCACTAGCAAGTAATATGTGTTATGCTTGGTGGCCTTGATAGATGTAATGGGATATTCAAAGGGGTTTTTCTTCATTCATGTAAGGTCTCTCCTTAGGGAACATCATGCCTAATGTCTCTAAGAGAGGACTAGTCGATGATAAAAGATTTGCAACTTAGGGAATGCAATCTGTAGCATCACCACTAAGAGGAATGTCATATGCTCAAAAAGTTCACACTCTTGAAGGAAATCAAACCCAATGACACCACCAAGAAGAAGACATGTCACAAGAATCAAGAAGACCACACTAAGAAACATAAAAAAATGTCAAAATGATAATGTCAATGTATGCCCCCACTTTAAAGGAATTGTTAACCACCATGTTGTGAGCAATTACTTTAAAGTAGAAAATGATAAATGTTAAACAATAAAGAAGACATGAGAGCTTATTTGGAAAGCCCTATGTCAAGCATATGTTTCCAAATGAATCCTAGTTACATAGGTAATGATCATTCGGATATAGAATGGATCATTTGGCTATCTTTGAAGAGTTCTCATGAAAAAGGGATTGCCCCCAAATAAATTCCCAAACACATAAGGGATCCACAAATTTGGGGTTAGCATATGTCTTTGGTACAATCTTATTATAGAGCTTGAAAATGTCATCATTCCCCAAATGCTCGTAGAATTGGAAGAATGACACATAAAGAGCAAAAACTAAGAAAAATCTTTTGGGTCAACATGGAAGAGACTTAAATATCTTGATGCCTTACGTCATCCCCAAAAGGAAAACACAAGACAAAAGAAAAGATAAAGGTTTATGACATATAGAAGAATGTAGGTACAAATAGAGGAATGAACATAAAGACATGTCAATATAGAATGATACAAGAGATCACATTATGCACATGCAATCACACAAAGAACATGAAAAGAAGAAAAATAAAATACTATTAAAGCACATGCGAGTCAATCTATAATAGGTCTTCCACATCCCAATCTTGTTCATCATATGCAAAAGGCAGATAAATAGCCAAAGGGACAACAACAAACTTGTTGTACTAGGAACATCACTAGGTTCAACACATGGTGAATCACTCTTTTTAGGAGGATCTTCATGGTTGTCATTATCTAATCTCATGGAGGAGGAAAATAATAAATTCAACTCATTATGTACTTCCTCATCAATTTTAGCAGTCTCATCATCGTCATCCAAGTTAATCACAACATAAGGTTTAATGATAATATCCATGGAAGGTACTTGTTCTTGTTGTGGTCAAGATATAGGATTTTCTTGTTGCAACGAAGGTGGAGAATCATCATGTATTGCTTGACTTGTTTGATTTTGAGTTGTTGATTCATCTTTTGCTTGTAACTGATGAGTAATAGCACGATGTCTACACCTACACTCTCTAGCATTTCAGTTTATTTTTGTTTAGTTTTCAAGTTGTGATTATGTAGGAGAGGGTTTATCAACCATAGGTTTCTTTTCTTCCCACAAGGGAAGAATGGAAATAACCATGGGAGGTTGTTCAACCACTTTCTCTTTAACTTTATAAACATTTTTTTATTTTAGGAAGCACAACAAGACTTATTTGGTTATCTCGTGGTCTCTTGGATGAGGGATTTGTCATGGTTTGGTTTTGGTTACTTGGAAGGGCTTTTGGTTCAATCATAGTTTCATTAAGGATGGGAGGCTCAATCGTGGGTTGAGGCATATTGGTAAGGGATAACTCTACTATGCGCTTTGCCTTAAAATTTTGATAAGATTTGAAAAAGAAGTCCTCACAAGGCCTAATAGGTTCCATAGGTTCGGGCCAAAATAAATCCAATGAGAAATTCCCATGAGAAGACACAGGTATAAAGCCACTATGATGCACAATAAAGATTTGATTATTAAAGGGAAACTTCAAGCATTTGTGAATGACCGACGGGACGGCTTTCATGGAGCAAAGCCATGAGTAGCTTAACTTCACACAAAATTGATCCGACATCAGGATGATGGAGAATGAGACATTCAATTATTTTGGTCCAACTTATAAAGGAAGAGTTATCGAACATATTGTAGGGCAAGCAAAAAAATTGTGTTTTGATCCATGATTTTGGTTTCTCATAATTATCTTGATAAATTTCATGCATAAGCAATAATTCTTCAATGATCACATTCTCTACAAAAATAGGATCAATTAGTATCCCATTAGTAGGCTTGTCATTGATTCTTCCAGCTATGTAAACAAGACCATCAGGTGCATGTTTAAGTATGTCATTTTGTGAGAAAGCAATATCAAGGGACATATTGGTTTGGCCCTTACGAGGTTGAACTTCAATGATTCCAATCATACTATCCATAGGATTATCCTCATTATCATGCATGTTGTTATCATTCGTGTCAACATTCATCACATGGGTAAGTGCACCAAGATGGTTCCTAAAAAAGGGGCTTAAGTGGCCACTTTTTTTTCTGAAATCAGGAAATACTGACCTTCGATGTGAAATTGAGGATAGCTACACTCAAAAATTTTAGATGGAACAAAAACAAGGACCATAGTGCTCCGAGTCTACTTTCTAAACTACTAATTTATTTTGAAAATGGTTGAGATTAAGGGGTTCAAAAGAGGGACACACACAAATTGTTGTTGTTTCTGTCAGAAAAACATAACATAACAACTCTTGTGTGACCCGAGCACGGTGGACTTTTTTGTAGTATTTTTAAAATTGCTCCAGTCAAAAGTTAGATAACAGTATGTAGTAAGGACTAGATATTTTTTGATAATTTTTTAATGAATATTTGATTTTTTATTAATTTTCTAAGTTGGCACTTCCTAAAAAGAAGAATTTTGGCCGTGCTCCCCTAAATTTTTTTGAAACTAATAATTTTTTTTAAATTTTTTTTTTTTTAAATTGTAGAATGGAGTCTAGTTTCTAAAAATGTAATTTAGTTCAAGTTTCGATGAACGGTTAATTTATAGTGAAAAAAATACCAAACACTACTTTTTGAAGAAAAATAGATATACAAACAAAAGAAATTATGGATGAAAGGCTTAACATTGTTAGAAAGTGAAAAAAATTACATCATTGGAAAGCTAATAAAGAACCTAACATTATCCATGTGTTCAATTTTCTTGATATTGAACCAGATGCAATCTTGATGGTGAGCACGAACCCGATTATGTGAAAATTTGTTGAATTTGGAAAAAACACGTCTCTGGTCTTTGGGAATTCCCTCCAAGCCTTTGGGTTGGTATTCCAAGGCAAAAAACAAAGAAAATTTGCAAAGAAAACAATAACGCGAACGCGTTATTTGTTAGTTTGGCCACAAAAGTGCAACCATTTCAGTGCACTTACCCACATCATTCTTGTTTTCACTAGCTTTGACAAAGGAGATGTTATGGTTTGGCTAGGGTTGGTAAAGATTTGTAAATTTTGGTAAGGAGGTGCAATAAACTTATTACCTTGATCATTAACACAACCAATTTGAATGTGATTAGAATCAATGAGGTCTTGCGCAATATGTTTAATACGCTTGCAATTTGTTCTGTATCATGTCCATTTTGTCGATGATAATAGCAAAAGGCATTTTGTTTATAGTTTGGAGGTAGAGACTTAGTAGGATCAGGAGTTCTAACAAGAGGTAAGGAAATTAAGTTCTTATTTGGGTCTATGCAAGATCATGGGGGTCCAAAAAGTGGTGATCTGAAAAAAGGCATTTTAAACATGCCCAAAAATGCAAAATTCACGCCTTTGACTTTTTGCAAGCCCAAGTAAAATATCCATTTTGGTTTGGTAATACCAAACCAAAACAAATATATGATTTTAAACGGATATTCGTTTAGTTTATGTCAAAGTTTATAATTCCATCGGGTCCAGCCTTGACCAATTGTTTTATTTTATATATTATAATATTTTTATAATATATGTATCATATACGGATTAAATTAAAAAATATTATACTAATGTTTGTTAATTTAATATTATATCAAAATATATTTAATATATTATAATATTATATTTTATTATAATATTTATATAATATTATATATTATATATTAAATTTGTTATATTTTATGAGTATATTAGATTATTATATAATAATGTAATATTATATTATATTATAAAATAATATATATAATATAATATAATATTATTATATTATAAAATAATATATATAATATAATATTATTATTAAATATTATATTATATTATATTATATAATAATATATATTATTTAATATAATATAATATAATATTATTATAAAATATTATATTATAATATAATATAGTTGTAGAAACCTAAATTTGGACACTTAATTTATCCAAATTTATCCCCTTTCGTCTAAGCATCCCCTTATTTGCATTAATTAAGTAATATCACTATTATTTAATTAATATCCTTAATTTTGCCAAATCCCTAAGGTATTTAATTAATAAATAAATACCTTATCTCTGTAATCCTCATTTTCATCAAATGAATTAAATAAATATGACATTTATTTAATTCCTTATATGTCACATCCTCCATCATTTTTATCTAATCCTAATCCATCTTCTAATCTCATCATTAGGATGTGCACATGCCTAATCCTTGATTAGGATGTGTCACATCCTCCAAATTTTGCAAATTGGCCTCTAATCTCTCTTAGCCGCCTAACCCTCCTCTAATCCTTCATTAACTAGCCTAATCAACCTCTCAAAGAATTTTTAATTCCTTTTATCCTTCCAAGGAATATTAAATTCTTTTTTCTCTTCCCCATGTGATCTTTGACTTGTCACATCAAGTCACATGTGAGCTCTTCCTAATCTCCCACTTGCCTCTAATATGTCATTAATTTGTCTAATCAAGTACTTGCACAACCTTAATCACTTAATTAGGTCAACATAATCTCCATGTCATTTATGTAATGTGTCATAAGTCAACCCTATTAAATATTTTTTCCTTTTGGAGAAGGCACTCCATTCCCCATTTGAATTTTTAATTCATATTTAATCCCCCAATGCATTCCAAAGAATTTTAAATTCTTTCTCTCATTCCCATGTGGATATTTGACGAATTTTTAATTCTTCACATGTCTTATCACCCACATGGGGGCAAGGACCTCCTTTATGAGGAGATCTTATCCAAATCCCAAGGTACTATGTAGTACCTCCATGTCATGTACTCTCCTTCCAACTCATTTTCACATCATCCTTTTCAAGCCACTTCACATGCCACATGTCAAGATGTGAGGGCTTGTGAGTTCTCAACTCACCATAGCCCTACATCTTGGTCTTGTTGGTTTAATCTCAACCGTCCATTTCCCTAGAGAATTCAAAATTCTCTATAAATATCCTCTTTTTTCTCTCATTTTAGGAGGAGATCATTATGCTAGCCAAACTCTTGCAATTTTTTCTTTTGAGCCATACTTAGCCAAATACTTTCATTTGCATCCATTATCACCTATTTTCCATTCATCTTGCATCTATTGTCGTCAAAGGAGCATACACTACATCGAAGATCGAAGGGCCAACCAAAGGAAAACTCAACAAGGTAAAAGGTTTCATTTTGTTTTGTTAAGTTAATCATTTGCCCAATCTTAAGGTGTAGGGTGTTTATAGTTGTTGTTTGCACTCTTTTATTTGCTGCTCATTTTCTAACAAGTATTTTCACCCGTTCACATTTTTGGCACGCCCGGTGGGACCCACAAATGGGTTTGTATCTTTCACGTTTGTTGTTTTTTTCACTTTTTGTAGGTGCAAGTTGCAAAGGGGCGGAATTGACCAGCCAGGGGCGTACCCAACCTTTCCCAGGGGCAGACTTGCCATCCACATACTCCATAAGCTATTTTTTGTAGATTTTTCATAGAGGGGTGGACTTTCCCTCCAGACAAGTGGACCTAACCTAATAGACAGGTGGACTTTCCCTTAAGACAGGCGGACCTACCCTCCAGACAGGCAGACCTACCCTCTAGATAGGCGGACCTAACCTGGACAACTTTTTCCAGAAGGTGAAATTTCAATTTTTAGCACTCCTTTTGGTTGTTTTAAGTGTTTCTAACCCCCTAATGTGTCTTGTTTGAGTCTGTGCAAGCATCTAATCGACATTCACCAAGGAACAAGGACAAGATTCACTAACAATTTTTCTTGCAGGGTTAGTTACTTATCAGCCACTACTTGTTTTGCATAACTTAGTCACATAGTTTAACTAGGGGTGTCAATTAATCTTGTTTTCATGCTTATTGGTAAGCTATTTGATGTATCCAATCCCCTTGTGCCATTTGGTGATCCTGGGTGACGAGAAATCATAGCTTACCAAGTCCTTTTGAGCCACCCTCTTTTTCTTTTTCTTAGCGAGACCCGCTTGGGGATTTCATCACCCCAAGGGATGATTCCAACCACGTGTACTGGTAGGGTATATAAAGGAGGGAGAGTAAAATTTGTACCTCAATCCAACCATGTTGTAATTGGTGAAGCGTTGGTATGACGTGAAGAGTTGGTCTGAACCTCTAGTATCTCGCTAAGGTTCCCGACTCATTCTTGTAATGGGTTGGTGTTCATGGTTTGGGCCTCACGTACCGGGTGTATATCGAGAAATCCTTAGCAACCATGCTCATCCTAGAATAGAAGAATTTGTTGGCCATACCTCATTCTACTAGACATAGGATTGTGTTGTCTGAAATGTCTTCTTTGTGCAAAACCAGTAATTTTTTGTTTAGCTATATCATTTTGATTGATGTTTGTTGTGTTTTGGGTCCTTTGCCTTAGTCATCTTTTCAAAACTCAAGTTTAAACCTATCTAGGGTTTGACCTGCCCTTCAGGGGTGGACCCAACCCATCCAGGGGCGAACTTGACCTTTGAACCAACCCTTTTAAGCCTGTTTTAGCTAATTTTTGTCTGATAGGCGGACCTACCCTCCCGGCAGGCGGACTTTCCCTTCAAGGGCGGACCTAACCCATCCCAAGGGTGGACCTGACCCTTGGCTAGTCAATTTTATCAGCCATTGCATCATTCTAGACACTTGTTTCATCATTTCGTGCATTCATTTCACCGTTCTGATCATTCGTTTACTCATTCTGAGTAAACGTTCACCCATTTATAACCTTCATCTATCATCTCAGAATCTCATTCTGCCATTTTGATCTTTCATTTACTCATTCGGAGTAAATGTTCACCCATTTCACACCCTGTTTCAACATTTCAAACTCTTGTTCTGCCATTCTGATCATTCATTTACTCATTCTAAATAAATGTTCACCCATTTCAAGCCTTCATCTATCGTCTTGAACGTTCCACCATTTCGATCATTCATTTACTCATTCTGAGTGAACGTTCATCCATTTCGCATCCTGTTTCATCATTCCAAACTCTCGTTCAGTCGTTCTGATCATTCGTTTACTCGTTCTGAGTAATCATTCATCCATTTCAAACCCTCGTTCACCTGTTTCGATCAATCATTCACTCATTTCGAGTAATCTTTCATTCATTTCAAACCTTCTTCTTCTCATTCTAAGAATCATTCATCCATTCTTAGCAGTTTTTTACTCGTTTCGAGTAGTCATTCATCCCTCTCGATCATTTGTTTACTCGTTCTGAGTAATCTTTCATCTATTCTAAACCTCTATCTCCTCGCTCTGAGAGTCATTTATCTATTTCAGGTCATCATTTACTCATTCTGAGTAAACATCCATCCATTCTGAACATCCCTCTCATCGTTTCAAGAGTCGTTCACCTATTTCAAGTCATTGTTTACTCATTTCGATTACTCATTCATCCATTCTAATTACTCATTCATCCATTTCGAGCACTCGTTCACTCATTGAGTACTCATTCGTCAATTTTGAATCTTCCTCCCCTTGTTCTGAGAGTCATTCATCCATTTCAACCACTCGTCCATCCATTCTGAGCATCCATCTCCTCGTTTTGTGCACCCGAACAACTATTTTTTGACCATTTTCACCCAGGGGTGGACCTGCCCAACCAAGGGAAAACCTGCCCTCCAGGGGCGGACTTGACCTTTTTCAAGGCCAGACCTACCCAGCCAGGGGCGGACCTGACCTTTTCCAAGGGCAAACCTACCCAGCCAGGGGTGGACCTGACCTCTAAACTAGCCCTTTTAAGCCTGTTTTGACCAACTTTTGTCTGACAGGCGGACCTGCCCCCCAGACAGGCGGACCTACCCTCTAAGGCCAAACCTGACCCATCCAAGGGTGGACTTGACCTTTGAACCAGCACTTTTTAGCCTATCTTGACCAATTTTGACCAACTTTTGTCTGATAGGCGGACCTGCCTTCCTGACAAGCAGACCTGCCCTCCCAACAGGCGGACCTGCCCTCCTGATAGGTGGACCCGCCCTCCACAGGCGGACCTGACCTTTGGACAGGTGGACCTTCCCTCTAGGGACGGACCTGGCCCATCCAAGGGCGGACCTGACCCATCCAGGGGTAGACCTGACCTCTGAACCAGCCCTTTTTAGCCTGTTTTGACCAACTTTTGTCTGACAGGCGAACCTGCCCTCCCGACAAGCAGACCCGCCTCCACAAGCAGACCTGACCTCTGGACAGGTGGATCTGCCCTCCAAGGGTGGACCTGACCTATCCCTAGGGCAGACCTGACCCTTGACCAGACAGGTTTATCATTCGTTTCATCATTCCACCCTTCATTCAGTCATTTCAAGCACCTATTTACCCATCATCAACACTGTTTCGTAAGTTATTGTTTCATCACCAAAATCACATAAGTGTTATTTAGAACATCATTAGAGTCCATATCCATCATCGGATCATCCATTCCAATCACCTAGACTTCGTTTCAAGAGTTTTGATTCTTATGTCAAAACTTCTGAGGGCCATAACTTTTGACTCAGGTGTTCGTTTGAGTTGAAATTTTATGGGTGGTTATGTTATGAGGTGGCATGTGGATTTCCAACCAACTTTGGACCCTATTTCGCCACATTTTCGGGGCCTCAAACTTTCATCTTGACCCTCAAAATCGCAAATTAGTGTTTTCTTTTAGTTTTTGAAAAATCATTTTCGTTAATAACTCGGAATGCATGTCTCAGATTTGAGATGTTAGTTGGCAATTCATCCTATCTTAGTTTTCGGTTTTTTTGGGGAAAAAACTAGACTCTCAAAAGTATGTCTGTGAAGTTTCCTAAAATGGCAAAATTTGACAATTTTTGAAAATTGCCAAATCTGAAAAAATCTTATTGTCAACACCTTATGTCCTTTAAACCTCATAACTTGGTGTAGAATCAATCCCATCACATCCTCCAATCATTCTATGCTTTAATCCAATCCTAATCTGAGCTTTAATCTAATCCCAATCTGAGCTTAACCAAAACCCTAATCTGAGCTTTAATCCATCTGCAGTCAAGATCGTTGGATATCAAAACGAATCTTAAGATCCCTCCTTCCATCTTCTTCAATTCAACCTTTCATCCATCCCACAATTCATCCTCCTAATCTGAGCATTCGTTCATTCATTTTGATCAATCGTTTACTCGTTTCAATCTTTCATTCATCCATTTTGAACATTCGTTCCCTCTTTTTTGATCAATTTGTTTACTCGTTCCAAGTAAATGTTCATCCATTTCAAACCTCCTTTCATCATTTTGAATTCTCATTATGTCACTCTGATCATTCATTTACCCATTCTGAGTAAACATTCATCCATTTCAAACCTCTTTTCATCATTTCAAGTTCTCGTTTTGTCATTCTGATCATTCATTTACCCATTCTGAGTAAATGTTCATCCATTTCGAACCCCCTTTCATCATTCCAAACTCTCGTTCTATCATTCTGATCATTCATGTACTCATTCTGAGTAAACGTTCATCCATTTCAAACCTCCTTTCATCATTTTGAATTCTCATTCTGTCATTCCAATCATTCGTTTACTCTTTCTGAGTAAACGTTCATCCATTTCAAACCTCCTTCAATCATTTCGAACTCTCATTCAACAATCATGATCAATCGTTTACTCGTTCTGAGTAATCTTTCATCTATTCCAAACCTTCCTCTCCTTGATTTGAGAATCATTCATCTGTTGTGAGCATTTGTTTACTCGTTCTGAGTAGTCATTCATCCATTCTAGTCAATCGTTTACTTGTTTTGGGTATTCGTTCATCCATTTTTATCATTCGTTCCTCCAATCAAATCATTGTTTTCCATATCCAAATTCTTTGAACATCATTTCAGGTTATTATCCAAATTGACCTAAGTGTCTGATTTGATCGTCATCATCAAAATCCACTTAGGATTGTCATCCGTCCTAAGTTAATCATTATCATCGGCCCAATCAATCCATTTTCAATCTCAAAGTGGATTTGGTGTCACAATCGTCCATTCATCCTTTAATCCGATCAATCAATATCCTATGTCACCTAGGGAAATCTTTGAACGGGGTTTACAATCTCTTTTGTCATCCCATCCAATCCATCATTTGATCTTATCAATCATCGATCGATCCAATCCTATCCAATCACCTTCGACCCAATCAATCTACTTCCATCTCGAAGTAGATTCGGTGTCGTAATCATCCTTTGATAATCAAATCCAATCATCAAAATCAATCCCATCGCATCATCCAATCATCCTAATCTGACCTTTAATCTAATCTCGATCTGAGCTTGACCCAAATCCTGACTTGAGCTTTGGTTCGTTTCCATCTGAAATCTTCGATCCATCGTCTTTATCCGTTCATCATCATGAATCCTTATCCTCCATCAATAGTAGTCAAGGGAAACCCTAATTATGTCGACAACGATAACGAAAGTCTTGTTGATCAAGAGGAATATGACAGATTCCCTTGACACTATCATTGCTAGTAAGCTTTCCCCACCCGCTTTGCAAAATCCAATCACCCCTTCGAGTTATCCACATTTCCCTATCTCAATCCACCACGTCAATCTTCCCATCCTAATCCACCATCCCAATACCCTTACTACAATCCACCACTCCAATACCCCTATCATAACCCATCATCTAATCTTAATCTCCCATCTATTCCCAGTCATGCATCCAATCCCATTATCCCATCTAATCCTAGTCCACCAATCCCTAGTCCTAATCCCCCACCAATCCATAATCCTTCATCCACTCCTACCATGCCATCTCAGCCTAGAGTATTCAAGTTTCTCCAAGGACTTATAACAAAGAAGACATTTCCCACTCCACACCTTGAAGTTGTGGAATCATGCCATCCCAACCCATTGTCCATGGTCATTGGTGACAAGACCCTTCTCCACCCAACACTTATCATTGATGATACCACCCCTAGCACCACTCAAACCATCGAAACCATCACATCCTTTGAATCCACTGAGCCCCCATCTCCTACCATCACATCTACCGAATCCATAGAACACTCACTTCCTACTCTGAGAGCCGTCGAACCCATCAACAACACCCAAATCCAATCCACTTCTTGCACTCCTAGTGTCACTAAAATCCATTCCCATGAATGTTTTGAATCCTCCATCCCTCCATCTTCCCCACTTGAAGAACCCCACCAAGACTCCATTATCATGCCTCCTGCACATGATGAGTCATGCCAAGAACCTAATCCAAAGCATGCCAACATATCCCCTTCTCCAGATCAAGATCCTACCATCCCATCTAGTCCACCTCAATATCACAGTCCCTCATCCATTCCATCCCCTGATCCCCTTGTCATTCAATATTCCACCGCTTCATCTCCATCTCCATTGCATGAGCCCACTACTACAAATCCAAATCCTATCATATCCCCTAATCCCTCTCCTGATACCACCCATCCAAATGTTGCTATCAAATCATCTCCCTCTCATGATCCCCCATCATCACCTAAAACTGTTATCCCCACACTGCTTGCATATCCCCTTGGTACTCTCACATTCTTCCATGGTGGCCTCCTTGCAGAAGAAAAACACGGTGTATATACCATCCATCATCCTCCACCTACTAATGGACTCCCATCATGTTTTCAGAATAACACAAATCCTATCATGGATCGCATGCTCAAGAAAATGAACTATCAAGGAAAAGGTCTAAGCCTTCATGAGCAAGGTATTTTAGAGCTCATCCAAGTCAAAGAACAAATCTGCATGCAAGGTCTTGGACCTATTTCCCAAGACTCACAATCTCAAGATGTTGGTACAACCTCTAGAGGTCCTCAACGAGCCTCTTCCAAAATAAATATAGGCTCTTACCATCGCTCCGCCAGATCATATGTTGCCATCCCTCCTCCTCTATTGCATTGCCTCAAAACAACCATCCACATTCCTCCTTCATCTACTCCATCCATTTTGAGTTCTTATGTTCCTACCTCTACCATCTCCCATCCTCCATCTACTATGTCCATGTTTCCTCCATGTCCTACATCTATTTTGGGCCCCTATACCCTAAAATCATCTCCTTCATCTCATCCTTTCATCCATCATAAACATCCATCTTGCATTCCCCCTAATCAAGATCAACAAAGGCACATACCTACACATAATCCTCATAATCCTACCTCCATTGCTCCACATCACCCATCCCATTGCTACTAAAAGCACTTTGGATGCTAATGTAAAAATACATAAATCCAAACATCCACATGAATCTAAAGCTCCCCATGTCCCCTCTAAAATACATGGTGAAGAGAAGAAAAATATAAATCCAAATCAAATCCATAGGCCACAAAAGCCCACCAAAGAAAAGATCAAAACCATGTGGATCCCAAAGAAAAAATATGCAATTCCATCAAATGAAAAATTTGTAAGAACATCCAAAGTTGCTAATCTAAAAGCTAATCATACACCCCTTTCATCTCCTAAGTCTGTTTTGGGTCCTTATGTTCCAAAATTCACCATCCCATCTCCTCCATTATCCCCACATTCCCCATCCATTAATACTCCTATCATTTCACATTCATCACCATGTGTGCCAATGTTGGTCCTAAACTCACCACCCCATCACACATCCACCCCATCATTCTATCCATACCCTTTCTAGCATCCCATCCATTACCCCACATATCTCCCCCATCAAATCCCTCTAATTCATCTTCTTGCATAATCCATTTATCCTAATAAGATTGTACCAATGTCCAACAGTCACTTCGAATATGGGCTTTTAACACCTTGTATGGAACTTGATGCTTGAGTCCTTCATCCATCTCCTTATCGCATGTCTTCTAAATCCACTTATTTTCCTCCCTATCCTTATCCATCTCCTTCCGCGTGCTATCCAAAAAGTCAAAAAATCCAAAAAATAAAAATAAATAAATAAACAAATAAAAAGTCAAAAACATAAAATAGTAAAGAGAAATAATCCATCCAATGGTGAAAAATTGGCAAATAAGCGTCATGCGCAAATCCCCATCTGCACTTGGGGGCAGCTTCCTGATATGCATTCCCTCCATCCGCTATGCTTCCTGCTATGCTTCTAGCTATGCACCCATCTTCTTGCTATACATCATTTTCATTCATCCCCTCCATCCTACCTATCTTACACATCTTGCTTGGCATATCTCATTTATCCCAATCCTTCCATCCTCTTTGTGATCTTGATAACGATAGGGGAAAAAATATAAACATGCTTTGGACACCTCTTAGCATACATTCCCCTCATCTACACACTATCCTAATCCTCATTCACACTCGTCTACCTTCCTTATCCACCTGTCATGCTACCTTCAATCTCCCTTCCTTATCCATTCATCATATCTTCATCCATCTCACTCCTTTATCTGCATATCCTTCTCTATTGCATCCTTCATGCCTCCTCGCACATGACATATCTAGAGTGGGGGCATTTATCTTCCTTTGAGATATAGTTCTTGGAGACATCATTCATTCCATCAGAGCAATCCCTTATATTTGCCTATCCTCATCTCCCCATCCTTATCTTCCTATCCTTCCATCATAGCATCCCTTTTCATCTATCCATCTGGTAAGCTTTTCCTCATCCAAATCCTTATCCCTCTATCCAATCCATCCAAACAATCCTTTTCCTCCCCCCATCCTCTATCTGCATCCCATCTCATAATCCCTTGTCATTGGTATCTAGCTCTAGGCTACTCCCCATGCAATCCAATGCCATCTATCTTATCATCATCACTTCTACTTCTTTTGCACATCTTTTCAATCTCCTCTCCTTTTTCATCCCTCAGCTCTCCATCATATCATCCTCCCACTTCATCTTTGTTGATTTGGATAACTATCCCATCCTTGAGCTTTGCATAGTCACCATCCTCTAATCCCATCTAACAGGTCTATCATGTCCCATCATTTCAGTCCAATCATTTTGTCCCCTTATCTAGGGTTATCTCATCATCCTGTATCCATCATTTGTCTTTGGCCTTTTGTCGAACTATGTTGCCCCTGCACTTTCACGTAGGCAAGGTTGATCATTTGATCCACCCCCAGGGCTTTGTCTGTCTGCTCTTTTATCATCTATCATTGATCTTCATTGTCCACTTTGCTCCTTTTCTCCATCCTATCTCATCATCCATCATTTGTCTTTGTCCTTTTGTCGAACTATGTTTCCCCTACGCTTTCACATAGGAAAGGTCGATCATTTGATCTGCCCCTGGAGATCTTTTATCATCTATCATCAGTCTTTCTTCTTTTTCCATCCTATCATCCATTGAAGTCCCCATCATGGTCAGTCGTTAGCCTTTTATCGAACTATGAGGGCTCTGTGCTTTCACATAGGCAAGGCTAATCTTTGATCGGCCCCCGAGCCCCTAGGTCACTAGGATGTGTCAGTCTCCTATCTTGTGTCATGTCTCTTGTGTCATGTCATCAAGCTATGCACTTATCTAGCTAGTTCTTAACAAACAAGATCCACTTGTATCATTAGATCCAATCGGTTTCGAATATCCTGCATCATATCGGTCTTTCAATTTAGTATCCATCATCGGTCTCAATAGGATGCATCCTTCCTAACAAACCTCATCAATCCCATCCATCCCCTTGATCCTATGGAAAAAGACGTTTGAAATTGATTGTGATTTTTTAATGCTTTTGGATTTTTTTTATCATTTGAGTTCCCTATCATCACTTGTCATGGTCACCTTGATCCATCATATCATGGTGTGCTTTGACTAGTCAACATAGGGGCGTATCTTGATCTTTTCTTTGTTGTTGTCTTCTTGGTTGTCCCACGCAGTACCCACCAAGATCCTTGAGGTCTTGTGTTACGTTGGGGCATCCTTGTGTGCTTGTGGTTATCCCAATACCTGGCCCGACCAAGGTCATTGCGACTTTGGGGTGTTGGGATAGCCTTCTTGTTTGATGTGTTTGTTTCATGCATTAGACACTAATTTTCCTTGGTCCTTTATACCTTGGTGTATCGTGTCTTCTGCTATAGCAAAAATCAGTGCTCCTAAAGATGCAAAATTGCATTTGGATTGCATTTCATCTCCATCTTCTCATCTATCAAAATCCCCCCCATCCATTCATCCTTCATCACTCTCCCCTTCCAATCTCCTACCGCATTTTCATCCTTTCTTACCCATCCCCTGTGCATCATCTTCCTCATATACCCCTTACATCATCTCCTCCATTTCGAGAGCACACCTATGTTCTCTTGAACCCACATGTCCTCTCGAGGGGGAATCCTTCATCCCTAATTTTCATCATTGTTTTCCCCTTCCTAGTCATTCCTTTGAATGACTGGGGCATCTTTCCCAATCTAACCATCTTCTTCTAGGTTCTATGTTTTAATATTCTTTGAGATGATGCTACTTCGTAACACCATTTCAAAGAGGGAAAAAATGTAGACACCTAAATTTGGACACTTAATTTATCCAAATTTATCCCCTTTCATCTAAGCATCCCCTTATTTGCATTAATTAAATAATATTGCTATTATTTAATTAATATATTTAATTCTGCCAAATCCCTAAGGTATTTAATTAATAAATAAATACCTTATCTCTTTAATCCTCCTTTTCATCAAATGAATTAAATAAATATGACATTTATTTCATTCATTATATGTCACATCCTCCATTTTTATCTAATCCTAATCCATCTTCTAATCTCATCATTAGGATGTGTCACACCCTCCAAATTTTGCAAGTTGGCCTCTAATCTCTCTTAGTCGCATAACCTTCCTCTAATCCTTCATTAGCTAGCCTAATCAACCTCTCAAAGAATTTTTAATTCCTTTTATCCTTCCAAGGAATATTAAATTCTTTTTTCTCTTCCCCATGTGATCTTTGACTTGTCACATCAAGTCACATGTGAACTCTTCCTAATCTCCCACTTGCCTCTAATATGTCATTAATTTGTCTAATCAGGTACTTGCACAACCTTAATCACTTAATTAGGTCAACCTAATCTCCATGCCATTTATGTAATGTGTCATAATTCAACCCTATTAAATGTTTTATCCTTTTGGAGAAGGCACTCCATTCCCCATTTGAATTTTTAATTCACATTTAATCCCCCAATGCATTCCAAAGAATTTTAAATTCTTTCTCTCATTCCCATGTGGATATTTGACAAATTTTTAATTATTCACATGTCCTATCACCCACATGGGGGCAAGGACCTCATTTATGAGGAGATCTTATCCAAATCTCAAGGTACTATGTAGTACCTCCATGTCATGTACTCTCCTTCCAACTCATTTCCACATCATCCTTTTCAAGCCACTTCACATGCCACATGTCAAGATGTGAGGGCTTGTGAGTTTTCAACTCACCATAGCCCTACATCTTGGTCTTGTTGGTTTAATCTCAACCATCTATTTCCCTAAAGAATTCAAAATTCTCTATAAATACCCCATCTTTTCTCTCAGTTTAGGTGGAGATCATTATGCTAGTCAAACTCTTGCAAATTTTTCTTTTGAGCCATACTTAGCCAAATACTTTCATTTGCATCCATTATCACCTATTTTCCATTCATCTTGCATTCATCTTGCATCTATGCCATCAAAGAAGCATACACGACATCGAAGATCGAAGGACCAACCAAAGGACAACTCAACAAGGTAAAATGTTTCATTTTGTTTTGTTAAGTTAATCATTTGCCCAATTTTGAGGTGTAGGGTGTTTATAGTTGTTGTTTGCACTCTTTTGTTTGCTGCTCATTTTCTAACAAGTCTTTTCACCCATTCACAATAACATATATTATATGTTATATTTTCATATTATACATTTGAAAAAAAACGCTGACCATATATTAAAAAAATATAGAACTCAAAAAGAATATTCGCTTTACAACAAATATATTTTTTTGTGTTATAATTTTAAAAAAAATTCGAGAGCTCATATTATATAATATTATATTATAATATAATATATATTTTATAAACAATATAATATAATATATATATAATATATATATATATATATATATATATTATAAACAATATAATATATAATATATATAAAAAAATATATATAATATATATTATATTATACATATTTAAAAAACCTTTGCCAATTAAATATGGTCGAGTCCTAGACCCAACCATATTTATAAAAAAATTAAAAACGAATATCTATTTTAAAACGGATATATGTTTCTTGTGTTATAAATCAAAAAGAAAAACCTGAGCGCTCATTTTATCTCTTTGTGGGTGGTTTTTTCTAGTCTACAACTCAAATATTCATTCGCCAGAGGTCAATTTGCTCAAAATCTATCAAATTTCTAAGGTGTGTTTGGATTTTTCAATTTTTATTCATTTTGCATTTTTTTTTAATTTTAGTCAAAAATAGGGTAAATTTGATAATTTTTTATTGCATTAAAACCATTGTTAATTTTGAAAAAAATTATCAATTAACAGGTTTAAAATGGATCAATATGAAAATCCTAACCCTGCACAAGATGAGAACCCTAATCCCGCACAAAATGAAAACCTTGATCCTGTAGAAAATGAAAACCCTGATCCCACATAAAATGAAAACCCTCCAAATCCCCCTTCATCGCAACTGTTATTTCCAAATCAAAAAGTGCCAACAATACACGAGTCTATTCATAGAAATTTAGATCAATTAAGAAAGGTATGTCAAATCTATGAGACACTCGATGAGCTATTAGACATGAAAAACACTTTGGAAACAATCATTTCAAATGTTGAAACTTTGGCAACTCAGCATAATAGATTTGCTTAGTGGCGACAAGAAAAAAGACAAATTTATGCTGATGGGTTATCATATGATGAGGGGAAGTCACTTGATATTGAGAAATCCCAATTAGCCCATTTATTCATCGATCAGAGAATAGGTCAGCCTATTAATGTGCGGAAACCAAAATTTTCAATTAAATGGTGCACCCATAGAGGCATGTTAGATAATTTTTGGAGACGTTGGTGGATGGTTTTTGATAAACCACCCAACAACAATCTTGATGATCCAAAGTATTTTTTCCAAAAATTATATGCTGAGTTTGTTCTAGGGAAACATGTCAATTACTTTGACATGCGAGATTTTCAGGGTGTTGGTAGAGGGATGCCACAGGATATGCCTAGAGCATGCTGAGTCACCCTAGTTCATCCTCCTCTACCTATTGTTGCCCTGACTCCACTACCTTACCTTGAGATTGCAGTAGATGCAGGGACTCCGAGCATTTATGAGTTACATTCATTGAGTAATCATTTGGTCATATAGAGCCATCATGTTGCATAGCCATTTGACAGTGCATCCCATCATGATGGTGTTGCACCTGATACATCCCAGCATGATGGTGGTGCACCTGCTACATCAGCTCCCACTGGTACACAGTCATCAGCTCCCACTAGTACACTGTCATCTTCAAGGCATATTTTTGTGCCTCATCGTTGCATGGCATGCAACAATTTATGTTTGGGACCTCTCTGACAGTCCACGAAGGCCTCCATAGACACATCTGACTATGAGATTCATGATATATCAAATGTAGGAGTTGATAGAGTATAGAGTGGACCATTTGCAGGAGAGACATCGACTACTAGGGATGATATGGGAGGACCGGTAAGACTTAAAGTAATTTCATAGTGTGTTTTATGTAAATTCTTTCATATTTTATGAGAGATATTTGTACTAATATATGTTTGTGCTAGAATTTTTAAAAGTTGTTGACAGAGGAGAAAATGTTGAAAGTGTAGGAGGCTATGCATACTACCATTTCATTTTCCCTAGAGAATCAGTATACGGTAAATTATTTGAATTGTTATTCTAGATGTTAATTTTTGAAATCTATTATGTTTAAATACATGTACTACATATATTGATAGTCTAATGTAATCTTGTCTTTTTATGCAGCAACTCAGTTCTTATACAACCTTTTTGATTGGGTATGACCCATTGGATGAAGTTGCACAACAGGTATATATTTTTTTATTCTCAACATTATAATTATATGTGCATGTGCATTTACATTCTTGTCATTTTTTATATAGGAAACCATCTTAGCTAATTCATCCACTATGAGCCCATCTAGTTTCATAGCATCACAATAGGTATGTGTTTATTTTATATTGCAGATCATTTACGTTTAGATAGGAGTAGATATGTGATTAGTAGATATGATTATTTGTCAACTATTATATGTTAATTTGTATCATTTTTATTTTATCTACTATAGTCCTTTGCTTGACTCAACACTGTGATGAGTGTGAGACCATTACTTTATATGAGGACTCCTGATCATCCTAAGGGACAATCATAAGCAGACCATCTTGTAGAAAAGAGAGCAATACTTGAGGTAAACAAGAATTGCATTACTGATATAATATAGTACATGTATACTAATTTTGATGTTAAATTTGTAATTTATAAATGATGGTATATAAGTTTTTATTTACTAGTATATCTTGTCAGCCATTCACATAATTAATCTAATTTGTGGTTTGAAATGTTATTATGTAGGAAACTTTAGAGCAACCAACTTCTTCGAGGAGGCTCAATTTTGATGGCCTAGCACAAGATTAGGATATGATACAGATTGATATGTACTTAGGGTTTGATAAATCTTGAGATGGCATATATGCCACATTTTGTAAAACTTGTTGTAAAACTTGTTCTGAGTAGGCATATGCCAAATTTGTATATACACAAACATAATTATTCTACAGTTTGATATATAAGAATTGATATTCGATCTAATTTTTTCCTTGTGTGCATGTCTTTCTACTTTGAATTTTTGAAATGGAAGGTATAATTATCTTAGAATGGTTTAAAGTTATGATTGATAATGTATGTTATAGATTAATGAAATTACATTTTAATAGAACTTATGAATTACAATTGGTAATCCATCTATTTCTTTGAGGAGTTTTTTCAAACAATTCATTTCCTTTTCTATTGTACCACATTTTTCATACATGTCTACCAATACATTTTTATCAAACACTCAATTTGACAATACCCATGATTTCAAGCTCCGTGGAATGAATTTACATTTGACATTATTTTGTTTTTTAAACTTGTGTAATGAAGTGTGTAGCTGATTTTTATTTCAAAAGAAGTTAAAATTAATGAAAAGTGGATACAACTTAATGAAATGCATTTCATGTTACAGTGTTCATTCGAAAGTAATATAATCATCTTGATAAAAATCAATTTCACTCAATGTTCATTCAAGATTAATAACATGTAAAAGGTATAAAATCATCTTGAGTAAGAATCAATATCTTTCAACCATAGGGGTTTGATGCAACCTTCAAAAAAAGTCCTTACAACTAAACAAGATACATGTTCATTAGACTGTTCATGTGAAATCTATACAATAATCACAATTAACAATTAATACATCACTCAACCATGATGCAACCATTAAATAGACCAAATGAGTGTGATACTACCATGAAACAAACCAAATATAACTCCATGACATGCATGTTATTTGACCTTTGACATGCAATTTGTATTATTGTAATGCACAACAATGAATGTTACTAACCATAATGCATCATTAAGCAAACTAGGCATACTATATGGGTACGTTTATGTTAGGAATGGTCCTCTTTTGCACTCAAACATGCCGAATCACTCTGAGTTACATTGGACTGACGATTTCCCTTAAGAGTCCAAAGTGTAAAAAGGCAGCAATCTTTGACGGGCTATTACCCCAAAACCGTGATGTTTATAGACTCTTCGTCAGAGGCTACATGATTGTGTTGGAACCTTCTTTAATGTCCTCTCTTGATTTTTTCTATCTTCGAGGTGTTTTTCCGTGGTGACAAGTTTTCAGTTGAGGAAAAATTTGTCAAATGCAAGCAATGTAAAGTTGCAAAGTGGTGCAACTTTCATTCTACAGCTTGTACAACCAAACAGACTATTCCAAAATGTCTGGATGGGTACGTTTATGCTAGGGATGGTCCTCTTTTACACCCAAATACGTTGAATCACTTTGAGCTACATTGGACTGACGATTTCTTGTAAGAGTCCAAAGTGCTAAAAGACAACAATCTTTGAAGGGCTATTTCTCATAAATCATGATGCTTACACACTCTCCATCTGAGGCTATGGTATCATGTTGGGACCCTCTACAATAACCTCTCTTGATTTTTTCTATCTTGGAGGCATTTTCCCATAGTGATGAGTTTTCAGTTAAGGAAAAAGTTGTCAGATGCAAGTAGTGTAAAGTTGCAAAGTGGTGCAACTTTCATTCTACAACTCGTATGACCAAACAAACTATTCCAACATGTTCAGATGAGTACTTTTACACTAGGCATGGTCCTCTTTTGAACCCAAATACATTGAATCACTTTGAGCTACATTGGACTAGTGATTTCCCTTAAGAGTCCAAAGTGCTAAAAGGCAGTGATCTTTGAAGGGTTATTTCTCAGAAACCATGAAGCTTACAAACTCTATGTATGAGGCCATGGGATTATGTTGGAACCCTCTACAATAACCTCGCTCAATTTTTTCTATCTCTGAGGCATTTTTCCGTAGTGACAAGTTTTCAGTTGAGGAAAAAGTTGTCAAATGCAAACAGTGTAAAGTTGCAAAGTGGTGCAACTTTCGTTCTGCAACTCCTAAAACTAAACAGACTATTCCAACACATCCAGATGGGTATGTTTATGCTAGGAATGGTCCTATTTTACACCCAAACACATTGAATCACTCTGAGCTACATTGGATCAACGATTTCCATTAAGAGTCCAAAGTGCAAAAATGCAACAATCTTTGACATGCTATTACCCCAAAACTGTGACACTTATAGACTCTTCGTCAAAGGCTACAGGATTGTGTTGGGACCTTCTTCAATAACCTCTCTCATTTTTTTCTATATCAAAGGCATTTTCCTATGGTGACGAGTTTTCAGTTGAGGAAAAAGTTGTCAGATGCAAGCAGTGTAAAGTTGCAAAGTGGTGTAACTTTCGTTCTGAAACTCGTAAGACCAAACAAATTGTTCCAACATGTTTGGATGGGTATGTTTATGCTAGGGATGATCATCTTTTGCACCCAAATATGCTAAATCACTTTGAGCTACATTGAACCAATGATTTCCCTTAAGAGTCTAAAGTGTTAAAAGGTAGCAATTTTTGAAGAGTTATTTCTCAAAAACCATGACATTTACAAACCCTCTGTATGAGGCTATGGGATTGTGTCAGGACCCTCTACAATAATCTCTCTTGTTTTTTGATATCTCTAAGGAATTTTCTTGTGGTTTCAAGTTTTTAGTTGATGGAAAAAGGGTTAGATGGATGCGATGTAAAGGTGCAAAGGGGTTTAGGGTTCATTTTGTTCCTTGTGAGTAAGTGAAAATGTGATTCATTTACTCAAATACACTTAATTCATGAACTACACACATGAATATAAAGTATATGCATTAAAACACTTAGGTTGTAAAGTATACATTAGAATACTCATAAGTGACAAAGTATACACATAAGTTGTAAAGTATACACTCGAATACACGTAAAGTATACATAATATGCATGATATTATCATTCAATAATTGCTATCAAATAAAGGATTTACAAAAGTGATTCATTTACTCAAATACACATAAGTCATGAACTACACACATGAATACAAAGTATACGCATTAAAACATCTAGGTCGTAAAGTATACATTGAAATACTCATAAGTGACAAAGTATACACATAAGTTGTATACACTTGAATACACATAAAGTGTACACAATATGCATGATATTATCATTCAATAATTTCAATCAAATATAGGATTTACAAAATGCCACGTAGGCATACAAAAAATGACCCTAATACATAGTCATTTCCTAGTAGGGAAGGAAATAGAGAATGTGTTGCCTTCATGGTCGGCATAGTCTTCCACAATAGTAGCATGTTGACGTTCTGGAGTGACAAGCACCTATACAAACCATCAAGGTAGTAGTTAAACTACATACAATAGAAAAGATGCTTAGAATAACAAATCTATATTATTCTAAACAACCTAATTGATGATGAAATGGTAATGCAAACTATAAAAGATGCTTACAATAACAAATCTATATTATTGTAATTTGTAGCATACCTATGCCAAAGGATTGGAGCTGGCTATTGTTGCAGTAGCTCCATGATCAATCGTGCCAAGAACATCACAATATACTTCAAATGAGAAATATATATTGTCACAATAGAAAAGAAGCTTAGACTAACAAATCTATATTATTCTAAACAACCTGAATGATGGTGAATTGGTAATGCAAACTAGAAAAGATGCTTAGAATAACAAATCTATATTATTCTAATATGTTGCATACCTCTTCCAAAGGATCAGAGTTGGCTATTGTTGTAGCAACTCCATGATCAATTGTGCCAGGAACATTACAATATACTTCAAACAAGAAATCTATATGGTCACAATAGAAAAGATGCTTAGACAAAAAAATTTATATTATTCTAAACAACCTGAATGATGATGAATTAGTAATGAAAACTAGAAAAGATTCTTAGAATAACAAATATATATTATTCTAAATAACCTAAATAATGAACCTTAGCAGATAAACAATATCAAAATGTGATGAACAATATCATACATGTTCCATACAACAAATGATCCTCTACTCAAGTGTGCCTGCAGGGTCATCTCTTACCTTCAGAGTTTCTAGTAATGCTTCAAGATCAATACTACTAATTGTCCATAGTTTTTTTGTTTTTGGTCTAGCATGATGTCTCGATAACTTAACATTTGTTGCTATAACAAGGTGTGAATACATGAGAATGGTTTTGTGTTTCTCATAGTCTTCAAATGTAGGTACGTCATTCTTTCTAATCATATATGTTCACGACCAAGTTCTGAAAACAACAACTAAACCTGTGTGGTCATAACTTTTTTATCAACATCTAAATATACTTAGAATAACAAATCTATATTATTGTAAACAACTTAAATGATGATGAAATGGTAATGCAACCAAGTTCGAGAAACAACAACTGAACCTATAGGATACATGAACCCATCATCATTTATCATTGGTTATGTTAACTTTTTCTTTCCTTGTACACATCATGCCAACCAATAGTTTGATCCCTCTTCACTGCGGTGCTACAACTGCATAGACATGTCTTGGCTATACAAGATCTGAAAGATTATTGTAGTTAAGTGAAATTTCCATTACATCTTGTAATGAGGATTGTGCTACAGATAAAGGGGTTAGGTACTGTGGAATCCATGTATGTACCCACTCACTTGACTCGCATTGATCCCAATCATACTAAATAAAATTTTGACAAAAACAATCCATCTCTCATGTCCATATGGTCCATGCACTTGCATCTGAGCTTCAAATTGAATGCATCTTTGAAGAATCTCTAATTTTATGGCATTCCATTCTATCTCCCATTGTGCCCTCCTCAACCAACCAAAAGAACCTACACACTTGTGAATCAAGTGTCCCTCCTCGTGATAGTGCATAAGTACACCAAACCACAATAGAATGTGCATCACTTAATGTTGTACCACCTTTGATCTTCATTTGTTCCTTAACCAAATCTCTCTTCACACATGCTCCTGCATCATCATGCTCACCTTTTCCATGCCCAACTTTGAAAAAAATCCAAATATGTGGTACACCCCTCTCTATATGCATCCTACTCAACCAATAAAACATGCAAGCACTCTTGAATTGCCTTGTGTAGTTATCTGACCAAATCAGATGTTGACCCATTGCAATTCCTTTTTCCTACAAGAACTCAATTTTTTTTTCAAAATAATGTTGTACAAACTCAGATGAATGAGATCTATCATCACTTATGTAAAAATGGCACTCCTTGATTATCTTTATGTCCTCTTATGTACTATCAGGGGCATGCCTATATGTTATGTGAACAAAAATAGCAATTTGAATAGAATTATAATATTGTGATTGAACTTCATTTTGTGGTTGCAATGTGTAATTTTCAGCAAAATCAACTACAGATATAATATTTCGAATGGGGAAAGAGTCCTTACACATCCTGAATTGCTGATCCAACCACTACGACCTGTGGCTATGCCTTGCATACTTATAGAAAAGATTTTTCTTAAAATCTGAAATAAAATCAGCAATACTTGCCTCTTACAACCAACTTGCATCTAGAACCCTCACCTCCACTCTTCAATGTGCATTTGACTGTCTCATACTTGATTTTCTCAACAATTTTGTCATCAAAATCATGATCGCTGCCCTCATGAAAGCATGTTACAAACTTTGATCAACCACCACATTGCAAACACATTTCATCTAAATTTAATCATTTCTATAAAATAAGAAATCATCACCTCTAATGCATAAAAATGAATCTAACAACTCCCTAGATGACTTGGGAAGTTGCATTGCATGACAATTTTGCAACATTTTATTAGTATGCATAGTAGAACAAATATGGCATAACAATTCATGATACATTGAAAACTCAACATGGTATTTACAACAACGTGTATTACAAACCTTAATAGGAAAACAATAAAATGGCTTGCAAGACTTAAAATCCCTTTGTGAGATTTGCAAATGTGGATGTTCTTGAAAAAATTGTTTGTATAAAATTATTTGGCACATTCCAAAAAATATTTCGGATACGGTGTATAATCTCGATTACCAATTCGTAACTTTAAAACATCTTTTACATTCGGTGATACTCTAGAGTGAGAATTCCAATATTGTTCAATTTGCACCTTTACATTATTGGTTAGCTTTTTATCAACATGTGGAACCCTTCCACTAAAATTCCACGTATCATTTTGAAGAGCACTATCGAGTCTTCCTCTTCTTCAGAGTGTTCTATTCAATGTTTTATGATTTAAATTAAAATCAATACAAGTTTGTCTCATTAAACAAGCATTTTTTAAATGATGGCTTACTACTGAGGTTGTGATCACTCTTCGAGCAACCCTTTTATCTTTTTACTTACTAGTCTTTCCAATAGAGGTTAGAGCATTAAAAAGATTTTTTACAATAAGACTATTTTTTTCCATTTTTTTGTGAGATGAATCTTCAATTTTTTTAATAATGGTCTCATTTTGTAAATCTTAATTCATTGCAACAAAATTTGGCATTATTGGGTTAATGTCTTATTGGAAAACAATTCATTGAACATTTTTTGTAGCCCACAAACAAACCATTCGTTCTGACCTTTTTCCTTCAAGATTATCAATTATGTTCTAATCTATTTCAACCAACCATTTAGGGGTTCTTTTGTAATTAGGTGTTACATAAGGTTCATTTTCAACATTTTCAATGTTATCAACATATTCATTTTCAAGTACAATGTTATTAACATTTTCATTCTCTCTATTTTCAAAATTTTCAATAACAATTTCATTTTGAACAATATTTTCATTGTCAAAAACAATTTCATTTTCAACATTTTCAATAACAATTTCATTTTCAATAACATTTTCAACAACATTTTCATTCTTAATGTTGTTCACATTTTCATTTTCAATTTCAATATGATGTTCAATATTTTCAATTTCTATTTCATCTTCACTTGAATTAACATTTAATGGTTCAGAAGAAGCTTCAATTTGAATATTTTGCATACCTTATCTTCTTTTCCTGTGAATTTCTCTATCTTTTGCTTTATATGCTTCAATTTGATATGTTGTAAATTTCCTTTTACCTTTTATCTTACATCGACTGCTGCTCCCCATTGCACAAACAAAAAAACACACACAAATGATTGGAATTCTAAAAAAAGTGTTAGAGAACCTTTGAAAAGCTGAATTTCCTCTAATGCAGACATAAATCACGAGAATTTCATGATAGAAAGAATGTAGGGACCGTTGAAATACTCAAAATGGTCCCTTTATATATATATATATATATATAACTTAAAAAATAGATATTCATTCCAAACAGATATCCGTTATGTATTCTAATTGACATGCCCACAAGTCTAAACAATCCTCAACAACAAAACGGATATCTGTTATAAACAGATATTTGTTACATCTACTGTTATAAATTACAATATGTTAAATAATATATATTATAAATTATATTTTAACATATAATATATATTAATATATGTTATATATTAATATTAATATATAATAAATATTGTTGCTCGTCCAAGTGTATAACTTATTAAAATCAAAAACAGATATTTGTTCGTAACGAATATATGTTACCTCTAGTCTTATAAACTATAATGTCATATGTTATATAATATATATTATTTATTAATATAATATTATATATATATATATATTATATTTTAATATATAATATATATTGTTGCTCGTCCAAGTGTATAACCTATTAAAATGCAAAATGGATATCCGTTATTTGAATTTTAAGAATTATTATTTCTTATGATATATGATATATATATTTATTATATATTAATATATATAATATATATTAACATATATTATATATATTAATATTATATTAATATATATAATATATATTAACCTATATTTTATATATTAATATTATATTAATATATATAATATATATTATCCCACTCTCCTCTCTCCCTCTGTCCCACTCTCTCCCTCTCTTCCTCTCTCTCACTCTCTCCCACTCTCTCTCTCCCTCTCCCTCCCTTTCCCACTCTCTCCCTCTCTCTATCTCTCCCTCTCTCCCACTCTCTCCCTCTCCTCTCTCTCCCCTCTTTCTCTCCTCTCTCCCTCTCTCCCTACCCTCTAAACCCACTCTCTCTCCCTCTCTCACACTCTCTCTTTCTCCCACTCTCCCTCTCCCTCCCTCTCTCCCACTCTCTCTTTCTCCCACTCTCCCACTCTCCCTCTCTCCCTAAAACCTAAACACTATACCCACTCTCTCTCCCTCTCCCTCCCTCTCTCCCACTTGTTGATGGTCAAAATAGCACAACAACATTAAACAGAATATCTCTACCCTATTTCTCCTTAAAAGGAAAGATAAAATAAATCAATCTATCTTCCAAGGTCCTGGTAGTTGGTTCTCAACTATGTTGATGTTACTCAATGGCCAATGTAACTGTAATATTCAAGGGGCCTTACTGGTATAAAGGAATACAAACTACATTATATCAATTAACCTACGTTGGGGGGGTATAAATAAATAGAAAAGGATAGAACATAGCCTTAGAACAATAAAACATGAATATAAACTTCCTCACATCTAGATATGTACCTTAACAATGAGTGTTTTCTTCAACTAACCAAAATCATAACATGATGCAATCCATAGCATAACCTACACCATTGCATTCATTCATAGTGTTAATTCAACAATCACAACCATTCATCAAAGCTTTACTTCAAGATCAAAACACATCACCCACTCACTGCTAAAATCAGATCAATAGACATAAATGAATTCCGTTCATACACAATTCAATGAAATAATCTCAGATCTGGTTTCCCCTATTGATTTGCATCAAATAGAAAACAATTATGCATAGCATCCACTAGCATACGGATGATTATAATTCATTAACATTATCATTGAGATCCAAACTTGACAATAACATGAAACTGTATAAAACTGTAAAATTATCCAAGTACAACAAATCTTCTCAAAGTATCTTGCTTAAAACTTATAAAATCCTAAGACTATAACAATACTATCTTCTATCTCATTAGGTGGCTAATCCTTCTTCAATCAGCTAACCTTTACAAAATGTAGCCCAAAATTACATATAGGCAAGCCAAGCACTATTTTCTCTCAATCAAAAACTGAGATTCACTAATCAAGGAACCAAAACTGCATCAAGTGACTACATTGGTTGATCTTCAGTTCAATGGTTGATGGCCCTGTCATCCAAAATCTGATGCCCAAAAGAGGAAAGTAGAATTTTTGGATGATATCTACAATTAAACTCATGTCATAACCCCACAAAATACAAGAGAAGAGAAAGTTGTCCACTAAGATCAAAAATTTCTATTGCCAGCTCATTCTTGTGTTGCTTGCTCAAGAAGGTATTCATCATAACTAGAGAACACTTGTTGAATAATATCCACATCAGGTCCATCTACCCAATTATCTTCAAATTTAATTCTTTTCAACTTTGCTAAGGAAAATTCTTGCATATCTTTCAACTTAATCAACTCTCTCCTAGCAACTTCCACCTCATCTTTAATGTCCATAAGTCTATCCAACAACAATTCTTCACATCATCCTCTTTTTGCATTACCTACTCAAATTTGTTACTCCATTTCTCCTTCAATTTATCTAGAGGAAGACCTTCTTTGACAAGGATATCCACATTGACCAAAATAGCAATCATTGCCTCCAATTCATCAATATGTTCATTCAAGTCCTTACTGGCTTCTTGAACTTCATTTTTATGTTCATAGATGAATTTGGATCTAAACTTGATTATGCTCAATGTCTTCTCAATGAAATCTGCATTATCCTCGTCGAGGATTGACTGCTCCAAGAGAGTTAGCTTTGGCACCTTGCCAATGTCCTTTAATTTCTTGACATGTTCTCTACACTCCTCATCTTGTTTCTCCCAAGACTTCAGCATGTTGATTCATCTCTTCTACAATTCTAGTGCACCTTCATGGACTTTAAAATTGTCAGCAAGCACCTCACCAACCTCTTGATTGAGCCGATCAACCCATCTATCAAGCATCTCAACGTTACTTCTCATTTGCACCAAATCATCAGCTTCTTTCTTACTTAGTAAGATTGGGGTCTCTAGAGCAGCAACTTGTTGAGAAACAAGAGTGAAAACATCCTTCAAGAATTTATGCAATTGATCCAATTGGGCTTTAAGTTCATCCTTCCTTTGTTTATCCTTGATCATCCTATATTTGGTAGAGGATGCCACAATTTCAATAAGGTTCATTTGTTGATTCCTTGTAGCTCTCCCCAAATTAACAGTGCCCAACTAGTAATCAGTCAATTGCATATCTTGTCTATCTTTGTCTACCACAGGGATTGCACATTTAGCTATAATTTCCCCAGCATCTATGAGCTTAATAGAATGGAGGAACTTAGCCTTTTTCTTGGGCCTCTCTCTATCTCTATCTCCTTCATCATCTCATCCCAATTCAAAGGTTGAGTTTGAACTATTTGCTTCCTCTCAAGGTCTAGTTTTAGCCATGTTGGAGTAGCAGGAGTGGTAACTATTTGTGTGGAAGAGGAGGCAGCAATGGCAAAAGAAATAGGTTGTAGAATGGTGATCTTAGGTTGAGAATCAACCTCTTGTACCTGTTGTTTCTCTCTTTTTGCAGCTTCTTCCTTGTCTTTTTGATCTTGCACCTTTTTAGCCTCTAACTCCTTTTTCAAACGTTCTTCTTCCACCCTCTTCTCCTCATACATTTGATCTCTTTTTCTTTCAATCTCTTTAACCTTATCCCATGATTCTTTATACTTTTGTTCATATTGAGCAAGCTCTTCAGCCTCCTTTTCTATTTGTAGGCGTTCTTCCTCCTCTTTCCTCTTATGAGCTTCCTCGGCAGCTTTAAATTTAGCCTCAAGGGCTTCTCTTTCCCTTCTTTGTTGAGCTTTCTCTTCTTCAAGCTCGTGGATTTTCTGCAACATAGCCAATTTATCCCTTTCCTCTTTGTTCTTTTGTTCTTGCTCCTTTTGTTGTTGCAGCAAGTCTTCCTTATCTTTTTGTTTCCTTGCTAGTTGTTCCTCCCTAGCCTTAGCCTTAGATTTTTTTTTCTTAGCCAACGCATTAGCTTGTGCTTTATCCTCTACTTCCCTTTTGGAATTTTCAAATAATTTCCACTATTCCTTAGGAGTGAGGACATGTCCAGTTTCCACATTTGTAGTTTCTTCATTGAATGCCAACACATGAGTTTATTTGTCAGATTGCATGTCCTTGAATTTTGTATCAATATCATGAATTTCAATTTTGTGCTCCTTCCCCTTCAAGGATTTGGCTTCCTTATGAAGGGTTCCAGTAGGCATTTCCCCAATTGGTTGCTCCGTGAGAGGAGGTTGAGTTGATGTTTCACCTTCAATAGTTGTTGAAACACCAGGTTGAGATGAAGTTTCCCCTCTAGGTTCTATTGTGGCCTCTTCTCCATGTAATTCAAGAATATCCTGAGCAAGAATTGTAGGCTCAAGGTCCTCTCCAGAATTGGGAGGGAAGAACTCCAATGGCTCCTTAGGAGTTCTCCTTCTTTTCATCCTTCTATATCCCTGAGTAGTACATGTAGCTTTTCCCTTTTTAGAAGTTTAAGCCTCTGGCTCCTTAATCATCAAAACCACCCACTGGATACTTCTATCTCAGACTAGCCTTGCAATTTGTTTGATGTCAATGGATTCCTCTGCATCCCAATCCATTGGATCCAAGTCTTTAGTGCCTATATTATCAGCATCATATTGGGGATCCAATGTTACCCCATCATCTGATAATGTGTTAGGAATGTCCTGCTTCACCCCATACTCAATCATGAGTAGGATTGGCAATCTTTCATAATCCCTTCTTCTTAGATCATACTCATCATGTAAGTACATCCAAAAATCCTCTAGAAAATTGAAATGTTTGTCAAAAACTGTAGGAAGCAAACCTTGCATCTTGTGCTTGGGATCAAAATACTTCCTAGATGTATACAAGCCTAACTTCAAATGGATCAACTCATCACAAATTACCTTGGCTGCTATGTTGTGTGCACAACTATATTCTCCTAACTTCATAGAAAACTTATGAAAGCCATGCTTATGTTTATTAGCAAATTTAGTGTTAACCCCTATGGCTTGATAAATGAACTCCGTCAAAACAATCTTGTTATTGCAACATCTGGGCAATAAATGAGGATGGTCATCAAAACCAGCTAGTATGAAGTGGGTGAACTTGGGGTATTGGATGTACCAATGTCCCCATTCTGTAATGAATGTCATGGCCTCCTTGCTTGGTATATACCCTGCATCCCTTGTTAACTGATTAATGATGACATACAAAAATGCATCATTAACTCTTCTATAATGTGACTCAAAGGTCTGCAAAGTCAACTAATCATAGTGATCCCACACCTTCTTCTATCTAGGGGCTTATCCCAATACCCCAACCGCATTTAAACCAAGAAAAATGTCTCTTCTTGTAGCTACATATATCACATAGGAAGTCATGAATAAGTTCTTTGTCTCCCTCACTCTAAGCATCTGGTTGTGTAGGCACTTTGATAAAATCATTGGCCAATCAAACTATTGCTTGCCATCTAGAATGGTATGAATGAATGGAAACATCCATTCCTTGAATTGTGAGGAATCTCTCTTCCCAAACACTTTGGAAAGCATCATGATTATATCACTAATCTCCTTGTAGAAATTTTATCTCTTAGACTAATTAGGAAGCTTGGCCAGGGATTTCTTTTCAACTCTCATCTAGTGTTTGTTCATGTGAGTCTTGTTGGCCTCCTTTTTGTTGCTATATAATTGCAGTGCTTGTGCCTCATTCATTTTCCTGGGGCTCTAGGGTGTAGGTGCATTAAACATGAACCTTATCATCTGTGGTGTAAAATCAATGATGATATTCCCCTACAAGTCCACACATTGTCTGGTTGCAAGATTGTAAGCCCCAACTGTAGTAAGTATTAGTTATGGGCACTGGACTGATAGAGGAATGATAGCAACATGTGCCAATCCAAATTGAACAATTCTTTCTATTCTCCATGTTACCTCCTCACTGAATGTTTCTTTATGCAACTCATAATTGAATGGGCCCAAGTTTGTATCTGTTATATCTACCCAATCTGAATCCACCTTGCTAGCTGCAATAATAGGACTTTGGTGCTTATACCTCAAGGTGTAAAGGAGTTGTTCCACTTTTATCTTCTTAGGCTTGATTCCTTGCCTTGAACTTTCTAGAGGTTGGCTTCTTTGATAAGCCTCCTCTGATGCTCCTAACATCCTCCATTCCTACAATACAACCTTGGATTAGATGAACAAAGGCATGAAAATCATTACATCATCCAATACCTCTCATACCATTCTCTATTCCCTTAGGATATCTTTCCATACTTAGTCAAATTTTATAGTCAAATTTTATATCCACCAAAAGCGGAGTCAAAGAAGAATCAGGAATAGGAAACTATTTAACATAGGTGGGATCGGGACCAGAACCGAGTTCGAAATGGAAACCAAACCCAAAACCAATCAATAGTTCCAAGTTCATTTCCCACTCTAGTTTCACTTCCGCCAAAGGGTAGGGGTGAAGATCAAAGTCAATGGTCATTGAAAGTGGGATCATTTTGGGAATGAACTCCTATGCAAACACTTATGGGGAAAGTTCGTTCCTAGGCCTACTTCCACCAGTTTTCCATTCAAACAAAGCAATTTTATTAAAGATGCAGTTACATGAGCTTAAGACTTGGGTCACATGGAATCACAAGGAAACTTCAAAATAAAGGGCCTTAACCTCACCCTTTAACAAGATAAAGACCAAATTTAAACTCTAGGGGCTCGACATTGTAAAGGTCATCGCACAAAACCTAGTTTACACGACTCGTCGACTCAGGTAATTAGGGCATCAAGAACCCGACACGAAGATCACTAAACCAACATGGGAATAAGATCAAAGGGGTCACCAAATGGATTTCAAAGCACTCAAAGCACAGAGGACCCCCTTAAATGAAACCCTAGGTAGAAACTAGGGCACGAAAAAATGGACATGCCACAAAAATGATAGTAGAACGAGAAAAGAAACAAACGGAAAGGAAAAAAAAGTAAAATGGAAAATGGAAAAGGACAAAATGAAACCAGAAACACACAAGAGAATGAGCAAAGATTCATGGGAAAGGTCCTGTGAACGTGCAATAACACCATGAACAAGAAAAACAAAACCAAAATGACAAAAACAAATGAGAAAAGAATGGGAAAATGACCCTACCTTGAAACGCCAACAAGAAAAGTTGAAACTTGATAAGAATCCTCTCACCAACATGCCTCCGCAATCAAATCATGCTCCTCTCAAAGTTACCCTAGCTCTGGTTCACTAAAAAAACTTATACAATAAAGATAATGAGCCAGTTAACCTTGATTAAGGTTTTTAAAAAGTGTTTTGCATGTGTGAGGAGGTTGCAATTAATGCAATGAATGTGGTCGGTTGGGGGTAGAGCAAACAATGTAAATGAATAATCAACCAAAGTGGAAATCAAAGGCAGGGTGGACATGGACGTGAAGCCAAAATAGAGCAAGAAACTTTTACCAAGTCTCTTATCCAACTCCAAACCTGGTTCCAGTCATGCGGTAGGGACAAACAACAAAGGCAAACGGGGGCAAAATCGGAACCAAAACTAGACCTAGAACTTTTACAAAGTTCCAAGTTTGGTTTTGATTCCAGTTCCACTCCTGAAAAAGGAACAAAACACTGAGACAAAGACAACGACAAAAGAAACAATAGGAAGAGGGACTGGAACAAAAACCAAACCCAGCCAAGACACCAACAAAAACAAACAATGCAAAGTAAGTGAGAAAGAGAGGGACTAAAATGAAAATAGAATTTGAAACTTTTACAAAGTTCCAAGTTCGGTTCCACTTCTTCCAGAGAAAAAACAAAACACAAGGAAACGAGAAGCAACTCAAGGGAGAAACAGACCCAAGAGCGTGATACAAACCAAAAGATAATGAAAAGAACACCAAAACAAGGGCGGGGCCGGAACCCGAACCAAATCTGGAATTGGAACTTTTACAAGTTCTAAGTCTAGTTTCCATTTTGATTCTGCTTCCACTAGACCAAAAAGAAACAAGGACTTAAGAGGAAAAAGAACAACTCCTAAGACCCAAACAAAACACCAAGGACAAAACAAAAACAAAGGGGGACCCATTTTGATCCAAAACAAAATGGGGTGGTTATACAAGGCATAACACCACTCTCTCCATCTCTCCTTCTCTCCCACTCTCTCCCTCTCCCTCCCTCTCTCCCACTCTCTCTTTCTCCTTCTCTCCCACTCTCTCCCTCTCTCCCTCTCCTCTCCCTCTCCCTCTCCTCTCCCTCTCCCTCTCTCCCTTTCTCCCTCTCCTCTCTCCTCTCTCCCACTCTCTCCTCTCCCTCCCTCTCTCTTCCTCCCTCTCCTCTCCCTCCCTCTCCCACTCTCTCCCTCTCTCCCTCCCACTCCCTCCCTCTCTCTCTCCACTCCTCTCTCCTACTCTCTCCCTCTCCCTCTCTCTTTCCCCTCTCCCTCTCCCTCCTCTCTCTCTCCCCTCTCTCCCACTATCCTCTCTCCCTAAACCCTGTACCCTATACCCACTCTCTCTCACACTCTATCTCCCACTCTCTCCTCTCTCCCTCTCTCCCTCTCTATCCCTCTCCCTCCTCCTCTCTCCCTCTCTCCCTTTCTCTCTCCTCTCTCCCACTCTCTCTTTCTCCCATCTCCCTCTCTCCCCTCTCTCTCTCCCTCCCCACTCTCTCCTCTCCCCTCTCTCTCTCCCTTTCTCCCTCTCTCCCTCTCTCTCCCTCTCCTCCTCCTCTCCCCATCTCCCTCTCTCTCCCACTCTCACTCCCACTCTCTCTTTCTCCCACTCTCCCTCTCCCTCCCTCTCTCCCTCTCTCCCACTTGATTATTTTTTTAGAACCAAACTTAATCTCAGTCCTTGCCTATGAATTTTTTGCAACTCAATTACAACAAGGTTGAGGATTGGCCAACACTTAAGTAAAGTAATTAGTACTTCACTTCTTCTCTTCGGGCTCTGTGAGACCTAGGAGGGTAATCCTATGCATACTCATAATATCTCACATTAGTTCAAGAGTATTTCCTCGTGCACATATGCACTATCACAAGAAACTAACCTTATCAAAGGCACAACAGACCTCAAATAGAAGTGTTACTCATTTAAAGGAATGCACTTACATACTTAAAGTTGAGGCATTGTAGTTTAGAGTATTGTATGAATCATTCTTCATCTTGAATCCTAGGCCAAATTCAATACTAGTTCAACTAACCACAAGATAAACTAATAAAACAATCAGTGCCTTATCTAAGGGAGAAAAAGAGTCATAACTTGTAACCAATCAGTAATACAATTCTCATTGAACATGAAAAATTAATGGACTATTAGAGTGCCACTTTGTAACATCTAACTCACTGTGTTTCAAAATATCACTTCCTTACTAAATCCTATATCCTTTTCTCACAAACTAATGACCTCATTTTAGCATTTAATCAACTCATTGAATTGAAGCATAAAACAAGCTCATCCATTAGGTGCAAATGACAGAAGAAAAATGAAATCATAATTAATAACTTCATTCATAACCTGAAAGAAAACACATAGGAGAGCAACATTTTAGAACTAAAATTATTCTTCATTTCTGATATTGCTTTGTAAAACTATATTTAAGATTTGTATACAATATAACCTTCATCTTAGATTTGATTTTGATATATTTACTAAAGTATCTATTTACATTCTATGTACTTTTAGAGCATAGTATTCATTGTGACCTCTTTTAGACTCAAAATTTTGAACTCTCCTTTATCAACCATGAAATCCCCTTTATAAAAATAGGGGAGCAACAAGCACCTAGTCGAATTACAATTTCACTTTCATTTCAATTCATTTCAAAAAAACTAATTCTAGTTGACTCCTCAAAGAACTCCCCAGGCGGTTTCATACTCAATCATTTGAGAACAGGGGAGGACAAAAGGCAAAAACATGTACAGGACACCAGTAGTCATTGTCACAACGTTCATTGTTGAAACAAAAAATATTCCATATCATATCTTCCAGAGGACTTTCACATCAGCATGGGAAAGCAAAAGACAAACCATGGACACATGAAAACAAATACCTCCTATGCAAAGACCATGGTGTCATCAAAAATTAAAATAAGGTGGTGACCCTATTTAGAGTTGTCAGCATCAAAAAATGCTTGACCACTCCTTGTCCTCGATGAAATTGGAGGGATCATCACCATGTTGTTATCAGAGCTCTCATATGGCACCAAAGAATAGAGGTACTAGCAATATTCTAAGTCAGTATCAGCTTCAATGTCTGAAGGAGTATCAAAAATCACAATAGGAGAATTGTGTTTTCCCAGGCAAGCCCTATGGATTTTCTCTTTTTTCCTGGCCTTCTTCACTGGCTACGCCAGTTCCTTGCCTTTGAACTCAACCACTTCTCCTAGAAGGGTCCTATTTATCAAGTGGTATGTACTTTGCACAATTGATTTCTTCTTATGACCTCTAGCCCTCCTTTTACCCTTTAAAACCTCAGAAGGAGTCTGGGCTTCATGCTCAATTATATCTATTGGCATATGGCTTCTAGTGTTGTCATTGATGGCAATTGAAGTCATTGATCCAGTTTGCACTGCAGTATCTGACTATACTGGAAGACAGAGTGAAGAACAAGGTATCTAGCTAAAGTTGAATTTGTCAAGTGGTTTGCATTATCAATCTAATAGTTTTGGTCATGGATCTTAGGGAAAGTTGGGTATATGAAATTTTTTATTCTTGATTTTTGTGTTGTCACATCGAGTAATGTATGAGTTAGGAGATCTGGTAGTTCTATTTTATGTTCATTAGTATATAAAGGTCGACTAAGTGATTGTTAGGTGTTGCGGATGTATAAGGCAAAATTATTTGAAGTATTTTTGTGTTGGAGATTTTGTTTTGGGTCCTAACTATGCTATGGCTGACTTTGGTGGAGGTGCATTAAATATTGTTCATGATTGAGCTGACAATTGGAAGACATTTTCTATTTTATTAAAGTCGACATATAGCGACTAAATTCTTGGTAGCACATATATATATGAGATCGGTAAATTCATTTTGGTGCAAGTGTGAATTTTTCAACATGTGTGGATGTGTATTGTGAATATCAAAAGAGCAGTTAAGCGATTCTCATTTGTGCAGGAGAGGATTTTTGTGAAGAAAATTAAGGCAGAGCAAAGAGAAGTGCAAAATTAGACAGAAGGTCTAGAATCTGATCCATGAGCCTAACTAGAACTATAATCAGGAATTTATAGATGTTATTTTCTTAGTTCAACCTTTTGATGTAATCCAAATATTTTGTAAGGTAGTGAGCCTTCCTCATTTTGAGCAGTGAGCTCTAGGCAGTGTGCCTAAATGCAAGTGTATTCCCATTTTGTAAAACACTTATATTTTGAGTACTCAAAATTTTTGGTTTGACCTCCACTGTGGTTTTTCCCTTAACCAAGTTTCCACATAAAAATCCTTGTGTTATGGTATTGTGGCTTATTGTTCTATGTTCATGCATCCTTCTTTTGATTGAATGTCTTAAACACTTGAGAGAACAAATTAATAATGTTAAATATTGCACAACACTGATTCACCCCCCCTCTTAGTGTTGCTTGAGTCCAACAATATTTTCATGACACTCAAACACATTGAGACGGCTAGACCTTCTAACAGGTTGAATTGTCACACCAGTTTTCCCCATTTTCAAAACAAGCAGAATTTAACTATTTGAAATAGAGCTATAGGGAGACATACTTACAACCTAGACAATTCTAACCAACCTATCAGAGAAATTCCTAACCAAACTAGAGAACCTAGTTTGAAACCAAGCTACTAAGGACAAAATATTCAACTCAAGATAAACAAACAACCTCTTACTCAACTTCACACTTCGCCTCACATACACTGTAGAATGAAAAGATGGTGAGAATGAACAACGATCAACCTACATTAAATAGAAAATTTGAGTATGCAGAATTAATGATTCAAGAACTCCTTGCTTGAGTGAATTGATAACTTAATAGTTTGGCTTTGAATTTGGGTTGTTGATCTTAGAACAATTAAAATTTCATCTAAGGTGGCCATGAGCATCATTTATCGACCATTATCAACTTGCTCCTAGAAAACAATGCTATCTCAAATGTTTCCAGGTTCTTCTCTAACCTTGATTAATCATATGTGACCTGACAATTAGCATGTATCGCCAACCTAATTTGTGCCTCCTCATTTATATTGGTGAAGTACATGAGACCAGTTTTCCTTCTTGAGAGAATATTTCCTTATACACTTTATCATTGATCTTCCTCAAATTTTAGGGTGCAATTCATGATGAAAGTATTCATGCGATGATTTTTAGTCCATTAGATCATCCTATTTTAAAACTTCATCAACAGTTCTCCAATTTTTTTGTCGCTTTCCCTTTTCTTTACATGAAATCCTCAAGATCCTACCATGTCTCCCTTTCATCAATAGTCATCTCCTATCGCGGATGCATCTTGTCCTTCATCGGCCTCATTAGCGATGTAAACATCCCCACAATAAAACTCCAGCCCTCGGTTCTACGGCCTATCCTTTGATCACATCCATTCCTCCATTGTGCATCGCTAATTCAAACTTAGCACCTAGGCTCCTATCAATGACGAGAGATGTAGTGAAGGTATCAAACTTAGACATGTACACTTGCATAAAAAAAAATCAAAGGCACAAAAAGGATTGCTCATAGGATCTCATCACATTAGCGAAATAAATCATTTTAGAGAACAACATCGCTCATCACTAATTCAAAACTCAAGTTTAGAAATGAATTCGTGATGAGCGATATAACATAAGGTTTTCGCTCATCGCTAATTATCCTCATACAATTTGTGAGAAATTAGCGATGAGAGGATTTACAAAGCTCATTACATATCACCAATGTGGAACTTAGCATTTAAAACATATCCATGATCACGCAATATAAAGGAAATTACATCATATCGCTCATCGTTGATCCAAGTTTATCATTTTATGACCATTTGCGATGAATGATAAGAACAAAAGGCCAGAAGCATCGCTCATCGCTATTATAGATTCAAAGGCTCAAAAGCCATTAGCGATGAGCGATGTCAAAGAAAACACTGTTCCATCGCTCGTTGCCAATTCAAGGTATGTACCTATGAAGAAATCAGTGAAGAGTGATATAGTTATGAGGGCCATCAGGACTTAAGTGGAAGCTTTGAGCATGTGCACTTAAGTTGTTCTAATGAGGGGGATCCCCTAGGATGATATTAGGATAATAGGCTCGAGACCTCTGAATCACAAAATGTAAGGAATATAAAGGCCAAAATATCTTTTATTTAACCTTATAAAAAAGGGCGATTCAGACCTAGGCAAGAGAGGCCAGTCACTTGATGATATTGATAGACATGAAATTTTTATATGACTGGAAACATGCACCATGCAATTAACAACAAAATAGAATGTTACAAGCAACTAAAATGAACAAAACCCTAGACCCCCATATAAGAACCCTACATCAGATGTAACAAAGGTTTTAGATAAAAAAAAAAATTCTTAGGGTTCAATATGGTTAATCTCTTTAGATTTTGCAAAATTGCGTTACCACCACTTTTCTCCCACTCTCTCAGATCTGAGCGGTTGATTGATTTTGATTTTGACTGACCCGGATCCTGATCTGATCCGCACTGATCTCTGATGCCCTGATCCCTCTCCTCTCCCTAAAAACCTCTAATATAATATATATAAATAATATATATTATATATAATATATTTAGTATATAATATATAATATATTTAATATATATTACATAATATATATATTATATATTATATATTTATATACAATAAATTTATTATATAATAAACGATATATAACATGAAACTTTATAACACTTAATTTTTCCTATTTTCACAAACTCCTACCATTTTCATGACGCAATGGGCAAACAACCTCCGTGAGTTTTAGGTATGTGTTTTTACATTTTTAAAAGTTTTTTGCTAATTAGTGATTAATTTTAAGTTTTTTTTGCATTCTTGTAGTTTTATTGAATTTTTTTCATTTTATCTAAACTTACAAAATAGTTTGAAACCCTAGTTAGTGGAAAACAAAAAAAAACATCAAACAAAAAATGGAACCTTCATTACTAGAAAAAAAGCATAAAATTGAACCTAGCATACTAAACAAACATAAAATAGAACCTTCATTACCCCCTTTCTGTATTTTTTTAAACTATTTTACATTCTTGTCTATTTTTCCTTCTTCTTTATCACTTATTCTCATGTTTCTTAAATTATTGTTTTGTTTCTTATTTTTAATTTACTATTTCTTTGCTAAACAATTTGTTTTTTAATTTTTTAATTTTTTTGACTCTCCTCAACTCTCAAAATAGAAAGGATCCTTGTTGGAAGTGCTCTAAATTTCCAATACTTAGTGAATCTGGTTCCATTGTTAGTACTAACTAGACAAAACTTGTCCCTGCAACGATAGGGAAATGGGTGAAGTGGATGGGTAATAATTGATGGGCTATGCATGAGGCTATCATATTGTATCATATACAAATGATATCCTCCCACACAACCCATTGATTATTTCCCAATAACTTTTCCCATTTCCCTATGGCTACAGGGACAAGTTTTGTTTAACCATTACTAACTATGTATACAGATTCACTAAGTATTGGCAATTTGGAGCTTAACACTTCCACCTTTGTTGAATCAATTTGGAGCTTAATACTTCCACATTGTAGCAAGGTAAAAATTTAATATATTTTTAAATGATATTTCACATCACTTTAACAATTATTTGTTTTCCATTTACATGCCTTAGACATAAATGATCTTTACACATTTTTTTCATTTGTATTCAATTAAGTCATTTATATTGAATGGTTTAAGGGGATTTTTAAACATGTATCTTACATTTTTAAATTATAAATTTAGTGCAGGTTCACTTATATCTAAATCATGGATCCACGCCCTCCAGCTCCAACAACTCCACCTCCACCCACTCCACCTCGTAACCCCCCACCTCCACCACCTGCATCCAATGGTGCTCACTTTCAAGAACAAGTTGATGTGAATGTTAGAACCATTCAAGATCAGGTTAATGCTATTCAAAATGAAGAATGTGTTCACCCATTATTGAGGCATTTTACATAAAAAATGTAAATTGCTGTTGATGCGGTTAGGTCCATGGAAGTGGACTTAGATGAGCATCAATGATGGCTAGTGGAAAGGAGACAGTCCTAATCTAAAGAGGAAAACACAAAGAAATGAATAGATGCAACTGAGAGTAGCAAAACTTTATTAAGACAATGATCTTATATTTATAAAAAAATTGATCTTGGATAGATATTTTATAACAAATTTTGTTGGATGGATATTTTATAAAGAATTTGGTTGGATGAATATTTTTAATGTTGAATTTATGAATATTTAATAATATAATGATGAGACAAAAATTTAGTAATAAATATTAAATAATCTATTAATTTAGTGTTAATTCATGCATCATGGTTGACTGATGTCTTATTTGTTGATCATAATTATTGTATAGATTTCACATGAACAATCTAATTAACATGTATCTTGATGTCTTCTAAGGATTTTGTTTGAAAGTTGCATCAAACCCCTTTGGTGTACATAATGCTCTCGTTTATGTATCATGATTGGAAGATAGTGATTCTTATTCATGATGATTTTATACCTTTTACATGAATGATCTAATGACATGTTATTAAACTTGAAGGTTTTAATGGCATGAATGTTGAATTGATTTGTAATTTTGTTTGATGGTTGTATCACTTCTTATTCTAGAGGGTCCCAACACGGGAAAACACTCTTCCTCTCAACTCTCTCCTCTCACTCTCAGGTCTCTCCCTCTCTCTCTGCCTCCCCTCCTCCTTTGATCTCTTGTGAAAACTCGACCTATAATCTATACTATATTAAATATATTATGTAATATATATATTATATATATATATTAATATATAATATAATAATATATTATATACTATACAAAATATATGTACTATATAGTATACAATATAATATATAACATAATAATATATAATATATAATATAATAATATAGTATATAGTATATAGTATATAATATATTATATATAATACATATTATAATACATAATATTATATATTATAAATACATAATACATATATATAATACATATTATATAATATTATATATTATAAATAATATAAGAAAATAAAACTAACATATATCCATCTAATAACGGATATTTGTTTAGTAACGAATATTGGCTTGGGATTTGGTTTGGGATTGCCTAACCTAGAAAATCAACCTAAAAAACATGTGTTTTGAAAATTTGTTTAGTTTTCCAAAGTTCTCCCTTGTGGCTAACGACTTTTTTTTACCCAAATTTCATCAAACAAAAAGGGTTTATAGAAAAAATTGTTAGCTTTCCACCAATATAACTTTTTCCTTATTTTGAATTTAATAAATAATTATTATTGATTTTCTACCTACATTACATCTAAAGTCTTGATTGATAGACAAATTGAAAAAATTCTATAACTTTCAAACTACTTAACATTTTTCAAATCTACAAGATGCACCACATTCTATGCTTCGCATACTATAGGATTAAAAAAATTGAATTTCATAATTTTTTGACCAAGTTATGGTGGTCAAACACAAACATTTTAATAATTCCAAAAATTTCTAATAAAAAAATCATAACTAATTATTTACATGGAAAAAAATTACAAAAAAAATCTGGCACATCCGGGCATGTGTCCTCTACTTATTGAAAAATTCAAAAAAAAAATATTATGTTTTTCTTGTACTTAGGGTGGTTAGACATACATTTGCTTCTTATCTTTTTTTTGAAAATTTAGTACCACTACATTGAAATTTCAAACATTCAATTTGCTACAACTTTTGTTCTTACATATTTTTCAAATTATGTTAATAACCTATTCAAATTTTTATTTCAAATTGTCTAACTCTGATTTTTTGAATTTTCATCACCACTTAGAGGCCTAGTTTGGACCCCTATGATCCTGAACTAACCCATTTAAAAGTTGCAATATAATGGAGTGAAGGGTATTAGGTAGAGGGGTAAATTGTCTACTCCTCTCCCCAAATGTATATGGAGTTGTCATATTTATAGCAGCCACTTGGGTGTCAACATGTTGAGTTGGTTGAGGAATGTTAAGTTGTATAAATCCCTTATTTGGTTTCTTGAATGATTGGTAGTTGGTTTGAGTCATGGATTTAAATCTTTCAAGATAAATAGAGGGAGTTTTCACTTCACAACTACTAACCAAATTTTTGTAATCACGAAGGGTTGTACACAATTGTGTGAAGGAGGGAAATTTCATCATCCCAATCTTATCTTGAAGTTTATTTTATAAATTCTCAAAGAAAATTCGTTGAAGATTAGGATCGAGAATCCTACTGTTGATTTGTGAGTAAAGCAATTGATAATGGGAGATAAATTCAGTGACCTTTTTATCATCCTTTTTCTTACATTTCATTAAATATGCTAAGGTCATCTTGCGACCCATGTGTATTTGGAAATGACTGAGAAAGGCATCAATAAGTTCATTGAATGAACGTGTAGACACCTAAATTTGGACACTTAATTTATCCAAATTTATCCCTTTTCATCTAAACATCCCCTTATCCTCATTAATTAAATAATATTGCTATTATCTAATTAATAACCTTAATTTTTCCAAATCCCTAAGGTATCTAGTTAAATGATTAAATACCTTACTCTTCAACCCACCCTTTTTCATTAAATGAATTAAATAAATATGACATTTATTTAATTCCTCATATGTCACATCCTCCATCATTTTTATCTAATCCTAATCCATCTTCTAATCTCATAATTAGATATGTGCATATGCCTAATCCTTGATTAGGATGTGTCACATCCTCCAACTTTCGCAAGTTAACCTCTAATCTCTCTTAGCCACCTAACCCTCCTCTAATCCTTCATTAACTAGCCTAACCAACCTCCCAAGGAAATTTTAATTCTTTTTATCCTTCCAAGGAATATTAAAATTATTTTTCTCTTCCCCATGTGATCTTTGACTTGTCACACAAGTCACATGTGAACTCTTCCCCTTTTCCCATGCATCTTCTAGAATCTTTGACTTGTCACATCAAGTCATATGTGACAAGTACTTACCCTTTTAGGCACCTTGTCTTATCCAAGGTACTTTCTACCTCTCCTTTTGGAACCTTGTCTTAGCCACAAGATTCCCCAATCATATGAATTTTAAATTCACTTTTTATTCCTCTAAGGAATCTTTCCATCTCCCAATATACTTGCAAGGTACATGTCCTTCCTCCACATCATGTACTTTCCTTCCATCTCACCTACACATCACCATTTCTAAGCCACTTCACCTTCCACATATAAATATGTGAGGGTTTGTGAGTTCTCAACTCACCATAGCCCTCCATCTTGACCTTGTTGGATGAATCTCAACCGTTGAATTCTCTAGAGAATTCAACTTCCTCTATAAATACCCCCTCTTTTCTCTCATTTAGGGGGTTGATCGTCGTGTCAACCAAACTCTTGCAAAAATTTTATTTAAGCCACACTTAGCTATTTTTTGCATTTTACTCTCACCATTGCACTTGCATCCATTTTCATCCACTTCTCATCCATTTCTCATCCATCTTGTATCTCATATCAACATCTTTTGCCATCAAATGGAGCATACACAAAATCAACCATCAAGGGCCAACCAAAGGATCGATTCAAGATAAGGTAAATATGTTGTTTGTTATCTCATTTTGTTTTGAATCCAACTAGGCTAATCTTGAGGTGTTAGGTGTTTTTATTGTTTCTTGCATGTTTCTTGTTGTTGCTTGTTTCTGAAACAGTATTTTCGCCTGGTCACATTTCTGGCACGCCCAGTGGGACCCACAGACAAGTCTTATTCTTTCACATTTTCTATTTTTTTACTGTTTGTAGGTGTAGGTTGCAGAGGGGCAAACCCGACCTATCAGACAGGCATACCTGGCCTCTAGGGGTGAACCTAATCCAACAGATAGGTGAACCTACCCTCCCAGACAGGCGAACTTTCCCTCCTGTACAGGCGGACCTGCCCTCCCAAACAGGTGAACATGCCCTCTTGTACAAGCAAACCTGTCCTCCTCTACAGGGAAACCTAACCTATCCAAGGGCATACCCAACCCAATAGACAGGTGAACCTAACCAAAAACAACTTTTTCTAGAAGGTAAAAACTGAGTTTTAAGCACTTTTTTTGGTTGTTTTGAGTGTTTATGATGCCCTAATGTGTGTTGTTTGTGCCTGTGCAAGCATCTAATCAACATTTGGCAAGGAACAAGAAGAAAAATCACTAAAAAGTTTCCTTGTAGGGCTATTTATTTATCAATTTTTGCTTGTTTCTTGATAACTTAGACACATAGCTTAACTAGGGGTGTCAATTTACCTTGTTTTGTGCTTGTTAGTAAACTATTTGATGTATCCAATCCCTTTGTGCCATTTGGCGATCCTGGGTGATGAGAAATCATAGCTTACCAAGTCCTTTGAGTCACCCTTTTACTTTTCTTAGCGAGACCTGCTTGGGGATTTCATCACCCCAAGGGACGATTCCAACCACGCGTACCAGAGGCGTATGCAAAGGGGGGAGAGCAAAAATTGTACCTCAATCCAACCGCGTCGTAATGGGTGAAGCCTTAGGATGACATGAAGAGTTGGTCCAAGCCTTTAGTATCTCCTTAAGGTTCTTGACTCATGCTTGTGACAGGTTGGTGTTCATAGTTTGGGCCTCACGTACCGGGTGTATATCGAGGACTCCCTAGCAACCATGTTCATCCTAGAATAGAAGACTCTGTTGGCCATACCCATTTCTACTAAACTTAGGATCGTGTTGTCTGAACTGTCTTCTTTGTGTGAAACTAGTAATTTTCTGTTTAGTCAAATCAACCTTATCCTGTGAATGTTGTTTGTTGTGTTTTGGGTCCTTTGCCTTAGAGTTTTGTCCAAAAAATAAGTTCAGATTTGTCCACAAGCATACTTGAATTGTCTAGGGGCGTACCTGACCTCCAGGGGTGAACCTAACCTGTCCAAGGGGAACCTAACCTATCCAAGGGCGTACCTGACCTAGTTAGGGGTGAACTTGACCTGTCCAAGGGCGAACCTGACCTGTCTAGAGGTGAACCTTCCCTATCTAAGGGTGTACCTAACCTAGCCAGGGGTGAACCTGCCCAGCCAGGGGTGAACCTGCCTAGCCAGGGGCGAACCTACCCTTCAAACAAGATTTTTCACCCTCCGTTCAGTCGTTTCAAGCACCCGTTTACCTGTCATTAACACATTTTCCTAAGTCATCATTCCATCGAAAAAATCACAAAAGTGATACTTATAACATCATTAGATTCCATATATTTCATCAAATCATCCATCCCAATCACCTAGACTTCGTTTCGAGGGTTTTGATTTTTATGCCAAAACTTCTAGAGGCCATAACTTTTGACTTGGGTGTTCATTTGGGCTGAAATTTTACGGGTGGTTGCATTATGAGCTGGCATGTGGATTCTTAAATGACCTTGAATCAGTTGGACCTTGTTTCGATACATTTTTGGGTTTCCAAACTTTCATCTTGACCCTCAAAATTACAATCTAGTGTTTTTTTTCAGTTTTAAAAAAATCATTTTTGTTAATAACTCAGAATTCATGTCTCAAATTTAGGATGTTAGTTGGAAATTCATCCTATCTTAGTTTTGGGTATTTTTTTGGAAAAAATTGGACTCTCAAAGCTATGTCTGTGAAGTTTCCTAAAATGGCAAAATTTGACAATTTTTGAAAACTACCAAATTTGGTAAAAATTTGATTGTCAAGACCTTGCGTCATCTAGGATAAACCCCTGAACTTGGTTTAGAATCAATCCTATCATGTCCTCTAATCCAATCCCAATCTAAGCTTTGGTCCATCGACATTCTCGCAAGATCGTTCATCTATCATCTGAATCATATATAAAGCATCTCTGGGTTAGGTATCCATCATCGCTTTCCCCATCCAAATCCTCTGAATTTATTTTAAGGTTATTATCTAAATTGATGTAGGTATCTGAATCTAATCGTCGTCATCCATAGCTTCTTAGGATCATCATCTGTCCTAAGTTAGTCATCATCGTCGGCCTAATCAATCCACTTTCAATCTCAAATCTAATCAATCAGTATCCTAAGTCACCTAGGGTAATCTTTGAATAGGGTTTACAGTCTATTTCGTCATCCTATCTGATCCATAAGTTGATTTTATTAATCATCGATCGATCTTATACAACCTAATCCAATCACATCCCTATCCAATCACCTTTGACCCAATCAATCTACTTCCATTTCAAAGCAGATTCAGTGTCGTAGTCATCCTTTGGTGATCAAATCCAATCGTCAGAATCAATCCCATCACACCATCCAATCATCCTAATTTGAGCTTTAATCCAATCCCAATCTGAGCTTGACCTAAATCCTAACTTGATCTTCAGTCTGTTTCCATCCAAAATCTTTGATCCATCATATTTATCCTTTTATCATCATGAATTCTTATCCTCCATCAATAGTAGTCAAGGAAAACCCTAATTACATCGACGACAATAATGAAAGTCTTGTCGATCAAGAAGAATATGACACAAATCCCTTTGACGCTATCATCGCTAGTAAACTTTCTCCACTTCCTTTCCAAAATCCAATCACCCCTTCCAGCTACCCTGTTATGTCTTCATCCATGCCTACTCATGCTCCTTATGCTACCTTTGACAAGGGATATTCATTACCTTCCCTATCCACATATTTGGCATATTCTTCATCTACATCATCCTCTTATCCAACACCCACATCCCCTTATCCTAATCTACCATCCCAGTATCCCTATCACAATCCCCCATCCATGTCCCCTTATCTTAATCCTCCATACCAATCAACCTATCCTAATCCCACATCCACACTTTTTATCTTAAACCTACACCCCCATCAACTTACCCTAATCTAACATCCACATCTTCCTATCCTAACCCATCATCCACATCTCCCTATTTCAATCTTCCATCTCAATCTTCCCATCCTAATCCACCACCCCAATATCCTTACTACAATCCACCACCTGTATCCTCTTGTCCTAATTCACCATTCCAATACCCCTATCTTAACCCTTCATCTAATCTTAATCCCCCATCTATTCCTAGTCCTGCATCCAATCCCATTCCCCCATCTAATCCTAATCCACCAATCCCTAGTCCTAATCCCCCACCAATCCATAATCCGTCATCCACTCCTACCACACCATCTCAGCCTAGAGTATTCAAGTTTCTCACTCCAGAAGTTCTCCAAGGACTTATAACAAAGAAGACATCTCCCACTCCACACCTTGAAGTTGTGGAATCATGCCATCCCAACCCATCATCCATGGTCATTAGTGACGAAACCCTTCTCCACCCAACACCTATCATTGATGATACCACCCCTAGCACTACTCAAACCATCGAAACCATCACATCCTCTGAATCCACTGAGCCCCCATCTCCTACCATCACATCTATTGAATCCATTGAACACCCATCTTTTACTCCTAGATCCACCCAATCCATCGAAGAAACCCAAGTCCAATCCACTTCTCCTACCCCTAGTATCACTGAAATACATTCTGATGAATGCTTTGAATCCTCCATCCTTCCATCTCCCCAACTTGAAGAGTCCCTCCAACACTCTGTCATCCTACCATCCACAAAAGATGAGTCATGCCAAGAGTTTGATCCAAAGCATACTAACATATCCCCTTCTCTAGATCAAGACCCTACCATCCCATTTAGTCTACCTCAAGATCACAATCCCCCATCCATTCCATCCCATGATCCCCATGTAACTCAAGATTCCACCGCTCCATCTCCATCGCATGATCCCTTATCGCCTACCATCAAAAATCTAGATCCTATCATATCCCCTAATCCCTCTCTAGATCCCTTACCAATCACTCTTTCTGATCAGGAAGATGTTGCTATCCCACCATCTCCATTTCTTGATCCTCCATCATCACCTAAACCTAATATCCCCTCACCACTTGTATATCCCCTTGGTACTCTCACATTCTTCATATGGCGGGAGAGAGACAATTACTCCTTCACTCCAATTTTTTAGGGGGGGAGGAATAGAGTGTGCAGTTGTAGCATGGGGAATGGCTAGGGTTACCTGTCCACCCCTTACTCCCCAGTTCATGAAAGTCATGTCGATCCATGCGGCGATCAGGTGAGGGATCTTGAAGAAGAAAAACATAGCGTATATACCACCCATCATCCTCTGCCTAATAATGGACTCACATCATGTTTTCAAAATAACAAAAATCCTATCATGGATCGAATGCTCAAGAACATGAACTATCAAGGAAAAGGTTTAGGCCTTCATGAGCAAGTTATTTTAAAGCCCATCCAAGCCAAAGAACAAATCTATATGCAAGGTCTTGGACCTATTTCCCAAGAATCACAATCTAAAGATGTTGGTACAACCTCTAGACATCCTCAACGAGCCTCTTCCAAAAGAAATATAGGCTCTTCCCATCACTCCACCAGACCATATGTTGCCATCCCTCCTCCTCCATCGTATCACCTCAAAACAACCATCCATATTCCTCCCTCATCTACTCCATCCATTTTTGGTCCTTATGTCCCTCCACCCACTACATCTATTTTGGGACCTTATATCCCAAAATTGCCTCCTCCATCTCATCCTATTCATCCTTTCATCCATTCATTGCCTATCCATGTCATCCATCATCAACATCCCTCTCGCATGTCCCCTAATCAGGATCAACAAAGGGACATACCTACACATCCTCCATCTACACATAATCCCCACAATCCTACCTCCATCGCTCCACATCATCCATCTCCTCACACCTATCCCATTGCTACTAAAAGCACTTTGGATGCTAAAACAAAAATGCATAAATCCAACCATCAACATGAATCTAAATCTCCCCATGTCCCCTCTAAAAGACATGGTGAAGAGAAGAAAAATCCAAATCCAAATCAAATCCGTAGGCCACAAAGGCCCACCAAAGCAAAAATCAAAACCATGTGGATTCCAAAGAAAAAAGATGTCATGCCTTCAAATGAAAAATCTATAACAACATCCAAAGTTGCTAATATGAAAGCCAATCATACACTTCCTCCATCTCCTAAATCTATTTTGGGTCCTTATGTCCCAAAATTTACTATCCCATCTCCTCCATTATCCCCACATTCTCCATCCATTAATCCTCCTATTTTTTCACATCCACCACCACATGTGCCAATGTTGGTCCTAAACTCACCACCCCATCACACACCTACCCCATCATTCTATCCATACCCTTTCCAACATCCCATCCATTATCCCACATATTTTCCCTGGCAAATCCCTCTAATCCATTCTCTTGCATAATCCATTTCTCCTAATAAAATTGTACTACCATCCAACAGTCGATTCGAACATGGGCTCTTAATACCTCATATGAAACTTGATGCTTGAGTCCTTCATCCATCTCCTTATCACATGTCTTCCAAATCCGCCTATCCCCATCCCTATCCTTATCCATTTCCATCCACATTTGTCCCAAAAAGTCCAAAAATTCCAAAAAGTCAAAAAATCCAAAAAAATCCAAAAAATAAAAAAAATAGTAAAGAGAAATAATCCATCCAATGGTGAAAAATTGGCCAACAAGCGCCTTGGATAAGTACCATGATGAAAACCTGGCAAACAGGCATCATGTGTAAATCCCCATTTGTCCTTTTCCACACTTGGCGCAGCTTCCTGATATGCATTCCCTCCATCCGCTATGCTTCCTGCTATACTTCCAGCTATGCACCCATCTTCCTATTGTACATCATTTTCATTCATCCCCTCCCTCCTACCTATCTTACACATCCTTCTTAACATATCTCATTTATCCCAATCCATCCATCCTCCTTGTGATCTTGATATCGATAGGGGCAAACATATCAACATGCTTTGGACACCTCTTGGCATACATTCCCCTCATCCAGACACTATCCTAATCCTTATTCACATTCATCTACCTTCCTTGTCCACCTGTCATGCTACCAAAAATATCCCTTCCTTATCCATACATCCTATCCATATCCATCTCACTCCCTTATTTTCCCATCCTTCTATCTTCCATATGTCATGCCTCATCACACATGACATATTTAGAGTGGGGGCATCTATCTTCCTTTGTGACATAGTCCTTGGAGACATCCTTCACCTAGCAAACAATCCCTTCCATCTCCCCATCCTTCTCTCTTTATCCATCCATCATAGAAATTTTTTCCATCACCCAAATTATTATCTATCCAATAACCTTTTCCTCATCCAACTCCTTATCCCTCTATCCAATCCATCCAAACAATCCTTTTCCTCCCCCCATCCTCTATCCTCATCCCATCTCATAATCCCTTGTCACTGGTATCTAGCTATAGGCTACTCCCCATGAAACCCAATGCCATCTATCTTATCATCATCAGTTCTGCTTCTTTTGCACATCTTTTCAATCTCCTCTCCTTTCTCATAATTTATCTATCCATCATATCATCCTCCCAATTCACCTTTTGATGATTTGGATAACTATCCCATCCCTAAAATTTTTGTAGTCACCATCATCATATCTAGTCCAACCGGTCTATCCTAACCCATCATATCAGTCCCATCATTTTATCCCCTTCTCAGGGTTATTTTATCATCCTTTATCCATCGCTTGTCTTTGGTCATTTGTCGAACTATGTTGCCCCTGCACTTTCACATAAGCAAGGTCGATCATTTGATTCGCCCCTGAGGCTCCTTTATCGTCTACCATCGATCTTTCTTCTCTGTCTTTCTACTCCTTTATCATCTATCATTGGTCTTCATCATCCTCTTTCTACTTTTATCCATGGTCCATCATCAGCCTTTTATCGAACTATGAGGGCTCTATGCTTTCATGTAGGCAAGGCTAATATTTGATTGGCCCCCGAGCCCCTAGGTCTTTAGGGTGTGTTAATCTTGTTTCAGTCTTGTGTCTGATCTCTCTTGTGTCGTGTCATCGAGTTATGCCCTTATCTAGCTAGTTCTTAACAAACAAGATCCACTTGTATCAACAGATCCAATCTGTTTTGAATATCCTGCGTCATCGATATTTTAGTATCCATCATCGATCTCAATAGGATGCATCCTTCCTATTTGACCTCATCAATCCCATCCATCCCCTTGATCCTATGGCAAAGGACATTTGACATTAATTGCGATCTTTTGATACTTTTGGCTTTTGTCTATCATTTGAGCTCCCTATCATCACTTGTCATGGTCGCCTTGATCCATCATATCATGGTGTGCTTTGACTAGTCAATATAGGGGCATATCTTGATCTTTTTGCTTTGTTGTCTTCTCGGTTGCCCCATATAGTACCCACCAATACTCCTATAGTCTTGTGTTACGTTGGGGCATCCTCTTATGCTTGTGGTTATCCCAATACCTAGCCTAACCAAGGTCTTCATGACTTTAGGGTATTGGGATAGCCTTCTTGTTTGTTGTGTTTTTCTTATGCATTAGACACGAATCAACCTTGGTTCTCCATACCATGGCATCTTGTGTCTTATGCTATAGCAAAAATTAGTTCTCCGAAGATGGAAAATTGCATTAGGATTGCATTTCATCTTCCCCACCCATGCATTCATCATTCATCACTCTCCCTCCCCTATCCATCTGCTCTCTTATCATCATCTCTTTAATCATCATCATCAGGATGTATCCTTCCCTATCCTTTTGTGTTGTTTTAGGCTATATCATTCCCTCATCAAACAAAAATCCATCCATCATCAACCCACTTTGGCTTGTAGCTTGACTAGGGCCACATCACCTTTGTCCTTGCATCCATTGCTTCCCAATCTCCTACTGCCTTTTCATCCTTCTTACCCATCACTTTGCATCCTCTTCCTCATCTCCCCTTTCATCGTTTCATCCATTTCAAGAGCACACCCGTGTTCTCTTGAACTCACATGTCCTCTCGAGGGGGCATCCTTCATCCCTAATCTTCATCTCATGCCCATCATTTTTCCTTCCTAATCACTCCTTTGAATGACTGGGGCATCTTTTTCAATCTAACCATCTTCTTCTAAGTTCTATGTTTTAATATTATTTGAAATGATGCTACTTCATAACACCATCTCAAAAAGGGGCAAAATGTAGACACCTAAATTTGGACACTTAATTTATCCAAATTTATCCCTTTTCATCTAAACATCCCCTTATCCGCATTAATTAAATAATATTGCTATTATCTAATTAATAACCTTAATTTTTCCAAATCTCTAAGGTATCTAGTTAAATGATTAAATACCTTACTCTTCAACCCACCCTTTTTCATTAAATGAATTAAATAAATATGACATTTATTTAATTCCTCATATGTCACATCCTCCATCATTTTTATCTAATCCTAATCCATCTTCTAATCTCATCATTAGATATGTGCACATGCCTAATCCTTGATTAGGATGTGTCACATCCTCCAACTTTCACAAGTTAACCTCTAATCTCTCTTAGCCACCTAACCCTCCTCTAATCCTTCATTAACTAGCCTAATCAACCTCCCAAGGAATTTTTAATTCTTTTTATCCTTCCAAGGAATATTAAAATCATTTTTCTCTTCCCCATGTAATCTTTGACTTGTCACATCAAGTCACATGTGAACTCTTCCCCTTTTCCCATGCATCTTCTAGAATCTTTCACTTGTCACATCAAGTCACATGTGACAAGTACTTACCTTTTTAGGCACCTTGTCTTATCCAAGGTACTTTCTACCTCTCCTTTTGGAACCTTGTCTTATCTACAAGATTCCCCAGTCATATGAATTTTAAATTCATTTTTTATTCCTCCAAGGAATCTTCTCATCTCCCAATATACTTGCAAGGTACATGTCCTTCCTCCACATCATGTACTCTCCTTCCATCTCACCTACACATCACCATTTCTAAGCCACTTCACCTTCCACATGTCAAGATGTGAAGGCTTGTGAGTCCTCAACTCACCATAGCCCTCCATCTTGACCTTGTTGGATGAATCTCAACCATTGAATTCTCTAGAGAATTCAACTTCCTCTATAAATACCCCCTCTTTTCTCTCATTTAGGGGGTTGATCATTGTGTTAACCAAACTCTTGCAAAATTTTCATTTCAGCCATACTTAGCTAATTTTTGCATTTTGCTCTCACCATTGCACTTGCATCAATTTTCATCCACTTCTCATCCATTTCTCATCCATCTTGCATTTCATATCAACATCTTTTGCCATCAAGGGCCAACCAAAGGATCGATTCAAGACAAGGTAAATCTCTTGTTTGTTATCTCATTTTGTTTTGAATCCAACTAGGCTAATCTTGAGGTGTTAGGTGTTTTTATTATTTCTTGTACGTTTCTTGTTGTTGCTAGTTTCTGAAACAGTATTTTCACCTGGTCATAGAACGTATTGAATTATTTGGTAGGGAACAAAACCATTCCAAGGCAATGTCTTTCAAGGATCTAGGGAAGAGTTTAGCCAAGAGTTTACCCTCAAAAATGAAGTCACTACATAAGGCTATGTATGTGGAAACATGGCTAACATGATCGCCTTTCCCACCATATTTTTCAAATCTAAGAATCTCTATGCCTTGTGGCATTTGTGTTTTGAATATCTCCAAGGATAATGGGTTTCTTTTGACATATTATGAAGGTTGGCCATTTTGATTTTGATTCAATGTAGTAATTTGTTGTTGGAGGGATGAAACACTTTGTAGGAGTTTGTTATGGATAAAATTGTTGTTTATGGTTTGAGATGGAGGTGAATAGGGTGGAGGTGTATATGTATTTGGAGGACAAGTGAATTGTAAATTTGTGAGGAGAGATGGGTTAGGAGATATGAGATTTGTGCATATCCTAGTGGAAACACCTAAGGTAGTGTTGACATTGCTAGTGGGTTGTATGGTTGTTGTAACAGTAGGATTAGTGTATGTCAAAATAGAGGTCATAGTTGTGGAAGGAGGAATTGGATTTCCACCTTGACTTTGAGTATACCCCAAAGTTTGAGCACAACTAGTCATTGTCAGAACATGTTTATCAATAATGTGAGCTAGGCTAAGAACAATCTCTATTCCTTGTTCATTATAAATCATTCTCCTAATGTTATCTATGATAAGAATTGTTGTACTAGCAATGTATTCATAACTCACAAAGTTTTGTAGCTTCTCTAATTCTTCATCCATTTGTCTTAGGTTCTCTTGAGGGAAATTAGCAACCGTTGATTCATCATTAGTAACACTAGTTGTTGGTAAATAGATCATAACAAATGAGGTGTCAAGGGTATGGTCCATGATGGGTTGACTAGTGTCAACACTATGAGTGAAAGAGCTAGAGAACTCAAGATCTGTGGTGGATGTGCTAGCACAGGATGTCATGAGTCTAGAGATACGTCTCACTAGAGTATTGGTAATAGGACACCAGGTTGTGAAGCTCATACAAGTTTCACCAAACCTAAGGTGCACCCAAAATGGAGAATAGGAATTAGATAAATGCAACAAACACTCAAAAATAGGAGGTGCAATGCAAGTATGTAAAAAGAGATAGCAATTTCTAGATTTTAAACAAGATATTTTTTTATTATACTATGCAAAAACCTGAAAAATGATGTCTTGTAATTCCAATTTTGATTTTGAAATAATGCACTCAGTTTAAAAAATTAAACCTAATGCACAAGATGATTGTGAAAAACATAAATTCTAGAAACTAAAACAAAAAGCTAAATGCAGAAACACAAAATGCAGATACAAAGTTTTTAGTGCCAAGAAATTTATAAATAGGTCTAATTAGGGACTCATTCGCCCATGGGCGAATGGGTCTTCTGTCAGGGTTTTAAAAAATTAAATTACAGATTTTTGAGTTGATGTTTATGTTTTTAGATTCTGGTTGCAAACAGATAGTTACAATTTTAGATTTTTGGCAAATCAAATCTAAATGCAAGTGTGAAAAGATGCTAAATGACAAGCAAAAATACCTAATTTGAGATGCAATTTTGATTTAATTTTCTTATTTAAGTGCTTGATCGTGTTACGTAAGCACTATGCAAAATTAATGAAATTTTTAATTTTTTTAATTTTAAAGTTCATGGAAAATGAAAACCTAAAACCCTAAATGAGATGCAAATCAATGCAATGCAATGCAAAGTAATGCAAATCCTAGATCTAGGGTTTGAATGGACTCCAAATTTAGAAAGTTTATAGTGCAAGAATATCAAGTTCACCAAAATGAAATGGTAAAAAATAGGTTAGGGAAGGGGGTTCACCAAAATAATGTGTGAGGTGTGTGATATAGACCTATTTTCCTTTATTTCATTAGGAAATGAGATCCCCACAAATAATTTACTTACAACCCTTAGAAGAGTCAACTCAATGATGGAATCTATTGATTTCCTTATGACTGAGGACAAGGGTATCAACCTGAACAACACTTTTGGGAGAAAAACAAAAAATAGTAAATCAACTCAATTATGCCCATTCAAACTTGAAACATCAATTTAAAGCACAATACAAACAAAAACAACAAAGTTCCTTTGTAAATGGCAGAGTGATGTGTACCTATCACCAAAATTCAGATTCAAGAGGCTAACTAGGACTCATTCACCTATAGGGGAATGGGTATTTGTGTAGAGGTTTCATCCAACTTTCACAAGCCTCTAATGTCAATCTACAACTTTTGTTTGTTCTGGGTTTCAGTGTCAGAAAGTCAAAAATAAGATCTATAAGTGAGATTCCATGAATTGACAACTTTGACAAATTTTGCAACTTTGAAAACCTTCCCAATTTTTCTCTTCAAGAGATCTTCAATCCTTCTTCAACCTAAGATCTGCAAAACAAACACAAGAGGGAAAAATTGTTTTTTTAGGTGAATGGGGGTTTGCCTTGGTCAAACCCCATTTTGGGTAATTAAACCTTGAATTTAAATAATGAAACATGAAAGGAATGATGAATGAACAATGTTATGTTGCAACTCACCAAACCCTTGAATAAACCTTTGGAAGACTGAAATCTTGATCTTGCATGAGATGGATTCAATGGATGTGGATCTTGATGCTTGAAATATGACTTGAATGCTTGAATTGATCTTTGAAACCTACATCACAATGTTAGCTCCAAAAATATGCATGATTTCAAGAGACTTTGACATGATGCTTGAGATCTTGGTTGCTACAATAAATCACTGATAAATCTACTATTGAATGCCCTTGATCATAAACTTTGCTCTTTTGAAAGTTCTCTTCTTGCTTCTAGATTTCTTCTTAGGATTTGAATTGATGAAATAACCTTGTCTTTATAGGTATGTATCATTAATTTCTCAAAAATTAAACATTACAAGCCGACATTGAAATTTGAATTTGGGGACATTAAAATACTGCCAAAAACATATTTTCAATTTAGGTTCAAAGGCCTAGGGAGGACCCATTCGCCCATGCCAGGTCCCTATTCCTGGAACAAACATTGCTCAATGTAAATTATTATGTGTTGGCATTAATTGTTTTCGGGTACCCCCTTCAAAAAATGTAATGTATTAGGCTTATAGATGTAAAATAGGGCTTATTATGGCATAATTAAGTCTAATTTAATTGAGGGGACCTAAACAAAGTGTGAAAATGCAAAGGAGTACATTTTCCTTTCCAAGTGTTGAAGAGTGTATGAAAATGATTACTTGACATGCCATATGTTGCACTTTGTGCAATATTGTTTGTTTTCATTATATGAGGGTGCTGCCACAATAGTGGTTTACACTTTCTGGGAGATCCTGATTTTTGCTGAAATCACATATTTTTAGAAAATATAATGATTTAAGTCTTGAAAATTTCCATTTAAAGGATTCCAATTGAATAGTGTTTGATCAAACCACCTTAAACCAAGCCCCATTGGATAGAACCTCGCTAGTTTTAAACCATGCCTATAATGGAGTCTCCTTTACTCCTATCAAAATGCTGATAAAAAACCACTTTTGATTTACCTTTTGGGGGATCAAATGAATTCATTTAAAATTTATTTTTTTGTAACTATGTATTCCTTATTATAAGCTTCCAAAAAAGTATAATTTTAATTAAATTTAATTTGATTATTATATTTATTTTTATATCTTATGAATGTAGGTTTTTCACCAAAAATCAAGTTCTTTGTTCTACACATTTGTAAAAATAGAAGATTATCAAAAAAAAATTAAAAAAAATATGATTGCACCAGATATTGGAGTCCTTGATCCAACAAAAAAAATAAAATTTAATTTTGATACATACAAAAAAATTTAGACATTATACAGTTGCACTATGTCTAAATTGTAATTGGTTTGACTTCAAAACTTGATTAAAGAAAAAATATTCAATAAAAAACTATCTAAACAAGTGGAAGCACTAGATATCCAAGTTACAAATCTAAATTTGAAAGAATTATAATTTTATCCTTCATGGAAAAAAAGTTACACATTATATGGTGAGCATCACTTTTTAAAAATGTTGTTTTATGAAAAAAACTAGTTTTCGAGGGAGATGAAAAAGAAGTGCAATATAATTCCAAAATTTTTGAAAAAAATATATTTAGAATCTATAGACAAAATTTCACGAAACTCTAGTTTGCATCATCTTCAAATTCCTCGTGGTTTAGCTGCTATAGGTGCTCGAAAGTGAAAATTTAGTTAAAAAAATGATTTCAATGTCTAGTTTGGCCAAAAATTGTAAACCACTATTGTGGGATCACCCATGAAGGGGATTTTCTCACACCACTGTTGATCACATATCCATCACCAAATATGTGCCAGCAAATTTTGGATCTATATTCCTAATGTTATTTTTTGTTTTGCAGGTACACAAGGTCATTATGATATGGAATGCATTTCACTAGAGTATTTCTTGAGGTGCCACTTCGCACAAGTTTACAAAGTCTAAGATAGTAGTGTATTAATTGGTACAAATTCACATGTATTTCACATCATTTATTTACATGGTGTTAGAAAATGAAGGTTTTGATAATGAATTTTAAGTCATTCTTTCCCCACTTCTAGAGTATTCGGGCCTTGATTATACCTCTTACTGAGTCCCTCAGAGTTATGAAGAAAAATTTGCTAAGTCCAAAGTATTTCAGACTTCAGACTTGGGGAGCATTGCTTACCTTTGTAATCAAAGGAAGGGGTATGGAGGATCTCTGAACCCCGAAGAGGTTTTGGGCATCACGAGTTGAAGCTAAGGCTTTTGCTTTGACATGTTATGAAGTATGATGAAAGATGAAAGCCTGAAAGCTGACAAGCTTAATGATTGGTCCATCACTTAGGACTTTATCAGGCATCACGAGTTGGTGGTATGGCTTGCACCTTACTGAATGGAAAGTAAGAAACATGGAGTATGGAGTACGCAGGAAAGTCGAACCTCGATCTCCGAAAAGGTATCAATGTTCATAGGTCGAGAGGGATGATACTCAATACTTTATCGGGCATCACAAGTTGAAGGTATGTCTTGCACCTTATCGAATGACAAGTAAGCAATATGGAGTATGGAGTATATAGGAAAGTTGAACCTTGATCCTTAAAAAGGCATTGATGTTCGCAGGTCGAGAGGGATGTTTGTGCATTATCGAAAGGTGTGATGAGTGGTATGAAGGATGTGCGAAAGTTGACACTCGATGATCTAATGAACGTATGCTTGTCAGTGTGGTATGAACAAGGGATCCTCGATCCTCGACAACCAACATAAGGATGTGCAAAAGCCGATACTTGATGATCTAACAAAGGTATGATTTTTGGTGTGGTATGAAGAACATGTGATCCCCGATCCTTGACAACTGACAGGAGGATAGGTAGAAGTTGCTCGACATCCTGTCGAATGAAGGAATTGACTCTACTTGACCCCGCAAGCTTGTGGGATTTCAACACATGGCTACAAGGTGCATCGAAGAGAGTTGAATATCGATAGGAGGAAATGACTGGTCCCTTCAAAATTCTGATAAGGTAGGACCTGATAGATAAGTTGCATTAGGGATTTCTTTGGATGATCGGAAGGGTTTATTGAAAATCTCTCGACCATTGTTTTGTAAATATAGTTCATGACTGCAAAGTGGAATGTATTTTCATATTTAATGACTTGTAGATTCATAGGTAGGGTTGATAATGCCATTCGTAATGGTTTACAGACAAATGTAATATTCTTCTTCTAATATATAATAAATATAGGCTCTAATTTCCCCCACGGGTTAGAGTAGTTGGTCTTAAGTCTCGGGTTTGCTCCCCGAGGTCTTGGGGTCGACTCTCTGGCCCGGGTTTACCCCGTCATGGACACTGGGGAGCGGTGCTGGTTATCCCGTGACCGTAGGGATTAGTCTCGCCTCCCGCTCACACCCCCCTGAACCAGTGTAAGGGGGGGCCGTGGGGATACCCTTTGAGACCAAAAAAAAAAAATAGGCTCTAATTCCTTTTACTTAAAAAAAACATTTTCCTACACTACAATATGTTCGATTTCTAGATGTTTTCCTTTGTTTTCCATCTGATTCAAGTGGTGCCATTGGGGCGCTCATGCAAATTCTTATTATCTTGATCTTGATCATCATTTTTTCTAGAGGAGGTTCTTTATTTCAACACCATATCAGTCATCATTCGACAATAGTCTACAACTTCATTCTTCTGTGACGTTCTACATGTTCCTCTTTTCAAGACATTGTTTGGTTGGAGGCTTCTTAGTCCTTCATTCACTTTTCTCTCTTTTGGAGAGGATTTTTCTCCCATTGTGGTTTTATCCTTTTCTCCAGTTGTGAGAGATCTTTTGTTTGTACATGGGTACCTCACCAAACCTTGTTTGTTGGGCCCCATCATGCATTCTTTTTAGGGTTTTTAGCTACTCCCTAAGTTCATCTTAAAGGGGAGTATTAGAGTAATCATGCATTAGCTTTAAATGATTAATTAATCTTTAATTAATTATTATTCTAATTTATTCTCATGCACTTAAGCTAAACTGAGGAGTTTTTATTAAGTTTTACTAAGTGCTTTTCTATGTTAACTAAAGTGAGCTATTATTAAATCATTTTGTGTCATCGCATGTGATGTTGACAATTGTCCTAATATAATCCCTTTCTCATTTAAGGATGCTCCTATATAACACTCAACCCTCATTGTATTATCTCTATGAGAGTTTCTCTTTTTTTCTCTTGAACTCTCAACCTTTGAAGACTTTTGTTTTCCTTGAAGATTCTTGAGGTTCATTTTGTAGCTTTTTCCTGTTGAGAAATATTGCAATTCTTTGTTTGCAAATCTCTTGCTTGGAAGGTGTCTTTGTTCGTTGTTTGATCCCATGGCTCATGTTTTTCACAATTCTAACACATGTAAGGTGATCGGGATGACATGCATCATCAAATTGAGGAAATAGGCATCCCACTTTATGCATTGTGAAGCTAATTAATGTGACATGTGTCAAGGTGTAAGATTCTATCACCAATTATGATGGATATTATGACAAAATCATGTCATATGACATTATGATAGTGTAAGAGTTAGAAATGGAAGTGACTATGACAAGTGGTATCCTTTGCATGAAGGAGGTGTGTTGCATGTCAAGTTGGACCATTTGTATGCATGCAAATTCCTTGTATTTCAAGTGGGTCCTTTGCATGGGTGAAGGGTGTTTGCATGTCAAGTGTTGAGTCTTGCATGCATGCAATGTTGGAGATGATGACATGTAGCCTTTCTAGGTGTCCACTTTCTAGAAGCATCATATTTGCATTGAATTCTCTATAAATATAGATGTTTGGTTTAGGAGTGGTGAGGATAGTTTTATGTAGGGTTATGTTGTCAAGTTTTCTCCAAAGAAGTAAGATATAAATCTCCATGATAAGGCTTTGAGCATGCAAGTGTATTGTAAAATATTTGTTTTTATAAATTAATGTAATGGTTCAATACTTTGGAGTGTGAGGTTTTTTTACCCGAAAGGGTTTTCCGCATGTATATTGGCGTCTTCTTTCTAAGTTGTTTATCTTTTTTCCATTATTCTTCTTACATGTCCTTAAAGTGTTGATTTACATGTCATTATGTTGCCAAAATTTACTTAGATTTGTAAGCTACATAATCTTTCCTCAAAGGGTTAATGTGATGAGAAATCAATTATGACTATTTCCTCTCTAAGGGCATAGTAGTATGTGCTTGAATCAAGTTGTTGAATATCTGATTAAAAGAAACATAAGATATTGAAAGGTGCATGTACTATGTTTTCTTTCCCTTTAGCGATGATTAAGGTTATGGTTTAGGGCCTTAAGCCCTTAAGTGCTTAGCACAAGCATTAGGCACTTAATCCCAAATGATAAGCACATAAAGCACTGAGTGCATAGTGCTCAAACATTTTTTTTTAAATGTATTGTATGGTATAGTATGACCATACAACCAATTATCATATTTTTGCTAAAGTTTTTTTGCTCAATTTTGAATTGTTTTATATTAAAATGACTATTTTTAGGCCTTCTAGACTCAATGGTGAGGTTCTGTTTAACCTAAAAATATCCCATATGATAGTTGATCACTAGATCTTGGCTTTGTTATCCTCGAATTCAACTTGCTCAATTCGAGGGATAACCCCTACGAAACTTGTCTATTTTGTAGCCCACATACTCTAAGCACATAAAATGAGGAAAATTGCATTGGTCCTTATGTGTGGTCACTCATACTCAAAAAGTCATTCTGAGCATTAACCTTTGTTAGTTCGTCAAAATTCACATTTTAAACCAAGTTGTGAAAATTCAATTTTGGGAGTTAGAAAATTTTCTGCACATGTAGGAGCATTGATTATTAGAACTTTTACATATTACATGTAGGAGCTCTATTTTTCACCACTCTTACATATTTCATACCTTAGTCATTTTCTAGCACATGTAGGAGCGAGGTTTTTTAGCGCTTCTACATCTCAAACCATAAGTCACATGCAAGAGCTCTATTTTTCACCGCTCTTACATATTTCATGCCTTAGTCATTTTTTGGCACATGTAGGAGTGAGGTTTCTTAGCACTTCTACATCTCAAACCACAAGTCACATGTAGGAGCTTTGTTTTTCACCACTCTTACATATTTCATGCCTTAGTCATTTTCTGGCACATGTAGGAGTGGGGTTTTTTAGTGCTTCTACATCTCAAACCACAAGTCACATGTAGGAGCTCTGTTTTTCACCACTCTTACATATTTCATGCCTTAGTCATTTTCTAGCACATGTAGGAGCAAACTTTTGTAGCGCTTCTACATCTCAAACCACAAGTCACATGCAGAAGCTCCGTTTTTCACCACTTTTACATATGACATGTAAAAGCTCCATTTTTCACCGCTCTTACATATTTCATGCATAAGCTCTATTTTTCACCGCTCCTACATATGTTTCATGCAAAAGCTCTATTTTTCACCACTTTTACATATGACATGTAAAAGCTCCATTTTTCACCGCTCTTACATATTTCATGTAGAAGCTCTGTTTTTCACCGCTTTTACATGAAACTACCCAAGTCCTTTAATATGTTGAAGCATTTATTTTTAGCGCCAAGAAGAATTTGAAGATGAAGCTTTCTCAATAGTTGAACAATGAACAAAATGATGGATTTCCAACTTATTTTAGATTTGAAAGGCATCAGAAAGTCTTCAATCTCATCGAAGGAGTTAATCTCAAGAATCCTCGTCATCTCCAAAGTACACTCCAAAGCCAAACATTGATGAAGTGCATGTCATCATGAAGTTTTCATGGAGAAAGATGTTGAAGAAGGCCAAATTTCTCCTTAGATTAGATTTCCTAGTTTTAGCATTTTTCATGCCTTATGTAAATAAGTTTTGACATTTTACATGTCATTTTGTAATATGTAATTATATGTAAAACAAATATGTTCTCCTACATTTGTGGACAACATTTTTGAATAAGTCAACTAGTTAGTTAGGATTTTCCTAGATTAGCTCTCCTCTCCCATCTATAAATAAGAGAGGATTCTATTATAATTGCCACCTTTTATCTTTTGCAACGAAGTGTTGCCCATTTGAGAAGTAAATACATGAAACTTTGTGTTCGTCTTTGTGAATCTATTTTGATCAATAAAGAAGTGAAGTTGCATACAAAATTTTTTTTGGGAACAAATTATCTTATGGCTTGATTGAATTGGTAGTGATTAGTAATTGAGATATGAAGGGATTTGAGTAAACCCATGTAAACTTTGAGTTTACTTGAATTTTTGATATTGATTGAATACTATTGGTGAATTCTCTACAAAAAATTGTGCTTGTACTTATTCATGTTGTTTGTGGAATTGTTGTGAAGTATCTAGAAGACTTTGCACTTCTAATACATCGCTTGTTACTTATCTTAAAGGATTCATTGGTGAAAGCTACAAAACGACTTTGTGCCTTTGTGAGTTTTTCTTGTTTGATCATTTATCGTTATCATGCTGGTATTCCTAGGCTTTGGTTTGACAAGATAGGAATATTGGAATTACTGCTTTTATTTTTAGTTTGAAGTTGTATCGAATCAGGAACTTAAAATTAGGAAATTAAAATCATGAAGCATTGTAAAACATACTCTAAAAAATAGAGAATTATGAATGTGACACACCCCCATATCTTAATTGTAGTGTACATTATTATGAATACTTAATAGTTTTACTTAGTTTCAATAAAAAGTAAGAAAGGCGTCTCCCCTTTCTGAGAGGAGAGATTGTATCTCACCCAGTTGTGGTTGAAATTAGGTTTTGTAATTTGTTAAAAAGGATTACATAATTTTCACCCAATAGGCTTGAAACCCTCTTTTCTACTACTGTGTCCATCAAACTTTGATTTGGGAAAAATAATATTCAATCCCAAAATTTTCAATTCTTCTAGATACAATTGAATAACTTAGAAGCTTTTTAGAGACATCAAAAAACTATTTTACCAATTAGAAGAAAATATACACATACAAAAAATAAAGGTTAATTTTCTTTAAACCTTTCGTATTCTCCAATTCATTCAAAGTTGCAAGAGAAGAGCATGCGAGGTTATAATAAAACCTACAAGTAACTTGTTAAGCTATTTAAATATCTAAAAATAAAAAAAACTAAGGGAAACCTATCCTAGCACCTACACTCTAATACCATGTTACAATTTGGTAAAAAATCAACTATAAAAAATCTAGTGAATATAAGTATATTCAAACTATCTTAATGAAGATTAAATTGACATTAATTGGCTATGTTTCTTGATCTAAGATTGCTCACAAAATGCTTGCCCCATTATTGACAAAAGATGAAAAGAGAGTTAAATTATATAGTCTTAGATATTCCAAATCTAATGAGGATAAAAACTAGCAATCACACCTTGGTGTGCAATGGGTACATTGAAGAAGTGTGGATGGTCAATTAGGTAATTTTTTGGTTTATTGTTTACATACATTTGTGTAGTAGACATGAGGTCAATTGGTAGGATATTTTAAAAATAATTTTTTTTGTGAAACAAAGGTCTCAATGGAGACGCGATAGCTTCAAATCAAATATGCATCTACTTATAAGGATTTGAACACAAATAAAACAAAAAATTTGAATCAATAAGATAATAAGGCTCCATTACCAATGGGCTCATGAGATGTTTGAAATAGGATGAGAGGGAGATATGTGGATAGAAAGAGGAAGAGATAAAGGAGAGAGAGAGAGAGAGAGAGAGAGAGAGAGAGAGAGAGAGAGAGAGAGAGAGAGAGAGAGAGAGAGATAAAGATGAAGTTAGAGATAGAGATGGAGATGGAAGAGAGGGATATCGAGAGGAGAGGGAGAGATAAAGAGAGAAGACAAATATATAGATATAGATTGAAGAGATAAATATATAGAGAGGGGGAGAGAGGGAGAGAATGGGATAGGGAGAGATAGAAATATAAAGATAGAGATAAGAAGTGATATATAAAGATGGGTAGAGAGAGGAAAATATATAGGGGTAAAGAGAGACGGATAAATAATGAGATAGATATAGAGGTATATATGTAACAATTTAAATATGGAGAGATAGAGATAGAGATAGAGATAGAGCTAGAGATAAGGAGGGAGAAACAAGGAGTGTGTGTATGAGTAAGAGAGATATTGAGAGAGATAGAGAGGGAGATAGATATGTATAAATATGCAGAGAGGAAGGTAGATGGAGGGAGAGAATTAGAGAGATATAGAAAGAGGAAGTGATAGGGAGAGGGAGGGAAAATAGGGATATCAAGGAGAGATAGAGAGATAAACATAACTTGGGAAAGATAGAGAGGGTGAGAGAGAGGGAGACAAAGAAAAAGATAGAGAAAGATAAATATAAAGGGAGAGATGAACAGAGAGAGGAAGAGGGAGAGGGAGAGGGAGAGATAGATATAGAAAGAGGGAGACAATGAAAGAGGAAGAGATGGAGAGAGAAATATAAAGATATAGGAAGTGATATATACAGAGAGGTAGAACAAGGGATATATATAAAGAGAGAGTAGAATAGATGGAGGGAGATAGAGTAAATGAGAGAGAGAGAGAGATCTAATGAGATATAAATAGAGAGGAAGAGGGAGAGATGGGAAGATAGAAATGGAGGGGGTAAGAGTGAGAGATAAAGGAAGTGATATAGAAAACTAATAGAGAGATAGAGAGAGGGGGAGAGAGAGATATATATATATATAAATAGACAGAGAGGGAGGGAGAGAGGATAGAGAAGTTGATAGATATAGAAAGAGAGAGTGATATGGAGAGGGAGAGACATGGATAGAAAGAGGGAGAGATAGAGAGATATATATATAACTCGGGAAAGATGGAGGGGAAAGAGAGAAAGAGATGTAAGGAGAGGTAGGGAGATATAGATAGGAAGAGAGGTAGAGAGAAAGATAGAGATGGAGATGGAAATGGGGAGAGGAAGAGAGAGAAATAAAGATAGAAAGAGGGGGATACAAAGAGAGAGGGAGAGAATGAGAGAGGGGGAGATGGAGGGATAGAAAGAGATAGAAAGTTATATAAAGAGAGGTAGAGAGATGGAGATATATATAGAGAGAGGTAGGGAGTAGATATGGGAAGATATTATAAAGATATGGGAAGAGAATGAGAGAGAACTCTTTATATATTTGTCTCCCTCTAAATCTTTACATTTTTTATTATCTCTCAATCTCTCTCTTCCTCTCTCTCCCCTATTTCTCTCCATATTTGTCTTCCCTTCTCTCTTCCTTTATCTATCTTTCTCTCATTTCTTCTCTCTATTTATTTCCCTTTCCCTTTCTTTCTCCCCTTACCATATTTTTCTATCCCTATTTATTTCCCTCCTCTCTCACCCTTTCCCTCTTTATCTCTTGATCTCTCCAACTCTATATATATATCTTTGTCTCCTATTTCTCTTTATCTCTTTATCTATCTTTATGTGACTATATCTATCTATGTCTCTCCTCTTCTCTCCTTTCCTCTCTCTCTTTCTTTATTTCTCTTCTCCTCTTCCTCTCTCCATATTTATTCCTTTATATCTATACCTCTATTTTTGTTCTCTACCTCTCTTTTTATCTCTATGTATCTCTTTTTCTTCCTCTCTATTTCTCCATTTCTCTCTTTATTTTCTCTCTTTATCTCTCCATCTATTTTCCTCCTAAGTGTGCAATGGATACATTAAAGAGGTTTTAAAGGCGAATTATCATATCCTTAACCAAATGACATGCAACCCTAAGCATAAATCCCTAGGATGTGCTATCCTTGGATTGTTGGTATGAAACAACTAATCAAAAGTTACCTTCTCTCTCACACTCTATAAATTTTAATTTATATTTTAAGTTTGAAATTCATTTTATTATATAAATTATAAAAAAATTAAAAATAGAATTTTTCTACAATAATGAAATTTTTAATAAGATAAATAATTATAAATTAAATGAATTCTAATACTTTTTAATTATTATTTGTAATTTTGTAAAAAGACATAAATAATAAAAATAAATTTCAAACTTAAATCTAAATTAAAAACTAAAATAAAATAAACTAAATGGAAAGTCAAAATATATCAAAATATAAATATTAATAAACATAATAATTTTAAAAAATCAATAACAAATAATAAACTTATTAAATTAATAAATGATTAAACAAAAAATGTAAAACTATTTTTTTTTTAATTTATTAGAATTGAAATATTAATAAAATATGTACCTAGAAAATATAATTAATATATCACAAAAAATATATATATTTTTAGACTGCAGAAATCAGACGGGGATGGGAAGACTAGACCTCGTGACCTCTTGCCTGCAATAAGATGCTTTAGCTAATCAAGCTAGGCTCACCGCCTCATATCACAAACAATATTAACATAAACTCAATATTAACAAATAAAAAAATATTAGTAAATAAATTAAATTTTAAAAACTAAAACTATATTTCAAATAAAATATTAAAAATAAATATAAATTACAAGTAACACCAAACTTAAGTGAATAAAATGAAACCTATTTAAAAAATAAAAAGTCAATTTGTAATTTATTGATTTATTATTATTATTATTATTATTATTATTTGAAAAAATGTCTATTTATTAAAACCTTATTATTATTTATCTAAAAATGGAAGTTTAAAAAGTTTAAAAGAAAAAAAAATTCTTATCCTATCTTTCTTAATTTAAAGATAAGACTAGATAAGAATGCACTTGTTTATTCTTTAATTATATATTATATTTTTAATATTTTAGAAAAATTGACGATTGAGATCATTTCAATGCATCCTTCTCTACAATTTTCAACTCTTGATTTTCAAAAGTAGGTTTTTCACTTCATATAAGAACACCTTCAAACAGGGGGTTGACCCCGCAGTACAACGGTTAAGTTGCAAGGGCAACAATTGGGTTGTCTAAGGTTTGAATCACACAGTTGATAGTGGGATTGCCGCAGGGAGATAGAAGCAACACTCAGCGTTTGAGGAGAGGGGGTAGAATGATGCTTGAGTTTGGCAAGTGCTGCCCCTTCAGACAAAAATCGAAAAAGAAGAGGATTGCTTATCAAGTTTCTAAGTTCTATTCTTCAATTACATTAAGTTGGGATCAATATTCAATCAATTTACCAACTTTTACACATAAATGTCATTTATGTACTAATCGTCTTATAAAAACTAATCAAGTCAAAATAAATCCAAAATAAAGAATAAAGATATAAAATACACTTTTCACAATTATTATATGCTCCAACTTTGCCCTTTTAACAATAATCTATCTTAAATCATATTTATATAGATTTTAAAGCCAATTTGAAGGCAACTTTTTTTTGGAAATGGAAAAAGTATCAAAACCTCTCTCCTTTGAGCATCAACATGCCAGCTAGATTAATCCTCGCTGAAGGAACTTCTGTTTACGCTAACTTTAGAGAATGCGCCTTAGGCTAGTAAATTACATGGTGCGACCCTGAAATTAATGGAAGTCGGCTTGAATAATCTACCTCTCAAATTACCTACCATTCAAACGAGGAGAATCCTCGAGTCAAATTCGGCGACATCAAGTTAAATTAAACGCTCCGTCTCAACTTAAATTTGTCAAAGGCGACGTAGAACCGGCAAAAGTTGGAAGGATAAATACGAAAAGTTCCACTGGCTACATTCAAATCCAGGCATCGAAGAGTTTTCATTGCACGGCAAGCAAAGGGCAGAAGAATTCTGGTGCATATTTCCATCTCCAATTTCAATAGTTAAGCGGAAGAATTGAAATTGTTTCTGCAAATATCTTGGCAATTCAGAAGCCCGAATTAGAGGAGGGTCAATGGCTACAACAGGCACCAACAATATTCAGGCCAAGCTTGTGAGTTATAAACATTTCTTTTCAAATTTCTGAGCCAGAAATCCTGAGCGCCATCTTACCCATCATAGGAATATCCTAAATTCATGCCGTTTTTAGGTCTTTCTGGCTTTCATGGCTTTTTAATTTGGATAAGAAGGCCAGTTAAACATCATTAATTTCAAAACTTGAATCGAAAAAACTTGGATATCAATCATACCCATCTCTGATACCCTAAGTTCATATCTTGTATACGTATTTCTCTCTTTGATGGCTCTGTGATTTCCGCATATGATAGATTTAGTACCATGACCTGTTGTACTAATCAAGGGGGCACTATATGTATGAATAAATCCTGAAGATTGTAAAAACTTGAATATCCCTCTTCCATGAATTGGTCAAACACGTAGCACATAATTGGCTTAAAGGGCTGCGTGATGACGCTATGGGGATTGAGATCATCACCAAACAAGCTTCTACCATTGATACCGAGCCTGAGTGATTAGATAGTATACGGTCTTCGTTATTGTAGTCACACGAAGATTACCATTAGGCATGGATTCCTTTAAATATAAAGAAGTTTATGGTAACGTATATAGAAATCATCTTAATTTCATTTAATTCCGGCAATAGAGAAGAAAACATTTGCGTCGCATAAATGTTTCAGCAATTGAGTATTTGGCCAAAATCCAACGATTGTGCTATCATGTCATGAAAAACACAGAGTGGTTCCTCCCCTGTCTTACCCTTCATCCCTTCTTCAACGTCAAAATATTCACTTTTATTAACCATTGGTGACATGAAACCCAGTAGCCTTTGGTGGCATGAGATTATCTCTTTCTACCTGAGCCTTTCTCTTCCTTTGCCAATGCATACCGGTGAAAATTTGCAAAAGATCGGTTAAGGTCAAATCGTTAGCAGTAAAACTTTTCCCACGATTGATTAAAAAAAATCATTACTACTAATTAATCTGAGTTTTTAACACCAAACTAATGATCTGCTTGGGTATTGAGCTACCAGGGAAAAATGAATGAAACAAAATGAGTATTGACAGAGTTACAAATCTTATGTGTGGTCGCCCCATCGGGTATGGGTGGACTGGTAATTGCGATATGTTTTAATCGACAATATTTTCATTTTAATCATTATATGAATTGGGTATGTCAGGTGCTTTTGGGAGATATGGGGACTGGAAAATCCAGTCTGGTTCTGCGATTTGTCAAAGGGCAGTTTTTTGACTACCAGGTTTCACCCTATGTTCACAAGCTTTACCCATTTCTTTCTATTTTGCAGTCTTCTGGATTTATTTGAGGTAATATGATTACATGTTTTTCTTCTTACCATTTCAGGAATCCACAATAGGGGCTGCATTTTTCTCTCAGACATTAGCTGTCAATGAGACCACGGTGAAGTTTGAGATATGGGACACTGCAGGGCAGGAAAGATACCATAGCCTTGCTCCCATGTATTACCGTGGTGCTGCAGCAGCTATAATCGTATATGACATCACAAACTCTGTAAGAAACCATCGCATACATTTAAATTTGGCAATTTGCAGTTATTTTCTTTAAATTATTTGTTTTACATGGATATTCCTATGATTCTGTAATTGGAAAGTGAATATGCTCCAGGTAATGTGATTGACATGCATGTTTGTGTTCTCCATTGAATGCTCTCAATACTTTTTCAAGGAATCATTTTTACTTCACAATGTCTACTTCATTGATTTTAGTTTCTTTGAGATTCATCTAGTAGCATTTCAGTGGGTCAGTTTTCTTCTTGGTTTTAATTTCCAATTAAATTTTCTTGTTTCTTTCACATAGTATCCTATTACTGCTAGTTTCCTTTACCAGAAGAAAGTAATATGCCTTTGATGCAGGTGCATTTATCCTCATCTGTTTCCAAATTTGTAATGCATCTGACTGTTTGTTGGACATGGAGAAGATTCTTCAGTAACGGTTGACAGTTATAATTTTGGGTGTTTCATTTGTGATGATGAGTGATGAGTCCATAATGGACAAGGTGTTTACCATTTTTAAGTTGCGATTTTGAGTTGTGTTTTTCATCTTTTGTGGCAGACACAGATTGGCAGGGAGACTAGAGGATAGATTTTGTGTTTTTGGATCAGAGATAGGGGGGGCTGAAAAGAGAACAGTAGTGCAGGGAAAAGTGCTGGTTGCATTTTTATTTGTAAAACTTCATTAAAATCTGAACGAAGAGAGGAGTCAGGGGATAGTCATAGTTCCTCATCAGTTGTTTGCAAACTTCTTGTGGCATATCTCTAAAGTTTGTAATGTCCGATGTCTATAGTCTGGGTAAAATAAAATAAAATTAGTGGTGTGGTTTTTAGTCTAGAGTTACAGTAATATGAAGTTTGTCTGCAATGTTGTCTATATGAAGTTTGTAGTATATCTCTGTAGGTTTGAACATGTGAGAGAGGTTGCCTGGATTGGCTACCTGCTGAAGGTACCCATTCCTGGACTGCACCAGCCTCTTTTGTAATCCTGCAGCCCCATTCTTTCCTGTATTAGGGCTTCACCACCTCCCTCTTCTGGCTTCTGCCTGCCCACTGGTTGGTGGATGATAAGTGGTGTGCTTCATATGCTTTGATGAACATTCTTTCGCTAGCTCTGGAATAGTACAGATTTGAGTTAGTGCTTTCGGTGGTTACATAATTTATTCGATGAAAATTTAATCTTTTTTAATATTTGTTTTAAACTTTTATATTAGTTCCTTATAATTCTGGGGTAATATTTTTATGAAATACCTGCACTCAGCAATTTTGGCATTGCATGAGAGTCTGAGACATCTTTCATGAATATCTTGTGTCCATTGGATCGAGCACACAAGTATTGGCAGCCTTTCCTTCTTTGCAAGACATCCTTCTCTAATCGATAATTACATATGGATCACAACTGCTGAAGTCAGATCTGCAATTCAGATGCCACAACCTGGACCAAACATCCTTTTGTACATATGACCTAAATATTGACAGATTATCGCTAAACTAAAATGAATTCAACTTCACAGCTACAACCAATAATTAAAAATATTGATCTCAATTTATATTATTCATACACAGTGCCATTTTTTTAATTACCAAGGAATCAAACACATTGATTACAGCACTGACAACAGCAAATAACAATCTGAGTTTTATTTTGATCTCACCAATGCTTTGAATATCCTTACACCATACAATTAGGAATAGGGCTGTGCGCCTAGGATTGATAAGATAGACAGCAGATCACAACTTCCTCATATTTGGGCGATTATAGAACTGTGCCCATGTTAGACAAAGATGCAAGCAACTTACTGTCTTCCTCAGATCTGGGTGGTTAGGTCTGTGATTTGGACCTGCCTTGGTGTCAACAACCCCCAGATTTCACCTCCTTGACTGGCGCCCACCTGCAGGGGTGTAATACTGCCCAAATCTGTTCTTCTATGTATTGGCATCACTTCTGATTCAGGTCCCTTGTAGTAGGTGTCTAAATATAAGGTGGATCTGACCTGGTGCTGCAATCTGATTTGCTTGACCTCCTGGATGTTGATGGGAATGAAGTTCAGAAAAACACTGCTTGAAATCGCCAGTTAAAGCCTTTGACCTGCCTCTAAACCCTTGAATTTGCCCAGAATACCTGCAAACTGTTTACAACTCTAGGCGACTGCACGCTGTCCTAAAAGTAGGGCAAATTCACCTTCAGATCAGCAAGTTTTCAGTGAATAGAAATGGAACAAACCAGGGAATTGAGGATAGCGTTTTCATCCTACCTCAGAAGGGTTGCTATCTAGGGTTTTCGTCCCAAATAGCAGATTTGAAAAAAACAGCATGCATCAGCTTCTTCTTTTTTCTCTTTTTTTTTCCAAATGGCACCCAGGCAGTTTAAATACCTCATTCCATGTTGAGGTCCCAAGGCCCTAAATTGGGCGCCAATATTCTAAATTTGAAATTCAACTTTATTTCACTTTATTTTTAATATTTATATTTCATATTAAATATTTTATTAATTAATATATTTAGGTGGTGTTAATAAACACCCTTAATTAAGATTGCATTGGGTGGACGACCTTAAGAGGAAAGGGACATGACATTGGATTCATTGGAAAGGGAACTTTAAGAGCTTTTTGAAAAGTGGTCACATTAAAGATTTGGATTAAAGATTTTGATCAATATCAAGGGGATACGGTAATTTGAAGATAACCAAGTGATTTAGATTTTTCAGGAATTTTCAATATTCCACGGAGTTTCGGAGACGGGGATGGGGGGATGGCAAGGGACGCGTTTTGGGGACGGGGGACAGGGGACGGGGGGTCTAAGTTTGGGGGTGGCAGGGGGCAGTGGGGGAGTGGTGCTGAAATACATATAGTACTTGAAAAATTAGTTATAAAAAGATGTATAACTGTAGAAGCCTAAGGAATAAGTAAAGTATGAAGTTTAAAGTTTTAAACACATTGCAATGATTTCATTGAACTAGTGAACATTGAAAATCAAAATGAAAATATACTTAATAGACATTGGAACGAGAACTAGATGTTTCATAATTTGAATTTCATAATCATGATTCATAATTACAATCAACAATGTTCAAAGTTCAAACTTCAAAAACAAAGTACTAAATAAAATTCAGTCTATAGTCTCAGGCTTCAGTTCTTGCCTCTCATGCACTGTCTGAGACTTTTAGCTCTCACACATGGGTAAAGGTAAATGAAAACAAAATAAAAAATCAGTCCATAGTGATACTAAGTCTGACTTTTTAGGGTAAGAAATAATAAACTTAACTTAAAACTTTTAAGTTCTAATAGTTTTCACTTTTGTTTTTAAAATCTAAAAAAAAAATCATTATTTTTATGCATTTTTGTGGGGAACACCTAGGAGTTTCCTCAAAGTCTCGGAGACGTCTGGGAGTCTCGGAGATGCCTGAAAGTCCTCTTTTGGCAAGAAATGTCCCCTTGGAAGGAGAAATGTTTAGGGGACAATGGAGAAACTGTAATGTCCCCTTCTCGAACCTGACCTTTCCAGTGACCGTTGGCCTTTTTCTGGAAACCCAAAGGCTAGTCGGAAGGTAAAATTAGGGTTTCCTATTTTTAAGGATGTCCTTGCTCAGAGTTAGTGGATTCAATGGCGGATTCTTTCTGGGTTTTCAGAAAGCTTCGCAGTGGTATGTTCATCTCGGCTTTCTGAGCATCTTCAGGAATTTACTATTTTTAGTAAATTCTATTTCTGGCAGTTTTTCAGTTGGGTTCGGCTTGGTTGACTTCCTACTTCAGTTTGGTCAGTTGACTTGGTCATTATTGGCTTCAGGGCACAATTGGAGAGATAAGTTGATATATTTAATTAAAAGTCACGTTTTAATATTTTATTCGAACGTTGACCCCTTGGCCTAGTCTATTGACTTTATGTTGTTTTGAAAAGTGGTCTTTTTGAGGGTGGTGCCTCATTAAGGATTATTTTATATTTTATCCAAAGTCAAATCAAGATATAAGGTGGGCGCATTTATTAAAGTATTGAATTTATTTTAAAAGTGAATATTCAACTTGAAGGAAAAGGACGCCATCTTTGAGGAGATTAGGGTTTTTGACTTTGAGAGGAGTTTAGGGTTTCGAGAAGTCAACCTGAAATTATAAAAGGAAGACTTGGATCATCATTTGGGTATCTTTTATCTACAGGAATGTTATGCTGCCGGATTGGCTTTGGGATTGCTTCGAGGAATGAAGGCCTCCTAGCTTGGGCATTGCTTCTCGCTTGAAAGACAGCGACTAGTGGTGATTTAAGATAGATTTGTGAGTTTGCATTTAGTTTTGAGCATTGTTTCAGCTTGTGCATTATTAGATCTGTTTTGCATATTAGTGGGTTTCAGCATTTTGCATTTTAAGCTACAGCAGATCCGTGTTTTCATTTGTAAATCAGAAAACAAAAATAATCTCGTTCTGGGTATTGTGTCATTGCATCTTATTGGTAAGGGCGCCCCTTCATGAATATTTGCAGATTTTAATACGAAGCTTATGATTTTATAATGCAAATCCGTCATTCCTTGAAGGCCGAACTTTCTAGAGTGCATTGGGATTCGTGTCAGTAATTAATAACCATTTTTAGATGCCATTTCTTATTACTAAGTTAGGCGCCATCATTTTGAGGGTCTATTGCATCAGATTTGAGATCATTTGGGTGAGAAATGAGAGAGTTATGAGCATATGAGTAAATTCATAGGTTGCTGGTTTTATGACAAAAAATGCAGATTTGTATGACAGTTTAAGAAATCTGCATCTTCCTTATCTGGTTGGTGTTGAGATTTCATTGTATACTTTGCAGAAGCTTCCTTGTTGAATGCATCATTTGAAAGAGCATCTTAAGTCTTGATATTGCAGGCAATGACATCTTTGTAAGCTGGCAGTAGTACTGACCAGTTGTTCTTATTATTGCTCATCATTATTGTAATACTTATTCTTCCTTCAGTTCTTGTTGTAATAGATAAATCTCCGCCCTATGGTAGCTACTCTCCCATTCTGGGTTAGCAAGCACATTCTGGGTGTTGAGTGTTTTCAGCTTTCAGCATTTCTCTTTCAAGCATTGTTATTGTAATCACTCCGTCATATGGTCGCCCCTCACTCCGCATTGGATTGGGTAGCACATACTTGACGTTGAGTTCCCTTTCAGTATTTAGAGTAGAAGATCCTCTGACCATATGCTCGCCATCATCGGCGCCATTCTTGGTTAGAGTTGCTTTTTGCATAAGCAGTTTGATTCAGATCCTCTGACCAATGCTCACACCTTGCCCACATCGGGATCCTGGTGTACATACTGGTTAGAGTTGCTTCAGTACGTTTTGGTTTATCATCTAACCTTAACGGGTGCTTGTAATTTGAAATTGTAAAAAATCGAAAAAATTTGGCTCGGAATATTTCAGTGGTATCAGAGCCAAGATCCTGCCATCCTGTGCCCATCAGAGTTCACTTGACAGAGAAAACAGATTCTACATCAGAGGTGAGAGCTGAGTTCAGTATTAGCTTTCAGAAGTTTCAAAGATGTTGCATTTTCTAAGGTCTATGGGTCGTGAGAAGTCAGATTCAACTATGGCATCGGAGGAAGGAAAGGTTAGTGATGTCGTAAGGGACTTCATTGAATATGCCAAACAGTTTAAAAGACAATGTGAAGATGAGGCTGTCAAACTCCGTGAGCAATATCAAACCATGCCAGATGATTATAGGTACAATGTTTCATTTGATTCCCATTTGAAGTGTGTGGCGTCAGTGGAGCCCGAAAAGTTGAAGATGGTGGACCACATTAGGAAAATGATAAAAGGGAAGCAGAACAAGCTTTGTTCGAAGAATCAAATAAGGAAGGAGATGAAGTGCCTATTTGTGAATTGCAGCCGACAAATTTGCAAGTTGAAGAGAAAAATCAGTCATCTAGCATTGAAGATGGCACAAACAAGGTGCACATATCACATCAAAAAGAACGTGAGCTTGATGAAGATACCTTGGCAAGTGAAGAGTTAAGGGTAGAGCCTCATAATACGCCCCTTGACTTGCATGTGATAGCAAGTGAAGAAGAGCAAGTTGAAGGAAATACTATTGGTGTCTTTGAATCAGCTTATGACCGTTACCAAAGTGATGATGTTGGTAATGATTTCGAGGTGTTTGTACCTCCTCTTGTTGAAGATTTAGTGATGGATAGTTTTCCTCTTGTTGCTGTTCAAACTCCTCAAGAGTTTTCACAAGAGGAATTTATTACAAGTGATCAAGAAGACCTCTATGGCATGCATATGACTGTTCATGATGAGATCAGAAACATATCTATAGATGATAGGTTCATTGAAGATAAGGATGATAAAAAATTTCAAACAGCTAGATCTAAAGATTCCTTACTTCCTTTCAGTGACAGTGCTAAGGGTGGTTTTGAGTTTGAACTTCAGACCCAACCATTGGAGGGAGGTACTTATGAAGACACCAGCTTTAGTGATTTGGGAGTTGACCTATTCCAAGAATCAACACTCCAAATGTTGCACAAAGAACACTCTTCTTGTGATCAAAACAATCAGCCTCTCACCATTTGGGATCCAGGTGTGAAGGCACTTAGTGATGACAAGCCGGTATGGGATGAATTTCCCTTTGATCCGGATGAAGAAATGGAACTTGATAAGGGTTCTCTATCAGCAGACAATGGTATTAATATGCTTAAGTTTGGGGCTGCTTTCAAGTTTGATCAAAGTAACATGGAAGAGGAAACAGAGTTTGAGGGCCATATGGCTCTTGAAGATGAAAGGTTTGGAGGAATTACCAAACACAAATCTGATTTATCAGGGCAGGAAGCTGATTGCAATCAACAAGTTGAAGGCTTAGTGGAGTATGATGTTTTCCAAGACATTGAGCATTCCCCACTAGTTGGTGGTGAAGTACAAGAATGTTGGAGCAACAATGAGGGCAGCAAAAGCGTGAAACGAAGTTCTGATTTTCAGTTACAGCCTATCAGCAATTCACCATCTTCGCATTCTTATGAGTGTGAAGGCCAACCTGAGGTGTCCGTTGAAGATGAAGTGCGAGTTCTATCTAGATTTGATCGCACACATAGTCTGATTGAAGGGCTTATTTGGGATGCCCAACTTGAAGAGAGACAAAGAGGAGTGAAATATGAAGTTGCTCTTCCCAATTTGCAACTTATCAGAGACTCAGTGGAGACATTGAAGTCGGAGTACTTAGGCTTGATTGAAGATAGAAATCATGCCGTTGAATCTGCAAAGAAGGCCTTCATTGTTTTCGAAGAAAGGGAGAGTATGGTTGATAAGCTCACTTTGGAGCTTAAATCAACAAAGGACAAGTTGAAAGAAACTCAGTTGGATCTAACAGAGGTTGTAGACCAGTTTGCAGATTTCAAACTTTTCAAGGAGCAAGAGGATGCACAAAGAGCTAAAAAAATCAATCAAGTGATTGGAGATTTTGACTGTCTTCAAGAGGAGTTTGATCTTGAAAGCATTTCAAGAAAGTCAGAAGTTGCATGTGCAGATTTGGGGCAGCGAGACGAAAGGAATGGCTTCCAAGTCTTCGACAATCCCTTCTTTGAAGTGGGTGCTGAAGCAACTTATGACAATCCTCTCTTTGTTTTGAAAAATGAGTCAAGTAGTGAAGTGACCAAGCATGAGGTCAAGCGTGAACTCCAATCTAAGGATGCCTTGATATCACTCCATGAAGATGTGCCACGTATGTTGAGTAGTAACGGATGCATAAGTGGGTTTGAGGATGGAGTTTCTACATGGGAGGTGACGAAGCAAGGAAATTTCAACATCTATGACATCAAGGTGTTGATGAGACAAGTCTTGGTAGCTGTTGGTAACTTCATTACAGCAGCAACGAGTGAAGATTTCAGACCTACTACTCAGGAGGAATGGAAAAAAAGTGAACTAGACTTTGGTGGGTGCACTCTTGAAAATCCATCCCTTGGGTGGAATGATGTTTGGAATCACATTGATCAGTTTTGGGAGCTGAATTTGAAGCCACTTTATGTTTCATACTCCCTTAAGGTGGAAGCTTTCATGGTTAAGCTTCAAGGATTTACTAGATGGGGCATCAGTTTCGTGAGAAGGCACGTGGTTCTCACTAGCACTTGGGAATGTGTAGAGATTTCCTTGCAGTGTGTTGAAAATCACTTTCAGTTGGGTATCCATGCTTGGGATTCTCAACTTGGGTTGTCAGAGTTTATTACTTATGGAAAAGACTCTTGGAGGGATAAGGAACAAATTTCCAGACTTGTTGATGTTGTTCCCTTCATTTCCAGCTACTTGATGGTTCCGTTTGTTCATCAACAAATGGATTGGAGAGAAATTTTGAATATGGGTTGGAAAGATCAACGATCGGTAGTTCTTGGAAGTGACTTTCAGCTCAGACAAGGGCAGATTTTGAGACACGAGTTTGCTGGTTGGAGGCAGACCAGCCACCTTACTTATGGAGTTACTTTCATTCAGGAGAGTTGGTACCTCACTCCTGATCAAAGAAGTGGTAGTTTTCTGATGGAGATGGCTTTAGCGGGTTTTTCAGCCACTTTGGAGGTTTGTGATGCAAACTCTGATGGTTTATTTTCATTATTGGTTCATGACAATGAGCTACCCCATGTTTTGAATCTATATTCTGAGACTCTTGGAGTTGGAATAGTAAGAGTGATTAGAAGTCTTCATGGTGGTGTCGATATAATTCAGTTGATGCATAGTAGCTCCAGAAGAAGCCATGAGGCTGAATTTGTTGAGCTCTTGCCAAAGATTGCTTTCCTCTTTGCAAGAAGATTTGAAGATATCATTTTTTCCATCAGGGCTTCGTTTGTTGCAATATGGAGGTATGTTGAGGAGTTTGATTTTGAGTTGAGCAGCCTATCCATTGTGGTTGACAGTGGTATAGTTGATACTGTTGACTTTGGGCCTCTTGGACATGAGACGTTGCATGAAGCTGGTCTCAGTCCTTTAAAAATTTTCAGTATGAGTATCATGGACAGTAACACTTTGGGGTTACAAGGAAGGTTAGTGCAACATAGGCATGATGATTTCACGGATGTGATCAGAGTGGAGCAGCATCGGCATGGTGGGTCCTTCCTGCGATGGGTGTGGGAACCAGGGATCATACTTGTTGCGTATGGTTTAGTTTTAAAATTTCTGGAGTTGTGGTGGTATTGCTTGAGGACAAGCAATTTTGGGAAGGGCGGATTGTAATGTCCCCTTCTCGAACCTGACCTTTCCAGTGACCGTTGGCCTTTTTCTGGAAACCCGAAGGCTAGTCGGAAGGTAAAATTAGGGTTTCCTATTTTTAAGGATGTCCTTGCTCAGAGTTAGTGGATTCAATGGCGGATTCTTTCTGGGTTTTCAGAGAGCTTCGCAGTGGTATGTTCATCTCGGCTTTCTGAGCATCTTCAGGAATTTACTATTTTTAGTAAATTCTATTTCTGGCAGTTTTTCAGTTGGGTTCGGCTTGGTTGACTTCCTACTTCAGTTTGGTCAGTTGACTTGGTCATTATTGGCTTCAGGGCACAATTGGAGAGATAAGTTGATATATTTAATTAAAAGTCACGTTTTAATATTTTATTCGAACGTTGACCCCTTGGCCTAGTCTATTGACTTTATGTTGTTTTGAAAAGTGGTCTTTTTGAGGGTGGCGCCTCATTAAGGATTATTTTATATTTTATCCAAAGTCAAATCAAGATATAAGGTGGGCGCATTTATTAAAGTATTGAATTTATTTTAAAAGTGAATATTCAACTTGAAGGAAAAGGACGCCATCTTTGAGGAGATTAGGGTTTTTGACTTTGAGAGGAGTTTAGGGTTTCGAGAAGTCAACCTGAAATTATAAAAGGAAGACTTGGATCATCATTTGGGTATCTTTTATCTACAGGAATGTTATGCTGCCGGATTGGCTTTGGGATTGCTTCGAGGAATGAAGGCCTCCTAGCTTGGGCATTGCTTCTCGCTTGAAAGACAGCGACTAGTGGTGATTTAAGATAGATTTGTGAGTTTGCATTTAGTTTTGAGCATTGTTTCAGCTTGTGCATTATTAGATCTGTTTTGCATATTAGTGGGTTTCAGCATTTTGCATTTTAAGCTACAGCAGATCCGTGTTTTCATTTGTAAATCAGAAAACAAAAATAATCTCGTTCTGGGTATTGTGTCATTGCATCTTATTGGTAAGGGCGCCCCTTCATGAATATTTGCAGATTTTAATACGAAGCTTATGATTTTATAATGCAAATCCGTCATTCCTTGAAGGCCGAACTTTCTAGAGTGCATTGGGATTCGTGTCAGTAATTAATAACCATTTTTAGATGCCATTTCTTATTACTAAGTTAGGCGCCATCATTTTGAGGGTCTATTGCATCAGATTTGAGATCATTTGGGTGAGAAATGAGAGAGTTATGAGCATATGAGTAAATTCATAGGTTGCTGGTTTTATGACAAAAAGTGCAGATTTGTATGACAGTTTAAGAAATCTGCATCTTCCTTATCTGGTTGGTGTTGAGATTTCATTGTATACTTTGCAGAAGCTTCCTTGTTGAATGCATCATTTGAAAGAGCATCTTAAGTCTTGATATTGCAGGCAATGACATCTTTGTAAGCTGGCAGTAGTACTGACCAGTTGTTCTTATTATTGCTCATCGTTATTGTAATACTTATTCTTCCTTCAGTTCTTGTTGTAATAGATAAATCTCCGCCCTATGGTAGCTACTCTCCCATTCTGGGTTAGCAAGCACATTCTGGGTGTTGAGTGTTTTCAGCTTTCAGCATTTCTCTTTCAAGCATTGTTATTGTAATCACTCCGTCATATGGTCGCCCCTCACTCCGCATTGGATTGGGTAGCACATACTTGACGTTGAGTTCCCTTTCAGTATTTAGAGTAGAAGATCCTCTGACCATATGCTCGCCATCATCGGCGCCATTCTTGGTTAGAGTTGCTTTTTGCATAAGCAGTTTGATTCAGATCCTCTGACCAATGCTCACACCTTGCCCACATCGGGATCCTGGTGTACATACTGGTTAGAGTTGCTTCAGTACGTTTTGGTTTATCATCTAACCTTAACGGGTGCTTGTAATTTGAAATTGTAAAAAATCGAAAAAATTTGGCTCGGAATATTTCAGAAACGAGGGGGACGGTGGGGGGACATTTCCCAAACGTGCTCACGTCTCAAAAACGTCCCCATCTTGGGTTCATTGAGAATTTCGGGAGGGGACGCATCCCCATGTAACATTGGAAATTTTTGATGCTTAACTTTAAAAAAAAATTCATATCTTGCAATTAGGGTGACGAAATCAAATTCATAGAACGAAAAAAAAAAAAAATCCTCTAGGTTTGCTTCAATGTTATAAAAATGCACCATAATTCTTTTTGGGCTTGTCCAGGTTGGTTAGGGATGAACCCATAGTGATTTTGCCATCTTCATTGTGTTTAGGGCTTCTAGCTAACATAGTGTTATAAGTTATTGGAGTGCATATGCTTTGTAAGTCATCTCACTAGTTAATTAGAATAGAAGTATTTATCCCACATGTGTGGGTAAGTGGTTGTGGTAGGTAGTTGAGTACTATATGATAGAGGCAAATGACTTATATGGGATATGTGAAGAGTATTGTCTAGATCTCATATTGAGATATAGTGTGGAGTGGCTTCCTTCCAATAAGGAGCATTCTGTGGCGTTGTCTTACCTCAAAGCTTTGTTTTATATTCTAAATACATTTAAATATTTCTACTATAGAGTTGTGAGATCTTTATTTTATTATTGGAGCATTTCGATTATCTTGTATTGAGATAATGAGATTCATAACAGACCTATTGTCATAATTTGAGACTGGATTGAAAATTAAATGTAGTTTGCATGTGCAAAATTAGGTCAACATAAAACTTAAAAGAAACATTTTGAAGGAATGCAAAAGCTGCTTCTATGGGGTACATAATTTTGGATGTATGTTACAAAATCTCTGTTTGTCTCATTTCACACTGTGTTTCAATCACCTTACATTAATCCATTCATGTATCCTAAAGGTGGATGCTATAACAGTTCCGTAACAATGGGATCTAGTGTGTTGGTAACTTTCCAACAGTTAACTTTATCAACATGTGAAATTTACATCCAGTTATTCCCTTGTAGACCACCAACTTCTCAGTATATCCTTTGGAAGTAGCAATGATATATGTCCTTTTGGAGGTCACAAAATCACAAGTCATTTTCCATTTGTTGATAATCTGCCTTAGATGTTCATATCTGGGATTTATGGCGGTCAAAATCTGCAAGATTCTCCCCAACAGGAAAAACGCATCTAATATTACTTAAGAATCTAAGATATCATAGTTCTTTGAACACAGTGGGGATGAACAGGTAACTAGCTGCTTTGTCTTATGTTTATAGAACCAGGTCACCATATGAACTTACCTGTGCTTTGCAAGTCATTGTCCCTAATATCATAAAAGAAACTTATTCTTCACCTTGTACTCTATTTTGGTAACTTGTAAGTTCGCTAATCAACTTTAAAATTTGAAATCTGACGTTTATTTGGTATATTCCAATTAGATTTTTGTCTTTGAATATATTCTTCTTCCAAGGTCTTATAGCAAGTATGTGCCTATTTATATTCTGCCAAAAATCTTTAGTTAATGTAAAATATAAATTGGACTCTAAGATATGCCAAACACATTTAAATGCATTTCTTTGTACAACTAGGATAATTCTCGAGTATTTTCACTTGGTATCTAGCTTGGTTTATTCATGTGATTAAAAAAGAAAATAAATTAAAAACAAATTTGTTAAAGTCAGGAATGGTGGGTTCCGACCTTGAACATAATTTTAAGACATTCGATGAACTAGACCCAGTGACCCTTAAACCTTTTTTCTTGCTGACTTTTCTGGTATTTGCAATCATTGGATGATAAAATGGTATGCATACTTTTCTTGAAAAATTTATAAACTTTGCAAATTAATCCCTGTCTCCTTGTTTGATACACATTCATCCTTATCTATGGAGCTCTTATCATCAATGTAGTTTTCAATGTACCTAGGATATTTGTGGTTCTTCCAACAACCTAATTTAATAAACATTCCTTTCTGGGCCAAATCCATTTGCTTCCCTATGACTTTTAAAATTTCTTTGTTGTCTCCTACTGTAGCATTCATATGTCTGTTTATGCTTTCAAATTTCCTAGACTCTGAAAATATTGAGAGCTTTGTTCTCTGCAATAAAACTGCAATATGATCTACATGAAGGCTGATTTTCTTTTATATTATATGCAATTTATTGTTTCCAGTTTCCTTGACATTGCAGAAGCCTTATATATTGAGATCTACCAACAAGATTTTGTGAAATCTCTCTTATGGACTATATCTTAATGCAGGTTGCTATTTGTGACACATAAGTTTCGGATAGACACATTTGGCTTTGATCCTATCTTCCATGAGGACAGATTTCCACCCTTTACTCCCTCATCCTTGCCCCCTTGTGCCCTTCCCCCTCCTCCCTTTTGGAGCTCTTTTCCCATTCAAATGTAGTTCTTAAGGTTTGGGATATTTCTAGGCATCCCCTTTTCATGTTCCTGCATTACCCCAGTGCCTGTAAAAGGACTTGGTAGATCATAACTTTGATAAATCTCCATGGTTGCCTGAATCAACAAACAAGAGCCACTTCCATGCATAGCAAAATACATTGTAAATAATGTTGGTAGCTTTAACTAGTCATTCTTGGTGTGTCTCATTGTGGTTCAAAATCTTGAAACACGTAATAAATGAAAAAAACCATGGGAGAAATTGAAAATTTTGATAATTATTTCTTCTGTTCTGACGATTAAGGTTGGAAAAATTCAGGAATTCACAATATCTTTGAAAACAAACCAAAGTATTGAGAAACCACTAAATCAAGGTTTCACAATTTATTGTATTGAAATTATGCCCAAACAATACATAGGGAAAAAAATTTGCATGGAAGAAAATTCTTTTTTAAGAAGAATGCACATTGCACTTGGCCAAGGACTAGTCTTCCTTGACTATCCACACATGACCATTCCAAGACGCCCAGGGCATCTCTTTCCTTTAAGGCTTAAGGTGTTTTCTGTTACCTATTAGAGGGAGGTAAGGTAGGGCAATGTGAACACACCCAAGCCTCCATATGAAAAGTCATATAGCATGTGCAAAACACACACTTTAGCCTCCATATGGAAAGTCATTTAACATGTGCACACCTACAAGTGGACATGTGCACATTCAAACCATGAGTTAGAAAACCAGGGTTGATTTTATCTACCTCAGTTATACTTAAACATTATTTTTGCACAACAGTTGGCTGGTTTTCTAAATTGACAATCTTTATGCCATGCACAAAGAAAATTGATGATTTGCATGCAACACACTTGCTCTTCAAGTGTGTTTGTAGCAGTTTTCGATTGCCTTAATTTCATTTCAGGTTGCAACTCACCCTTATTGACTCACTTTTGATGATCATTGTCAAAGCTTTGTGGTTGTTAGTGTAACAACCACCTCCTTCTATAAAGAATTTACTTGGTTTTATTTACCATGCAGTAATAAATTAACATCATAAGTAAAATGAGATATAAAATTTTCCTTTCAATAACTGAAAATGCAACTGCATAACTGATTATATAAACATTTCATAACATCTTATCTTTCTTTTCAAACTGAAAAGAGTAAACTATCTTTTTCCTTTACATTTCAATATAAATGATTTCAATTAAATAAGATATAACATTTACTTAAAGGTACAAGGTTAGAGATCCCATATCTGGATACTTTCTGTCTTCCAAGACTTAGCATGTCATCTACAAGAGGGAGAGCATCACCTAGGTGCTTTAGCTCCAACCACGAATTAGCGGTCCCCCGCCCACCTTCCTAACTGAAAGTGGCCCTTCCCTTCAATGAAGGGTATAGTCAAGAACCCTCTTAGTTTTGCCATCTGAGCTCTAGTGTTGTGCCCTACTTAACCAATACCGTCAAACAACTATGGATACCTTCCAACTATGTATGACAACTCTGATTAGTTAAACAAATCTAGGTCATAGTGAACCGACAAGTGCATGTAGAGACTATTGCACTCACTTTGGCCAAAGTATTTGAACTAAGTTCAACCACTACTTATGAGTGGAGTCGTTTGTTCACCCACCTCTACTCGACTTGGAGACTCATATCTAACCTAGGGTTGACTCGAATTGATTGTTCGACCACTAGTTAATCATAATGAAAGCTTTTACTTTACACACATTGACTCCTTAGTCAAAACTCAACTGAGTTGAATAGTTGTTACTGGCTTTGAATTCCCAAGTTACACTATGTAACTACCTGGGTCTTGGCAACTGCCACAAGTTCGAAGCTCATCATACTCATGAGAGTGACTACTCTCGAAAATAAACCTTTGGTAAACTTGACAACAAAAGACGATAGTTTGACCTATTTGGTAATACTATAATATAAAGACATCATATACAAAATACCCCATTTGGGTGTTTTTCCAATAAAGAACATAACTCATTGTAGGGTTTAGCCATTCAAGACAAATGGTGAGGTCTTTCTTTTCAAGAGTCCATTTTAAATGACAGTCTTTCAACAAGAAGTCGGAAATAGACTATAAAGAATAACTACATATTTCAAGTACTAGCACTTTACAGTGCTTTGAACTTTTCCACAATTCTTTGGTTCTCAGCCATATAAGCTTTGATACAATAGCAATCAAGAAAACGCGGTTCAATGTTTGTTCATCACAGGTTATTTTAATGCACTACATTCACAATTTTTTTTACCCAAAAGCTTTCCAACTGGAAAGAAGGGAAACAGTTTTCTTTCAAGAAAAGACATTTAAAGATTCTCATAAGTTACGTGGCAGATTTCAAGTTCCTGTCACAGCTATTTCTTTAAGGAACTAGTTCTTTCCAATAACCCAAAAAGATAAGCTAACTCAGCAAGAAAGATTAAAATAAGAAATGATACTTGCCTTTCAACTGGTTATTTGAAATATATAGATTGCAGTAGCTAGCTCTCAGCCAACAGCCTGTATAGTATTAAATAGCAGCTCTTTCTCCTTCCGAAATGAGCAAGATTTGGAAGTAATAATGATCTTCTAAGCTAACTTTTCACTCTGCACTAATTCCACAGGAAAACAGTGACTACTCCTCAGCTTCCTTGCTCTTATTCAAATTCATCACTCAACGAGTCTTTTACCTCAGCACATACTTAATTTGCCCCTACAAAGCTTACAAAGCTCACTGTTTTTGCTCTTATTTGCAGCAAACAACGTGATAATAGACTCATCCCTTCTCCTTGCAGGTTTATTACCATTTTTCTATCTATTTGCAGTGGGTATGAATGACAATTAATAATGATATGATTAGGATAATACCCATCGAAAACCCCCTCCAAGGTTTTTACTTTACTCCATAACTAACTTACTTCCCCCAAACTTGGTGTAAGCACCCTAACTTGGATTCCTGATAATGCAAGAATAACTGATTTCTAAATCAGTTAGGCGCCTAAAACAGTTACAATTTTGGCTGACCAATCATGCCTCGACCCAAGCAATAGTGAGGCGGTTATGAATGCAAGATGGAAGCCACATTTGCCACAATGAAAGGTAGTTTTGGAGCAGATTAAAATTAGTTATTAACCCAATCTCCACATGGTCATTGCCATTTTGGGTTGGCAGTTTGAGAAAATGCAAGAAAACTCTCTCTCCTGCCGCCACCTTAGTGGCTGTTCTCTCACAGCCAATGCTATAAGGCTGGCGTGAGACTTCAGCATGAACTATGTTTCATTTGAGTTAAATGCTCCCAATTGGGTCGAGCCAATATTCCCCATGTTGTGGCTTACTCAGCCACTTAAACTTTTAAACTGCAATTAAAATACATGCAATGTATTAAAATGTTCATGCCACAAAGCGGTGTTGAGAATATATTGGCGTTATTGCCAATTAACCAAGAGCGATAAAATAACCGTTAACAACTATCGCTCATCATGTTTCTATTAGCATGAGCATATTTAAATATTGCAAACATAAAATAACAAAGAATAATATATAATGCATACACACACACACCTGTGAGCATATATATATACATACGCTGATATTTAAACCTATCATATACATACACAAATATATATCCATATGTGCACACACACACACACACACATATATTTAGACGTTCCTTTTTATAACACACGTGTGTGTGTGTGTGTGTGTCTTTTTATATTACACAGGAAAATGGATGCAAATTACCCTAATTAATTTGCAACTGCAAAAAAGCAAGAAGAACAAGACTATACAATGATGGGGTTAACTTACCTTCAAGATGTTATTGAAAACCCTAGACACACATTGGTTAAACAGAATCAAACACTTGACCTATGCGAAACTTAGATGGCATTGTAATAAGCTCTTAACTTTACCCTTCTCCTGGGTGATACTCTCCCTCTCCCTCTAGAGGGCATGTGAAAATGTTCCTGCAAATCCACTTAAGAAACAACCGAGTAGTTAGCCGTAAACAATTGCATCATAATCATATCTTTGCATTTTTATCAGTAGTTCATTCAAATGCAGAAACATCACATCACATTGCATCATAATCATATCATTACATATTCATCAGTAATTCATTTAAATGTAGAAACATCATATTGCATAAATTCATTAAAGCATTTATCTTTCCAGATTTTATAGTCTCGTATTTCATCATTGTATTTACCATAAAGTAAAAAGTAATTTTGGAAATCAAGGGTGGGCTGTAACAGTTAGTTTCCATTGTCTGCATCATTCCATCTGTACACTGATGGCCAAAGAAAGGTTAATTGTACCTTAGTCCGTGCTCTTTGCATTTCTCATCAGAACTGAGAAAGGTATATAGTGTGACAACTATCTTCATGTCATTCAACATAGCCACAAACAGGCTACCTATGTTTGCATTCTTTTGAAGTTTCTTATGGCGTCCCACCAACAAAAGGAGCAAGACAAATCTTCTTCACTTCTCCAAAATCTGGCCAACTTCACACAACTATTCAGGGAAGTCTACAACAAACTTAAGCCAAATTAATTCACTTCATAACAAGTATTGAGTATCTCATTTGTTGGTGGTTGTGTTTGGATTCTTGGATAAACAAAGGCTTTATGGTAATCAATATCACATGCAGAATCCATTGTATTATTCAGTTGCCAATGTCAAATGATTATCAATGAAACCTACTTCCCATATTGGAGAAAGTCTTGATGTATGTTCCTAGCAAAAAGATCATTCATGAAGCCATACAGGAAAGTGCTTCAATTCAAGGACGCACCAAATGCAAAGCTGTTCAGTTTGGTAGCTCTGGCAGTGCTCTGCCCCGGACTAATGACTGGGATGTTCATGTTTTCTTTTGAGAGGACTTGTCTGCTGATTCTAAAAACTTGATGTCCACTTGCAACTGGAACTCATGAGGCCCCCATTTTTGTTTTGAACGGTTAAATTATCGAAGACCCCTGTACCTAAAGCTTATTATGATGGCTCCCTTTTTGGTATCAAAACTGAGTGGTTTAGTTTCAGTTTTAGTGACAAACCTTTTGAGTATGTATGTCTTCTTTATTATGCTAGGTCTCATAGGCAAAATTTTTATCATTATTCAGCTGGTATTTAACTTCTTTATTTGACTATATGCTGCTCTCTATGGTAGCTCTTCACAGATTTCAGTAGTTTTTCAATATTCTGATCTCCAGATTTGAATCCCGTGTATTAAGCTACCTTTGAGTCCCCTGATATTGTTCTTCAGGGATTTCTGTGTCCATCTCTTCTTTTTATACTTATTTATTTTATTTTTTACCAAAAAAAATCTCTAAGAAGTTGGGGCTAATGCCCATTGTCTAGAATATAGATCTTCCAGCTTAATGTGGCATTCAAGATCTTGTCAATCATTTGCAAGCTCAGGTTGTACAAGAATTTTTATATGGAGGATGAAACTTCCATTTCCAAACTTGGGGCTACAATTCTTGATATTCAACACCATTGGCTGAAGATACTCTTCGTGATGTTTAAATTCACAACAATTGCAATTGGAAAATCCCTACTTACCTTATCAATGACAAAGGTACTTTTCCAATGTAGGCCGAAGGGTTCTCCAAGTTAGCATTTAGGGGGAATTTCCCTCATCTCCTGTAGTAGCTGGGACAAAGTCCTCTCATAGGGATGAAATGTTTCAGACAACCTGTAGACACTTAAAAATGACCTAGGCTTGCTTGCAAGCTTAATTTTTCATCTTTCGTCCTAGCATAATTATGACATTTAATTATGTCCTTGGTCCACATTCGACTATTAATTAAATAATTCATAATTATTTAATTAATTCATGTTTGTTTATTCTTCATGATTATTAAATAAATAAATATGTCACTGAGGGTCTATTGTCCTCTTACAATTAAATAAATTTCTTAATTTATTTAATTACCTTTATTCATTTATGTCTTCTCGATTATTAAATAAATGATTTATTTAATATGTCACTAATTCTCATAATTAAATAGATTTATTAATTTATTTAATTATCGGTCATATTCTCTAAATTAAATAATTATCTTTAATTATTTAATTGCCTTATTTGACATTTCCCTCATTTCAAATAAATGAATTATTTAAAATGGTCTCACATTTGTTAACTATCACTTCTTTTGGTAAATAATCTGAAAATCGATTATTTACCGTCACACAAAATCCATATTTTGAATTAATTTAATTCAAAATGGTAATCTTCTTCCAAAAATCAAGTAATTGAGCAAATTCTTGATTTTTCAAATCTGCTTTTCAATTCAATTCTTATCTTATTGATTTTTCGAATCTTACAAATCAAGCAGTCTTTATCTTTTTGATTTTCGAAAATCTTTATCTTTTTGGCTAATTATCACATTTATTCTTGACTGACGATTCAATTTTCTCAAATTGCATCTTGGCCACTCATTTTAGATTTTTTCCCTAACCCTAATTAGGGATTGCCACATGCAATCTTGACCTCTAATTTTAGGCTTTTGTCAACTTTTAATCTTGGCCGTCTGTCCAAAATTGCATTTTCTATAAAATGCCAATTTTGCTCACATTTTAGACTTACACTTCGTAGGCTAACAATTTCTTGATATTTCATTTTGGCATAATTGTTGAATCTTAGGCAATCTTACATTCTTGTCATAGACTTTATTTTGGCATAGTTTAGACATTAGTTCAATGTTTATCATTTGCATGATAGCATTATAGTCATTTTAAATCTTTCAAAATCTTGCTTAGGACTTTGTCATTGTCTTTGTCATTAAATTGCTCGTACATTGAATCTGAGGGCAACACATCTTTCTAGCAAGTAAGGTGGTGTAATGGAGATCAGCCATGGAGATTGAAGCTTGGTGAGCTTGTTCCGTTTTGTGTTTTTCATTTATTTTCCTTTGCACTTCATTACTTTCTTTGGGTTTAATACTTATGATCTAATCATTGCTAAAACTAGGAAATTTACCATTGATACACATCCATTGTAGTTCGTATGTTAACTATAGTAATATAGTTATAATAAATCAAATATATATGCAAGTGGGATAGTGTTATTATTCCAATGAAGGGTAGATAGAAATAAATTAAAAGGGTGCATATAGTTGAAAACATTAAATGTCTATGATAGTTTTAGCCTATAAATACATGCTTTTCTTAGCAAAATATTTATTTAGAAATAGAATCATATCATAAAGTTACAAAAGTAGAATTTGTGAGAGATAAAGTTTACCAGTTAAAGTGGCATGAGGGTTGGAAGAAATCTGAATATTCGTATGTGACTAGCATTAAAGATTAGAAGCTTTTTAGGAAAGCTTCTCAGGAGATCAAGAATTTTTTCTGAGAATCTTAACAATAGTAACTCGTAGCATGATCATGGATATGTTGAAATGTAGGGTATGATGAAGAGCACAGTAAAAATAGCTGCTGTCCTGTAGCTAACAAGTTTTCTATGTTACTTCATGCAGTTTGTTCATTGAGTATATTTCTTCACATCCTAAGTTTCCATACTAATCTAAAGGCTGAATTATGAAGCCAAACCTATTTAATTGAACAATAGCAACTTAATTTGGGTTTTTTTGAGTTATAATTTTTCAGCAGATTCATCTTTATTAAAATCTCGTTTTATTGTCTCTGAGTGACAAGCATAAAAATGTAGTAGAATGTGCCTTATATGTATCTGTTTTCTCATTCATTACTCAATATTTATGTTAGTTAATTTGATTAAAGATTTATTCTTTCTGAGAAGATATCTCTTTCCTAGATATGGAACGTTGTTCTTTTCCTGTGAGATAGAGATGCAATTTGTTAATATTGTTGGTGAAATGAATTATGGTGCTCGTGTGGTAGTTTTGTTCTATTAACAAGAAAATTATGTAGAGGGTTAAGCAAGAACTTTATTCAGAGTTGAGGGTTTAAGTTTTAGGTTGTTTATGGCTAGGATGGGTGGTTGTGAGAAAATATTACTATATTATTGATGCCAGCATTTTGTGTTTTTTTGCAAATGCATACTGGCTATCATAAATTATAATAATGCAAATTTAGATCCAGATGGAAACATTTGTTGTCTTTGGAGGTCTGTTACCCTCAGAATTCAATGAAAATTTTAAATCATAAGAACTTAAAGGTTCTGTTTGTTGGGAGGAAAGTTTAACTAATTTTGAAAGCTAATATTTAATAATTTTATAGAGCTCTTATCAAAGCTTCTTGAATTGTAGGATTCATTTGCTCGAGCAAAGAAATGGGTGCAGGAACTTCAAAGACAAGGTAAGTGTATTCATCATATTTCTCAGTGAATTCATAAGCCATTGTTGTTTTTGGCAAGTTGTTTACAATCTGTATTTATTGCTTAGTTAGTTTGGGATGACTTGTACTTAGGGAAGTTGTCTGCAATATGTATAAGCCAGAGAAGTGTGAGATTAGCTGAAATTATTGCACGTGAGAAGCTTGTTTAAGGATGCTTGATATCTTCTTCTTTTGGATCCTAAATATGCCTAGTCAAGGAAATTGAATTCAAGCTGTTTTGTTGCTGATATTGGCTTTAAGTTTGTAATTTTCGGTCTTATTTTTTGAAATCTTTTTTGCAATTACTAAATATTTTATCATTTAGGTTTTTATTCATAAGGCATTGATTTTGAGTTTGGAGAGCAAATGTTATTGCAGGCAACCCAAACTTGGTGATGGCTTTGGTAGGAAATAAGGGTGATCTAATAGCAAAGAGAAAAGTGGAGCAAGAGGTATTTCCAATCCTCCTGATATCTAATACTATGTGTAGGTATTGGATAAATTGTTATATTGGGAGGTTTTACCCTTGAACCATTAGTAGTTATAGCAACAAGAGCAGTACAAAATTATTACCTAGAATAGACATTAGTAGTTATAGCAACAAGAGCAGTACAAAATTATTACCTAGAATAGACATCTGCTCTTCACTTTTTATTTCTGGTTGAAGTTATTATTTTATACCAGATAATAACTGTTAATTCTTTCTGTAAATGAAACTTGTTGGCTCTTGAATTGATTTGGATGGCTCAAGTTTGATTTCTCCTGATGCTGTACGTTGAATACTTATGTGCTGCTTTACTGAATGTGTTCTTGCCACGTCTGACATGATAGTTGATATTGTTAAGTCAATTGTATAGAGCTATAGAGATTTGTCACATGACTTAAGTGAATATTGTTATATGGGGCATTAATGTAAAATATCTCACTCGTCTCTTGTTACTTACATTAATCCTCTCGATGCCTGATACTACAAGTTGTTAAATATCGGATGAGTTGTTATATTGTGAGCTATCACCTTTTGGTTGTTAGTAATAGCAATCAGAGACAAGAGCAGTCCACAACTTATTATCTAGGATTGACAGCTGCTCTTTACTTCTAATTTCCACATGGAGTCATTATTTCAAAACTAATAATGTCAATTGTTTTTACAAATGAAGCTATTTGAATTGATGTTGGACTGGTTCAAGTTTGATTTCTCATGATACTTAAGTGGAATACTCCTGTGCTTCTTTGCTGAATATGTTCTAGCTGTATTCCAGAACACAAATTAAGAAAAATGTTTTCTCTTACCACTTCTGACATAGAGACGATATTGTTAAATCAATTTGTACAAAGCTGTAGAGATCTGTCAAATGAATTAAGTGGATATTGTTAACTGGAACATTTATTGAAAATATCTCACTGCTCTCTTTTAACTTGCATTAATCAATTTGTGTACATGTTTTGGCTTGTGTATGTGGTAATTATACCAGTCCTATCGATATTGTAATAATATTATTATATTAGGTTAGATATAAAATAAGGAAAGTAGAACCACTGAAATCTTTTCTTGCAACTTTTCAACATGTTTAGTTCTCATTGAAAATAGGGAGCTTTAAAAACTGTGACAAGCGCTGTTTTTGTTACTTGTATCATAACTTTTGACATGAATATTTTTTCCACTGGTGATCTAAAATGTTTACAATTCATAAATCATTTTACTGCAGTAGTTTTAATCTGCTTTTTGCTTAAAAGTGCATGTAAATGTTATGATATGATCCTATTGTCACTTTTTAAGAGTCACTCCGATAGTATTTTTTCATGTTGGATTTGCAATAGCAGTATCTTTCAGATTTGTTCACTTAGGCCATTTGTACATGCCACATGCTAACTGGTTGAATGCAACTTGTACTAATAAAAGTTGTTTAATAGTTGAGTGAATCCAAATTAACATGTTGTAAATACAATGCAGGATGGTAAAGTATATGCCCAAGAAAATGGGATGTTTTTCATGGAAACCTCAGCGAAGACTGCACAAAATGTCAATGAATTATTCTATGAGATAGGTATGTTTTTGTTTTTATGTATCACTTAGACTTTATATTTGCTTGTATTTTCTTTTGCTAGATCTGGCAACTATTGATATATATCACTTGACGTGATCTTTGTTCTTTATTTTGATGCTTTGATTTGCCCCATAAATCTTTTTTTAAATGGTAAGCAGGTGTACTAAATGACCTATATGTTTGATATTTTAATTCTTCAATTTGATTTTAGAGTCGTTGGCTTTAATCCTTTCCCTAAAGCTGGGTTTAATAGGGAGACCCAAAACGTCAGAAACTAAACAACCTACTCATTATAACCTAGAGAATATTGCACATTGAATTTTTAGAAGTTTAAATTATTATTGGTTATAAACTTTCACAGAGGTCTCATATTTGAACTTAATTACTTTTCTCTTCTGCAATTGCATTGTCAACTCGTATTGTGTACTGTCTTCTTATTCATAATTTTTGAAAATTATATTTAGATTTTTCCTTTTTGGCTGTGTAGCACGAAGGTTACCCAAAGCACAACCCAATCTACATTCTAGTATGCTTTTGAAAGATAGATCTGCAGACAGAGGAAGAAATTCTTGTTGCTCATGAAGGTGTTTAATTGCTAAAAGATTGGACACTCTGCATATGATTTGAAGATGCTAGTACTTCAAGGCGGTGGATGATGGTCTTTGAGTAAATAGAAAGAGCATTGCTGAACCTGTTGAGATTCAAATCCTAGATTTGGATAAATAGTGATCACTTAGCCCAGTTCTGGATGATGCCTCTTTATTTGTTATCCAATTTCTTGCAAAAGATCAAGTGGCCTTGTTTTAATTAAATAATTGTACAGGTGTTTCCTGCATTGATTTGTGTTAAATAGAAACTTCAGCATGAAGTCACATTTGTTTGGAACATTGTATCTAATAAAATGTTGTTGCAAAACCAAAAGTTTCTTGTAATTATATGCCAGCAACTCTATTTTCGATTATGATGTGTGTAATTTTTTGGCTAGCTGTTAAATTCTCTATGCTGCACTAATTTTTTTTCCGTATCTATAAGAGATGGCTTTGTAACGTCGTCTTTCTTGTAGCATGTGTTTTTATCTCAAGTTCTAAACCTATGAAGTCTTCATTTTGATTGGCATAAGCCTTTCTCTTAGGTTATGCACTCTCACAATGGAGTTCTATAGTTTCTTCTTGTCATTCGCTTATTAATTAGGCTAATGTCGGCTTTGTTCATTTTAGATAGGATGTAGGAATCCAAGCTTTATAAATATAATTCTGTATCTATTTGCATTTCTTAATGCATTATTTTATAAAGATGTGTGGCAAATAATTACCTTGTGTTAAGATGGATTGAAGTTTGTGTTTATCTAAGTTCACCAAAAAGATATATATATATTAAAATTAATCTTCTTATTAAGGCATGCCTTTGGGAAGATCTTCTTTGGGTATTTTTTATGCTATATAAGTGTGGCCCCCAATCATTATGTATTTTAGCCCTTTCTCTTGGGCAATGTATGTTGAGCTCTCCCATTGCTTATCTCTTCTTGTACAATGGATGGGTCCTAAAGAGTATAAAGGTCCGAGTGGTTGACCATTGGTTATCTCATTTGTAATGGTTGATTAGGCATTAGGGACTATCTATTAGAAGTACATTGTGATATTAAGTTCATAAGAAGTATTGCAATGTATTAAGTAGTCTTGTGTGTTATTCTTATAACATTGATGATGGGAAAGTCAAAAGAGTAATAAATCATGAGTTATAATATTACGAGGATCCATACGAATATTGGTACATATGTGATTCTTAAGTTCCTATGGTTATACCATGTGTAAGTCATGATGTGCAAAATTAAATGAGAACAAATACTAGACAATAAAGAACTTGCAAGAGAGTAGAGAGAAAATGAACACCATGAGAGAGCAACACTAGTATACATTAGAGAAATCCATTTTGAGTGAAAACTCCAATAAAACGTGAGCTCAATCTCACTTAGAATCATTTGATGGTATACAACTTGGTCCCAAGATCAATCTCACTTGGAATCACTTAAAGATGACATATAAGTTGGTCCAAGCCTCTTGGGCTTTGACAATAACATCAACTATTTGATATATCTAGCCCATAAACCTCAAGAACCTCACAAGAATCTAACAACCATGCTGTACAAGTTGCAATAGACACAACAAACTCATAAAATTGTATAAATGCTACTTTGAATACCCCAATTACTCTCTTTAATGCTCAATTCAAGGTTACAATGCATCTATATAGAGTTACAAGGCCTTAGGGAACCATTGGAAGTCAAATCAATTGAGAAAATAAAGAGAGATTAAAATTGAAATTGGAATGCCATGGGATGTTGAAAGAACGGATGGTGAATTTGCCTCTTTCAATGATGATTTTAAAAATTCCTTCGCAAATTCAAGAACAACCCAATAAATTTGGAAATAACCCAATGAATTCAAAAAAGGAATGTGCATAAATTCACAATTGTCACATTTGATATTCATTCCAAAAGTCGTAATTTTTTGAATACAAACTTGAAATGACATACCTTTTTTTTGTACTTGCATAATCTTTTGAGAGGAATCCTAATATGTTAACACACTCAAGTTTAATGTCATTAAAGACCTAGTTTTAGATATGTAACATAAGTCCTCATTTTTCCATGTAATGAAACTAGATACTTTTCAAATCACACCTCCCCAAAATGAAGGCTCTTGGTCCTCAAAAGGAATAGAAACTCAAAAAGTGAGGGAGGATGAACACCCCAATTTCCAACTTGCCATTCACCACAACTTTAGTATTAAATAAAACTTGGAACCCCTTTGTCTCCAATTGTCTGTGTGATATAATGATAAAGTGCTTGAACATGGAGGAACTTGTTCAACATTAGTTATCTCTAAAGGAATGACTCTCGTGTTGTCACTCATCTTCCCATAAAGATTCAAGACCTCTTTAGGCTGCTCTTTCTTTATATTAGCAAACAATATGAAGTTCTTTCCACTCTTGATGAGGCAATACTTGTTTTCCCTCTAATAAAATACCACTTTGTGTTCAAACAATTATGGGCTGCCAAGAACAAAAATGTCTAAAGGACCAATATCTATCACTACTTTATCAAGAAGTTGGGACCAACTAAACACTTAATATTCAATTGCTTATTATCATATGAGCATTGTCTTTGTTTCAACCCAAACCATATGGGTTAGGGTATTGATAAATTTGTAAGCCAATTTTATCAACCAAAAATTGAGAAATCAAATTAGTTTGTTAACAATAATAAAATGGCGCATAAACTTTAACACCATTAACATGAATTTTGATGTTAAAACAATATTCTTTTACCAACAAGCCAACATTCTCAATATCACAACCCAAAACTTTGACTATTTAATATTGTTCATTCTTAAGACATGAGATTAGTAAGGTGGATCGCACATTGATTAAGATCAAGTTGATGATAATACATTAATGATAGTAGAGCATCTACGAGGATGACTTCAACTAGGACGGCCTAATCCTTATAGGTCAATAAGGATGAAGATGGATTTTGAATTGAACAACCTTTTTGGGTGCAACCATAAGATCAATAAATTAGAATGTTATTGTGATTATCAATTACCATGTTAACTCATGTGAGGATAGTATAACAATGTTGCAATTGAATTGAGTATCCAATTTTAATCTCAAAGATATACATGTGCCAAATATAAATATAGGATTTTTCAAATAAGACAAGATTAATAATACAACTATAAACCAACATTAATACTCAATATAACCCAAGGTTGCAGTGATTAAATTTGATCCATGATTAAGTGATTTTTTTATATGATCTCTTTATCATGTAACATTTAGTTGTGGGCATCAATATCTAATAATTTAGCTAACCACCTTTCTAGGATTGACCTTTTCACACTCATAACTTAAGTTTACTTAGCTTTTTTTAGTTTTGTCTCACTTCATAGCATTGAGACATGCATCCTTATCACTTAGACACCTATTGACACTTGCTCACACACTTGTCAAGTGAGCTCATAAGTGTCCCGTCTTTGGAGAGTTAGTTAGTTGTTCAGTCTTATCTTCCTACCTCTTCATCCTTGCCTATATATGTAATGCTTTCTCATTGTATTATACACTCTTTATATTATATTGATAGACATACTATCATGTTCATATTTTCACTTGTGGAAGTTTGATTCATGCTCTTTGATCTTGGCATTCTCCAACATGATATGAGAGTCATGAGAGCACGTTCCTTCTCACATCCAAGTGACTCCCACACACAACCCTATCAATGGAGTGTCATGGAACCAAACAAACACCGTCATTATGTCTGGAAGGCCTGCAAAATGAAAAAATGCCTTCCGTTTCATTAAATTTGGTAACTTTCAGTTTTTGCAATTTTTTTCCATTGTATGAAAAGTAAAAAAATGATTTTTTTGGTAGAGGACCAATCTACCCATTTGGCCTATTGAGGAGAAAAGGGCCTATCCAACCTATTTCGAGTAACTGGTTACCTTTTTTGGGGGGTTGCCAATTGCATATTTGCAGAGTTTTGGCATGTTTGGCCTATTTACAAGTTCTGTAGATTCAACTTGCTCATTGCAGGAAATTGATTGGTAGTTAGCTAGTGGAGCTACAATATAAATGGAGATTCTGAAAGAGCAGTTTCTATTGGTTTCCATGCATACATTTCTATGCATTGACCGTTAGAATAAACATATTTATATGCACTAGCAAACTGTTTTTTTCAGTTATCCGCAGCAAATCCACAAGTGGCCTCATCATCTGCCAGGCCACCGATCTTCTTCTTTGCCAAGGAAAGGCACCATTATTCATCTTTCCTATCATTTTTTTGCAAATTTGCAACAACAACCAAGTCGACGGTTTGAGGAGGGCTCGCCCCTTTATCCACACGACCTGCCAATGCTCCAACATGGTCTGCAACATATCTCCATCGCCCTTGTTCAAACCCCTCGTCGCCTCTATTTGTTGGATCTGGGGCCTAAATAAAGTGCGACCTGCATAATCTTGGCTCAAGCACCTTCACAAAATCCTTCAGTGGGGGAGCGAAACCCATTCACCAAGAATTCTCACGTCACCCAACACATAAGGATATTATGGTGATTTAAAAGGTGGCGATCTCTGCTCCTTGCGACCTGCTCCAAACATCCCTATCCACACGACCCCAGTACTCCAACTGCGCCCTCTATTCTTGCATGCTCATTAAACTGGTCAAATATCATGCATTGAATCCTTTACACGAATCCACGCCCACATCTCCACGAGCTTGAGGTTTTTGGGCGACTCTACATCCTATAACAATCCAACTCACCTACAACGACCTCCTTCATGGGCGTCAATCATTTATACATGACTCCACCTATTGGGCTTTGTAGGTTATTCTCCTTCGCATGTGGTGCACAACCCTTATCTATTTGATCAACGACCCAACATTTAACATTTTTTTTTGTTATATGCCACTTTCATTGTGACATTTGTTGTTCATTTATAGCATTTGTTTTACATTTGTTACAAACATATTTGTTAGTGATTATTGTAATAGATAATGGTTAACATAATCGTTAGCTGTTAATGGTCTTCTAACTGACTAGTCAAGGTTTGCCTAAACCTTAGCAACTTATGCTAATCGCTCGGTTCAATCTTTATTTTTGTAAAAGGGGGGTTTTTCTTTTTTGCATAACTTGGAAATGGGAGATTGGTTTTTCGAGTGTGAATAGTTGCGAGAAAGTTATTTCTATGTTGGAAAAATTAGTGTTGAGATGATTTAAAAATTGTAATTTTTTTAAAAAAATTTAACCTCCAAAAATCAATGTAATTTGTGCAATTTTCAACAAGATATAACTTTCACCTCGTTTGTTGAAAATTGACATTTTTATATGAAATTCATCAAAATTTCACAAGGATTCTAGATTTGTAATCAAAAACAAGTTTTGGGAATCTCATTTTTCCATATTTGTAAAAATATCTGTGAGTTATAAACAGATGTTTTGGCTTGCAAACTTAACCAAAACTTATAAATGTTGTCTTGCATCTTCCTAGGGGGATCTAGATTTAGATATAATACAATTTTGGGGGGTTTTGTAAGACACATCCAAGTGTCTTGTTGCGTGTGCATTATGGATCCAAAACTTGACTTGTTAACACCACATAATTTCCACACATGAAAAGTTAAAGTACAACTTCAATCTAAGTGATTAAGGAAAATGGTCAATGGACATAAATGCAATTTACTAGAGATTTTGAACAACTTACTTATCGAAACAAGTTAGATGAGCACATGGAATCATAGGTCTCCATGCTTTCGATAACTTGCAATTCCATATTTTAGAATGCACAACTCCTAAGGAAATGTGGGATAAGTTTAAAGATCTATTTGGTACAATTGACGAGTTCAAAATACCACAATTGGATGTTGAATTAACAACATTGTGTAACATCTCTAACCTTACTCTTGTAGTTTTCACCTAGGTTTTAATACATGAAGTAAATAATTCAATGCCTTCATAACATGAAGGTAAATTTTTTCTTTTCTAATATCACAATTTGCATTTTGCATAATGGAAATCATATAAAATTTTATAATTGAAATAACATAACTTAACATCATGTAAACGAAGATCACATCTATTCAAATACAATTTGCATATAAGATTTATGATTGTAACATGCCAATCATTCACTCAAGTAAAATTTCCTAAGCTTTCACTTTCAAGTAAATAAACTATGTAACTTAACCATTGCCATAATTTTTTTTTTAATTAATAGAGAAAAAATGAACATAGATGTCATAACAATAATCAACATTGATTCCATTTACAAATAATATTCCACATATTACAATATTTCTAAAGAATGTGTACAAAGTACATACATAGCTCAACCAAGTTTCAAAGCAATAGATATAGATGGTTCATGAATCTCTTTTCAAATCTTGGTCTTCTATCGCTTGCTGAGGAGGAGAAACATCACTCAAGCACTTTTTTGCTAACCACATACTCATATACAGTCCCTCACACATCTATCATTAGATAGATGGCCCTACCCTTCTGAAATATTCCGAGCCAAATTTTTTGTTTTTCAATTAACAGATTACAACATTACCAGCAAGTGCACCCGTTAAGGTTAGATGGGTAAACCAAAACGTGCAAGAAAGCAACTCTAACCAGAATGGCGCCGATGATGGTGAGCATTGGTCAGAGGATCTTCTACTCTAGATACAGAAAGGAACTCAACGTCAAGTATGTGCTACCCAATCCAAGGCGGAGTGAGGGGCGACCATATGACGGAGTGATTACATAATTTAATGCTTGAAATAAATGCTGAAACTGGAAAATGCTCGACACCCAGAATGTGCTTGCTGACCCAAGATGGGAAAGTAGCTACCATAGGGCGGAGATCTATCTATGACAAACTTCAATTGAAATTGAGCATTACAAATTCAAATTAACAAGCTTAAGAATACTGCCAGTACTACTGTCAGTTTACAGAGTGAAGATTATACGCCTATCAAGAGATTAGAACTGGAAATATTCACCAATTACCATACAATAATAATTCCTTTGATTTGATTCACAAGGCCACATCAAATTCTCACAATGAATTGGAAGTAATAATTCTGTTTTCTGTTTTTACAAATCTGTATTTTGCACATAAAAACCAGCAGCCTATGAAAGTATTCAAATGCTCATAACTCCCTATCAACTTGCTCAAATGACACGATTCCTGAAGCATAAGACTCCCAGCAAGATGGCGCTCAAGCTAATATAAGGAAACAGACTCTAAATGCTTCTAATGAATAAATGCACAAATCCCAATGCATGAAAAAGTATGGCCCAGCTGAAGAAATCGATTCCCTTTTAAAAATTGCAAACTCAACTAAAAATTCTATAACTTGGAGAATGATGGCGCCTAAGCCTAACACAGCCAATGAGCTAACACCCACAATGATATTTTTGGTATTTTATGATTTATGAATGAAATATGCAATCTGTTGTCTAGAAACAGTGCAATAAGCTGAAACTATTAAATGCCAATTTCGAATCTAACTATGTAATGAGCTGAGAACAAAACACACTAAATGCAACTCATAGTACAATGATTCACCACTAGATGTTGTCTTCCAAACACGAAGTGATGCCCAAGCTAGGAGGCCTTCATTCCTCGAAGCAGTCCCAGAGCCAATTCGACATCATAACAGTATAGTCGTCCAAAGATGAAGAAATGATGCACAAGACTTCTTTTTATAAGTTCCGTTTGACTTCACGAAACCCTAAAATCCAACTCAAAGTTCAAACCCTAACTCTTCCTTCAATATGGCATCCTTTTCACCTTTAGCTCAATAATCATATTTTAATTAAAACATCACCTTGATAAATGCGCCCCAATTAATTTGCTTTGACTTAGGAGAACTCATCAAATATTAAATATAACCTTAATGAAGGCGCCACCCTTTGAGTCCACCTTTTAAAATAACTTTAAGTCATTCGACTAGGCCAAGGTGATAAATAACATTTTAATTATAATGTTATTTTTAAGTGAAACGAGCTCGACTTCCTAGAACTGCATTCTGAAGCCCAAAACTGAATACGCCACTTGAGTCAACTGAAGGGGAAAGTCAACTTCCTGATACCACCCTGTTTACTGCCAAAAATAGAATTTACTAAAAATAGTAAATTCCAGAAAATGCTCTGAATGCCGAGATGAACATACCCCTGCAAAGCTCTCTGAAAACCCAGAAAGAATCCGCCATTGAATCCATCATCTCTGAGCAATGACCTCCTAAAAAATAGGAAACCCTAATTTAACTTCCGACTAGCCTTCAGGTTCCCAAAGAAAGGCCAACGGTCACTGGAAATGTCAGGTTTGAGAAGGGGACATTACAGTCCGCCCTCCCCAAGATTGCTTGTCCTCAAGCAATCGCAAACTAGGATGCTACAATATCTCATCACTTTCCCAAGTTGCATCCTCCATAGGCAGGTTCTTCCACTTAACCAAACACTCTCTGATAGTTCTATTCCTCAAAGAACATTCTCTGACATCAAGTATCTCCTCTGGAACTAGAACCAACTGTCCCTCTTCATCCAATGGTGGCAACTGTGAAGAAGCAACCACATTGTGTCCAAGTGCCTTCTTGAGGCGAGACACGTGGAAGACATTATGCACTCTACTATCTGAAGGTAGCTCTAATTCATAAGCTACTGCCCCAACTTTTCTGATGACCCTAGTTGGCCCATAGAAGCAAGGTTTGAGCTTCTCAGCTCCACTCTTCTTGAGAGTAGACTGTCTATAAGGTTGTAAACGGAGATAGACCATATCCCCAACCTCAAAAGAACGCTCTACACGCCTCTGATAAGCATACAACTTCTGCTGATTTTGTGCAATCTGCAAATTATCCTTCAAGGATCTCATTATGTCTTGACTATGCTGCAACAAATCCTTGGCTAATGGTGCTTTGCTGTCACCAAACACCAAATCTGCAAAACTGGGTGCTTCATACCCATAAAGTGCCAAGAAAGGAGACATCTTAATTGACATGTGGAAAGTAGAGTTGTAGCAGTACTCGCCTATATGCAGCCACTTGACCCAAGCTTTCTGTTGTTCTGACACATAATTTCTCAAGTAGCCTTCCAACCACTTGTTCACCACTTCTGTTTGCCCATCAGTTTGGGGGTGATAACTCGTGCTTGGAGTGAGCACAGTACCACTCATTCTGAAAACTTCCTGCCAAAAGGTACTTAGGAACTTGCTGTCCCTATCACTTACAATATTCTTTGGCAACCCATGCAGCCTAAACACCTCTCGAAAGAACAAATTTGCAACTTGGGCTATAGAAAAAGTGCTGGTAATGGCAAAGAAATGAGCAAATTTGGTTAATCTGTCAACTACCACGTAAATACAATCCTTCCCTTGGGCCTTGGGCAACCCAGTGATGAAATCCATCGAAATGCTTTCCCATTTTTGATTGGGAATTGGAAGTGGTTGTAGCAAACCGGCTGGTAATGTATGCTCATTTTTATTCGCTTGACAAACAGGACACTCCTGAATGTAGCGTTGAACCTCTCTCTTCAAACCTTTCCAAGAAAACCTTTCTCGGATCTGCCTATAGGTCTTGAAAAAACCTTGGTGACCAGCAACTGGAATGTCATGAAAATTCAAAAGAATCTTCTTCTTGAGCTTAGAATCAGCTACCAGAAAGATTCTCCCCTTATACTGAATCAATCCCTCAACCACCTGGTACCTTTCATCATGGAAAGTACCTTCCAGAATGCTGGTTGCAAACTGATTTTTGGCATAATCAGCAAGCAACATGTCTCTCCAATCTGCAGTAAGCTCACACAATGAGCTAAGATGAGGCCTTTTGGAGAGAGCATCGGCCACGACATTATTTTTCCCTTTGACATATTCAATGTCAAAGTCATAAGCTTGAAGCTTACTCACCCATTTCTGTTGCCTCTCATTTAGATCCTTCTGGTGCATAAAATGCTTAAGGCTATTGTGGTCAGTCTTAACCACGAATTTGTTCCCCACCAAGTACTGCCTAAACTTGGCTAATGCATGCATAATGGCAAGCATTTCTTTATCATAGATTGAGTATGTCCTTTCAACACCCCGTAACTTTCTGCTTTCAAACACGATAGGGTGTTTGTCTTGCATCAGGACAACCCCCACTCCTTCACTTGATGCATCACATTGCAGCTCGAATGGCTTGGAGAAATCTGGGATAGCCAAGACTGGGCACGAACTCATGATCTTCTTGAATTTATCAAAAACAATTTGAGCCTTTTCTGACCAAGCAAAGGCTCCCTTTTTGGTGAGATTAGTAAGGGGAGCAGCATTCTGTGAATACCCCTTTACGAATCTCCGATAAAAACCACAAAGGCCCAAAAAACCTTTCAACTGAGTCAAGCTCTCAGGAGGTGGCCAATCAACTACTGCTTTGATTTTTTCCGGATCCACCTTCACTCCCTCAGCACTGATTATGTGGCCAAGGTACAGTAACTCCACCATTCCAAATTCACATTTGGAAGCTTTTGCAAATAAGCTCAGATTCCATGATACTAAGCACTTCCTCCAAGTGCTTGAGGTGATCCTCCCAAGTCTTGCTGTAGATCAGAATGTCATCAAAAAATATCAGCACAAACCTTCGTAACTGATTCTGAAAGACACGGTTCATGCAAGACTGAAAGGTAGCCGGACCGTTAGTCAACCCAAATGGCATGACTAAGAATTCAAAATGGCCATAGTGGCATCTGAAAGCTGTCTTTTCCACATTTGATCCCCTCATTCATATCTGATGGTAACCCGACCTCAGATCAATCTTCGAAAAGAACTTAGCCCCATGTAGCTCATCAATGAGCTCATCTATCCTGGGAATGGGGTATCTATTTTTGATGGTGCTTTGGTTCAAAGCACGATAGTCCACGCACATGCGCATGGTACCATCCTTCTTTTTCACAAGAACCACTGCAGATGCAAACGGGCTCTTGCTTGGGTGTATGAAACCCATCTCCAAAAGTTCCCAAATATTCTTCTCGATCTCATCCTTTTGCCTCTTTGGATACCGATATGGAGTTGTGATCACTGGTTTGGCTCCTTCCTTGAGCTCTATGATGTGTTCTGAACCCCGTTCAGGTGGCGGTCCAGGAGGAAAATCTGCAAAGACTTTGCTCTTCTTCGTGAGTAGTGACTGGATATCAGGAGGTTGGTCACGTTTAGTCTCAACAGGACTAGCAGGAAGTATCATGCATTCGACAACCCACTCAGCTTGATCGTGACGGATCAGCTTTGCCATTCTTTTGAACGACACTACTCGAGGACCCCCATTGGACATGCCTCTCAAAACTATCCTCTTTCCATCCGATTGGAACTTCAACTCCATAGTCTGCAGATTCAAAGAGATCTCTCCAAGAGATCGCAGCCATTGGATGCCTAGAACGGCATCAGTATCCCCAATGTGAACTACATAGAAGTCATCCTTGACTTCGTAGTTGCCCAACTGCATGGTCATGTTAGATATTTTCTTGGTGCATGAAATATGGAATCCATTGGCAACCATGACCTTGAATCCTTCGAACTCCTCTGTTTGCAGCCCCTTCTTGGCTACCACAACCTCATCAATGAAGTTATGAGTTGCTCCAGTATCGATCAAAGCAACGATTCGCTGCCCCTTGATCATCCCACGAACCTTGAATGATTCGTTTCTTTGAAAACTAGAAAGTTGAGCTAAAACTCCTCCACTTTCCTTCTCATCTTCGGATTCTTCTAGAGCTCTATCTTCTTCATTTTCTTCAAAATTAGATTGCTGGTCGAAAAAATCAGAACTACTTTCCCCAGCAGAATAGTACTCAATCTGATTGAACTTGACCCCTTTAGGACAAACATGGTCTTGAGACCATTTTTCCTGACACCGGAAACACAACCCCTTTCTTCTGAGTTCATTCAGGGTTTCTTGATCCAACTTGGTGACATGGGGATTGCGATTCTTGAACTCCTTGTTCTGAGGTCTCAAATGATTTTTATGCTGAGGCCTTTTTCCTTTATCCCTTTTCTGAAAAGGGGAGTTTGACTGAAATTTTGCCTTAGGAGCAGCCCACTCCATGTTTCTCACCTTTTTCATGGCCTCTTGCAGTGTTGGTGGATCAAAGGCTTTAATCCAACCTTTGAGTGGTTCTGTCAAACCCTCACTGAAAAGAATCACCAACCTTCGCTCCGTGATTCCAGTCACCATGACTGAGAGTCTCTGAAACTCCACAATGTAGGCATCCACTGTGCCATACTGTCTCAATTGAGCAAGCTCTTTGAAATGGATCTCAGGATCTTTTTTCTCAAACCTTTCGATGAGCCTAGTGGTGAACTCATCATATGTTGTGATAGACTGATGGCCTAGAGTGACGAGGCCATGGTACCACCACTCGTGCGCCACCCCATCAAGGTGTAGCGTAGCGAACTTGATCACTTCTTCTTCCGCCATTGGTCTGAGAGCTAGATAGTTATCCAGCTTTTGAATCCAAGCTCGGGATGAACTTGTATCACTCCCATCAAAATGAGGAAGTATAACTTTGTTGATAGCTTGGTACAAGTCTCCTTGATTTGATGGTCTTCTTTGATCAAAGTTTCTTCCTTGCCCTTTGTTCTTCCTCTTATGATCCATGAAATCATTGAAGGACATGTCCATCCTGATGTCGACAGGTAGAGAGTCATACTCTGTACGACCAACCCTCAACTGCTCCACGAATGAAGCATTCTCTTCAGGCTCTGGCTGATTGACTACAGGAGCTAGAAAAGTGGGCTTGAATGGTCTGGAAGAGATGTAAGTGTTGTTTGACACTGTCCAGGCTGCATGCTCATCATGCTGGTTGGAAGCACTATGCTCCCCTCTGTGGCCTGAGTTGTTTTGTGGAACATTATTCTGCCCCATTTTCTCCATCATGAAAGATACCATGTCCATCAAGGCATCCATCTTTTTCCCAAACTCCTTCCCGGGACTCGTAGATCTCTCTCTTCCTTTTCCACTGTCATCTCTGTTGCCAGAACTTCTTTCACCGCCACCAAGAATCCTTTCATTTTTTTCATTATCCCCCATTTTTGTTTCTTGTGAAGGCTCCCAATTAGCCCTCAAAATCTCTGAAGCTGTTTGACCTTCTGGAGGTTGATACAACTGTGTCTGAACTGTATCCCTCTTGTATACTCTTGCCAAATACCTTTGTTCTCTGTCACTCATAGAAGGCTGATTTCATAGGATGGCAGGATGCGTGGCTCTGATACCACTGAAATATTCCGAGCCAAATTTTTTGTTTTTCAATTAACAGATTACAACATTACCAGCAAGTGCACCCGTTAAGGTTAGATGGGTAAACCAAAACGTGCAAGAAAGCAACTCTAACCAGAATGGCACCGATGATGGCGAGCATTGGTCAGAGGATCTTCTACTCTAGATACAGAAAGGAACTCAATGTCAAGTATGTGCTACCCAATCCAAGGCGGAGTGAGGGGCGACCATATGACAGAGTGATTACAGAATTTAATGCTTGAAATAAATGCTGAAACTGGAAAATGCTTGACACCCAGAATGTGCTTGCTGACCCAAGATGGGAAAGTAGCTACCATAGGGCAGAGATCTATCTATGACAAACTTCAATTGAAATTGAGCATTACAAATTCAAATTAACAAGCTTAAGAATACTGCCAGTACTACTGTCAGTTTACAGAGTGAAGATTATATGCCTGTCAAGAGATTAGAACTGGAAATATTCACCAATTACCATACAATAATAATTCCTTTGATTTGATTCACGAGGCCACATCAAATTCTCACAATGAATTGGAAGTAATAATTCTGTTTTCTATTTTTACAAATCTGTATTTTGCACATAAAAACCAACAACCTATGAAAGTATTCAAATGCTCATAACTCCCTATCAACTTGCTCAAATGACACGATTCCTGAAGCACAAGACTCCCAGCAAGATGGCGCTCAAGCTAATATAAGGAAATAGACTCTAAATGCTTCTAATGAATAAATGCACAAATCCCAATGCATGAAAAAGTACGGCCCAGCTGAAGAAATCGATTCCCTTTTAAAAATTGCAAACTCAACTAAAAATTCTATAACTTGGAGAATGATGGTGCCTAAGCCTAACACAGCCAATGAGCTAACACCCACAATGATATTTTTGGTATTTTATGATTTATGAATGAAATATGCAATCTGTTGTCTAGAAACAGTGCAATAAGCTGAAACTATTAAATGCCAATTTCGAATCTAACTATGTAATGAGCTGAGAACAAAACACACTAAATGTAACTCACAGTACAATGATTCACCACTAGATGTTGTCTTCCAAACACGAAGTGATGCCCAAGCTAGGAGGCCTTCATTCCTCGAAGCAGTCCCAGAGCCAATTCAACAGCATAACAGTATAGTCGTCCAAAGATGAAGAAATGATGCACAAGACTTCTTTTTATAAGTTCCGTTTGACTTCACGAAACCCTAAAATCCAACTCAAAGTTCAAACCCTAACTCTTCCTTCAATATGGCATCCTTTTCACCTTTAGCTCAATAATCATATTTTAATTAAAACATCACCTTGATAAATGCGCCCCAATTAATTTGCTTTGACTTAGGAGAACTCATCAAATATTAAATATAACCTTAATGAAGGCGCCACCCTTTGAATCCACCTTTTAAAATAACTTTAAGTCATTCGACTAGGCCAAGGTGATAAATAACATTTTAATTATAATGTTATTTTTAAGTGAAACGAGCTCAACTTCCCAGAACTGCATTCTAAAGCCCAAAACTGAATACGCCACTTGAGTCAACTGAAGGGGAAAGTCAACTGCCTGATACCACCCTGTTTACTACCAAAAATAGAATTTACTAAAAATAGTAAATTCCAGAAAATGCTCTGAATGCCGAGATGAACATACCCCTGCGAAGCTCTCTAAAAACCCTGAAAGAATCCACCATTGAATCCATCATCTCTGAGCAATGACCTCCTCAAAAATAGGAAACCCTAATTTAACTTCCGACTAGCCTTCGGGTTCCCAAAGAAAGGCGAACGGTCACTAGAAATGTCAGGTTTGAGAAGGGGACATTACACCTTCAATGAAGATATTGGTGGAGGAACCTCATAATGACAACCATTCTGAGCTTAGTGTTGTGTCCTACATATTTAGAACTTGTAAATTCTACAATCATGAACTAGCATGCATAAATGGATCATATTGAAATGACAGTGGAGCCAAAAGTAATTATAATACTTTGGCCAAAGTGTTCTCACTCAATACTTCAAGTGACAGTCATCCTACTCACATACACTATTCAAACTCGATTTGACTTTAGCCCACTATAAACTATGCATAGGTATTTCCTTCTATGGGTAGTCTTTAACCCTAGAAACCACCTATTCCCTTTCCCATAAACTCAATGGTATTTCTACCCACAAAGCATAAATACAGGTTACCCTCCCTTCAATAAATAAGCAAATCCAGGTGTAACTTACAAGCTATCTAATATAATCAAATAACTTTGCAATGAATAACCTTTAAGCTATCCTTGTTTAATCATTCCTAGTATACTTATACTAATGATAAACAATCCCTTCTATTATGGAGTAGATACAAACATTTTCATAGAAAAACATAAATCAACTTCTTTTCCTTTCCAAAGCAAATGCTATGATTCCCTAATGCAGGTATTCTCAAGCAGTTCCAAACAAAACAATCAAAACTCATTCTTTCATAATATAAGACAATTAAAAGAAGACTAGATCCTCATGCCTGTAATACGCTTGATCCAATTGACTAACTTGATGCACAACCTTCCAATGACAACTTGCTAGCCTTCACTTTTCTACTAAATGCAATACTTCACTATAACCTCTTACACAAGATATCTCTATGCTCTCACAAAGTAACTCTTAAACTCTCACAAAATATAACTCTCATAATATTTGTAGCAGAATAAACTTGTAGAAATGTGCGTCCCAAATGAACAATCGAATCCTCTAATTATACTAAAAGATGAGTCAATGATGCCAACAAAATGGATGAGTAATTCGACACCATGCACCATGCAAATCGACTCAACTATCATGGTTCATAAAGGTGGAAAAATTCTATAAACTTACTCAGCTGATGGTGCAATAGATCAACTTCCGCTATGTTTGAATAATTCAATTTGCACATGTTAAAAAAGTGATAAATAGATTGCAGAGTTCTATCGACTTCAAGAGTTCACAAGGTGGCACCAAAATCGTTAGTTTCCTATATCTAAGCTTGTTGTTTATACAGTCATATATATCAGCTTATGCATCTCACATATTTGACTTGGTCATTGCTTGATTAGTTGACACTAAGTGGTTTAGTCGACACTCTTGCATTATCTCATTTATCATAAAATAGCACCCCTATACAACATGATAACTTTTCAAGGATAGCATTGAACATTTCTATGCATGACTTCACTATATTTAAATGTGCTTTAACATGTTGTAGCCAACGTGTGGCATAACAAAGAATCCAATATAATATGCAATTACTTCCACTATATCAAGCGATACACAATGTATTAATCGGCCTTCACTTATCCAAACGATTGGCCTTTGTTATCATATATATAAATACATATTTATATATATACATACACATATATATATATGTTATTATATATGTATATGTATATATATACATAGACACACACACACACATATATATATATATATATAGATACATACACACACACATAGATATATATATATATATATATATATATATTTGATATTTAAATGAATAAGATCAAGTTAACATTCATATAATAATATAGATTGTATATATATATATATATACCTCTATGTACGTGTATACGTATGTATGCATATATTGATATATTCGTATGGACATTTCCGTTTGTCACACACATATATATCAACACATGTATACATATGTATATATGTTTTGAAAATGAAGGTGAAATTGTAGCATAAAACTTGTAAAACTATGTGACTGTAGATTTAATTAAGTGTTCTTTGTCACAATTCTATGTGTATCATTAATCCGTTTAGATCAATTTTACCAATTGTAGAAAGAGACAAAATATTGTAGAAGAATGAGACAAGAAGATAGAAGTGACACAACATATATGCGGAGAAACCCTTTTGGGAAAAAACTCCACCAAAATCAATAGTGCTTGTATTATTTAACTTATAACAAGATTACAATAATACTGTATCAATCCCTGATTGATATGCTTCCTTGCCTTCAACAATCCTTCTTCACAACCTGCACAAAACTCTCATACACTTTATGCACCACAAGCTATCCATGCATTCCATGTGACCAAGCATGAATCCACACATCCCATGCCATGCTTCAAACCCTCACACATGCACAAGCTATACCTGCTAACTTGCAATAAACTTTGATGCAATTTCTGCAATAAATAGACAATTAATGAGCATGTAAACTCATAAGAGTTATCAAATACAAGAGCATAAAGCTCCTCACAAAAAACCAAAGTCAAAACCAAAGTCTTCTCAATTTAGGTGCCCTAAATTGAACACTTAACTGATCGTTGGTCAAGAAACTATCTTGCAAGCATCACCTCAAAGTTGGCGCTCAAGAATGGGACCACTTAACTGAGCCTTGTAAACATCTTATTGTGCAAAAGGTGTTAACTCAAAGATGCCAACTTGGGCGCCCAAGGTGGGTCCAAGTCAATCTTAGTTAACTGAAACATATCTCTCCACCAATCCATGCAAAAATTATGCATGATTGATCATCCCCACTTAACTGAATGTATCCACTTGTTATCTGTCATGCAACTCAAGTCAACTAAAATCAACTAACATTCAACTCAAACTAACTACATGCAACTAAAGATAACTGAACCATAACTGAATTGAACTGAACTGAACTGAACTCCACTCATATAAATATCAATCCCTAACTTGTAGGATCTTTACATGCATTACTTAAGTGTTATCATTCCTCTAAAAATTTAACTTAAGCAAGGTGGGTTACACCTTCCATGTGGGCGCCCCATGTGCTCCTATTTTGTAGGAGGTCTTCTTGGGTGTCCCCACATGTTCCTATCATTTAGGAATCATTACAAATGACAATTTACATGCTCATTTCATTTGAATTTAATCTCTTTCTAATCTTAGTGTTGGGGAACATTTTCCAAGGACTTATGAGATACATGAAATATGTTTAGGATTGCAATTAAATGACATCCTATTCCCAACATTCCCCCACTTGACTTTATACATTGCAATTATTCTAAACAAGGAATCATTTTTATAAATCAAGTACAGGACTCAAGGCCAATGACCTTCTTGCACCAAGAGAACTTATCTGTAGCATTGACCAAAGTTTCAACTTTCTCAATCAATACCTTTCCCAAGTATTTGTAACCAAACTATCATAGGTAGAACTTCATGCTATCAGTTCATAACAACCCAAATCTGCAAACAAGTCCCTATATATCCACCATCCTGCAAAATAAGACTTCAAGGTAATAACACACATAGACATGCAATAAAAAAACCTTTGAAGTAACTCATTGTAGTAAAGTGTAACCAGTCCAAGAGAGGTGACCCTCTCATACAAAACACATATACCTTCTGGAACTCCCACTACATAGGTAATGTCTAATCGGAAAACAAGATAACAACATTAACAAGTCCTCCTATGGCACTTCAGATAGAGGATGTGGCTAACTCCTCTATCATAGTGTCAAAGAAGCATACAATGATATGCAAAATACATCTCTCATAACACAAGAACCTTCAAGAAGACAATATTCCCACAAAGAGAGAACTTTCAAGTCAAACTATGTTCTTATACCACCCTAACATTTTCCAAACTGTGTAAAGTAAGATCTCCTTCAACACTCCCAAATTGAAAGGATATCAACATCTAACAATTCAACTTATAATGAAACATGAAAAAACTTAGATGTAAACCTCTCACAAAAAGTAGATCAAACTTAGCCAAACATTCCCACAACAAAAGGAAATATGCCCAAAGCCACTAACTATCTCCCATACCTCTCCTACCCAAATCCTCAGAACTAGCTCAAGTTCAAGATTGAAAGGAGAACAATGGAAATACATAAAATCATGCATCTACTTCTCAATAATCCCTCAAAACTCAATTTTCAAGACCAATTCATAAGAGAAGACAAGATACATATAAATAATGCATCTAATAATAAGGTGGGAAACACCTCTTAGATCATTTACCTACCGAGTAGACCAAGAGTGGGGTACAATATTGTCCTGTGCATACAACACCAAGCAATATAGGCTTTCAATCAAGACAACCTTCTCATTAGGTCTATGATGGACTCACATCCATTTCTAGGTGTAGGCTCCTCGTTCTTTACTATTGAAAAACTTTTATAAAAAGTAACCATTCGAACACATATCTCTTAACATGAGAAATATCCGACCTAACCCAAGTATCTCTAGTATCCATGAGCACCCACCAATCAATTCATTCCAACTTCAAATGCATCCTGCATAATCATGAAGCTCCAAACAAATGATTAATAATCAAAACTAGAAAGAACTACATCCTCTCCAAAGGAAGAACAATAACGCCTTTACCAAAGATTTTAAGGGTTCTCCATGAAACAAGATGTTAAAACCTCTTCAAATTACATGAAGATAACCATAACCTACCAAAGCTCCCACTAAACTATGATATCGAGCTATACATGGCAACAAGATAAAAATCAAACCATCACTGTCAAAAGCTCCCACTGAAACATGTAACCAAGCTATCCATGACGTTGTGATAACCATCTCCTAACTAGATCCATTGAATCTTTCAATATCTAGACAAGAAGTAGAACTCATTGTAACATACTTCTTTTACAAATCTGCAATAACATTGTAATAGTAAAAGCTCCCACTACAACCAAAAAACCTTCAAAATTTTAAGAGAAAGGCGTCCTAAACTCCAACCAACAATTAGCTTTGATACCAAATGTTGAAAATGAAGGTGAAATTTTAGATTAAAACTTGTAAATCTATGTGATTGTAGATTTAATTAAGTGTTATTTGTCACAATTCTTTGTGTATGATTAATCTATTTAGATCAATTTTACCAATTGTAGAAAGAGACAAAAGATTATAGAAGAATGAGATAAGAAGATAGAAGTGACACAACATATACGTGGAGAAACCCTTTCAGGAAAAAATTCCACCAGAATTAATAGTGCTTGTATTATTTAACCTTAGAACAAGATTACAATAATATTGTATCAATCCTTGATTGATATGCTTCCTTGACTTCAAAAATCGTTCTTCACAACTCGCACAAAAATCTCATACACTTTCTGCAACACAAGCTATCCATGCATTCCATGTGACCAAGAATGAATCCACACATCCCATGCCATGCTTCAAACCCTCACACATGCACAAGCTATACCTACTAACCTGCAATAAACTCTTATGCAATTGCTGCAATAAATAGACAATTAATGAGCATGTAAACTCATAAGAGTTATCAAATACAAGAGCATAAATCTCCTCACAAAAAACCACACCTAGATTGTGCAAGTAGAGTTCCACACTGTAACATGAAGTCAAAACCAAAGTCTCCTCAATTTAGGCGCCCCAAACTAAACACTTAACTAATCGTTGGTCAAGAAAATATCTTGCAAGCATCTCCTCAAAGTTGGTGCCCAAGAATGGGCCCACTTAACCGAGCCTTGTAAATATATTCTTGTGCAAAAGGTGTTAACTCAAAGATGCCAACTTGGGCACCCAAGGTGGGTCCAAGTCAATCATAGTTAACTAAAACATATCTCTCCACCAATTCATGCAAAAATTATGCATGATTGATAATCCCCACTTAATTGAATGTATCCATTTGTTATCTGTCATGCAACTGAAGTCATTAGTCATGCAACTCAAGTCAACTAAAGTCAACTAGCATTCAACTCAAACTAACTGCATGCAACTGAAGATAACTGAACCGTAACTAAACTAAACTAAACTGATACTGAACCAAACTAAACTAAACTAAACTCCACTCATGTAAATATCAATCCCTAACTTGTAGGATATTTATATGCATTACTAAAGTGTTATCATTCCTCCAAATAGTTAACTTAAGCAAGGTGGGTTCCACCTTCCATGTGTGTGCCCCATGTGCTCCTATTTTGTAGGAGGTATTCTTGGGCATCCCCACATGTTCCTATCATTTAGGAATAATTACAAATGTCAATTTACATGTTCATTTTATTTGAATATAATATCTTTCTAATCCTAGTTTTGGGGAACACTTTCCAAGGACTAAGGAGATACATGAAATATGTTTAGGATTGCAATTAAATGGCATCCTATTGCCAACAATATGTATATATCTTATATATATATACATTCGATTGCACAATCAAACACATATACAATTACTATCTTATTGATAATAAATATACGTGCATACATACATACATGTTGCATTGTCCCTTCGATAACACCATGCTCATAAGCAACCCATTCATAAGTGTGCATAGGTACGTCTCCCTATGTACTCTCAAGTACATGTTCCTTCATGCGTATGGTCTATCGTCAACATGCATATGCATATATATACATACATTCCACGTATGTTCACCTCATCAATTAAGCATAGTAACATAAGGAAGAACTCATAAGCTCCAAACACATAAACATCATCCAAGAATGTACTCAACAATAATCAAGACCCTTACTAATGCAAACAAATCATACTATGGATGAATCACCAATTCCAACATAATAACTTGACTCAACCATTCTACTATGAGTGTGTGTGTGTAAGCTTAGTTAGGTTACATTACTGGTTACCCAACAAAGTTCTTCTCCCGAGTGATAATTCCCCTCACACCTAGAGGATTGAACACGAACCTACATCCAACTAACACATTCCCATGGTAGTCAACTGTTCAACAAAATATACATTTACCTAATGTTTCTCCATAGTTAGAATATCTAATTCAATAACCATCCATTTCACATAAATGCATTTCATCACATAACATTAAATGAAATAACATTCATTCACAATTCATTGATAACAAAGTGCAAGTATGTACATATATTCTCAATCTCAATAAGAATTCTAATTAGATTCACACATGCAATAGTTTACCCTAACATAGGAATAGTAAATGGGTAAATACACAATGGGGTGTAACAATGATCAGTAAATAGTTTTATAATTTAAAAATGAGATCAAGGTTAGGATATCCTTAGCTAGATTATTCTTCTATTTCACAAGCCTCGGTGTTTCATTTGCAAGAGGGAAAGCATCACCCAAGTGCTTTACCTCCAACAACAGACCAATGGTCCCCCAAACACCTTCCAACTAGAAGTGGCCCTACCCTTCAACGAAGAGTATAGTATAGGATCCTCTAGAATTGTCATTTGAGTATCTAGTGTTGTGTCCTACATAAAAACTATAGTTATACTACTATAGACATTCTTTAACTAAGTATGACACTACTGACTAGCTATGCAAACCTAGAGCACAATGAACTGACAAGTGCAAGAAGAGACTTTGGCACTGACTTTGACCAAATTTTGAATTATATTCATCCACTTTCTTAGGAAGCGGTGTCATAAGTTCACCCACCTCTAACTCGACTTGGAAATCTTACTGGCCTATTGTTAACTCAACTATTGGTTTGAGCCAAAGATTCACTTACTCAAATAGGTTCTCTTTGAAAGAGTGATGACTTCACTAAAAAAATTTATTTGACTAAGTAGGTTTAATACTTCTAACTCAAATACCCATGTTACATTCTCGCAACATTCTGAGTCTAGGCAACTACCTCTTATCCAAGTCCTTTAAATAGCCAACATGAGTAAATTGCTCTCTTAGTATTATGGTCTTTAGTTTATGATGAGAACATAATGTCCTCTACTCAAGATATTTGATTTCAAATCAATAGATAGTGATACTCTTGGTCAAATATGAAATACCTATATAGTTATAATAAAAACTTCAACTCTTCTATTATATTGCAGACCTTTCTTTAAGTTTCTTAAAAATTCTTTTCATTGATAATACAATATAAGTTCAGTGATAATAATAAAAGACAAGATTCTATCTTATTGGATGGAAAATTTACCATTTTCAAGAATTCAACAATTCTTCACTAATCCATTTTATGGAGCCGGTTTGTTTGGTAAAACATAGCTTAAAGAGATTCCAACCTTTTCCCTCAAGATCTCTCTTAAAATTTAACTTAAAATTTCATATATTTAGTTTGATTAAAACATACGTTTACTGGTGTGAGCACTCAGCCTATCTGGACACCATGTTAATAATAGTTCCTACCATCTTTTATGTTATGTGTTAACATAAATAAACTTATATATACAAATATATGCATGCATCTATATGAGTTTTCATAAATAACTGCATATTGCACTGGCATGAACAAATTGTGATATATATGATCTTTTATCAAATTAAAGAAGAGAAGTATTAGTAATGCTTGGAAAATATTATCCTGGCTTTTGCACTAAGATTTCTTGATTCAAACTCAACAACATAGACTTCGGTTTATTGTCCTTTATAAACTCCACACAGTCTCTAGCTTAGCAAAAGCTTATTCTCTTCCATAGACTTTCCAAATAGACTCCCCTCTTACACACAATATCTAGCTTAGCAAAAGCTTATTCTCTTCCACAAAATTTCAATGAAAAACTAGAGAAAAATGACCAAAATAGACTCCTCTCTTACTCCCATGGCCAGCAGTTGGTTATACTCGATACAATCTCCACAAAACATATATATATATTCCTCACAAAACAAAGACTTTCAATCTCTTCCTCACAATCAAAGACTTTTATTATCTACTCAAGCATGCACAACTGATTTTCTCTCCATGCCCAACCTTGCAAAAACTACTCTTTTGATAAGGAAATATGAGCAGAAAACAAGTACTTAATCCCTTTGTTGAGTTGGTTTGCCTCTACTCATTAAAAGAGTTTTCTTAAAATAGAAAGCAGTTGCTTATATTGGAGGCTCGAACCATCCTTTTACCTACCACAACTTGCATAAACAGTAAATGCATGAAGATTATGGTTTAAAAAGATTACATGTGCAACTTTTCCAACTACCATCATGACCAACAATGACTTACTCTTCTTCCAAAACTAAATCCCATGACTACATTTTGCTACTCATTGCATATAAAATTAAGTTTGAAACCTATAGGAAAAACCTCTTTGAAAGAAACAACTTGCAACAATTTTTCCATGACTAACAACCACCTCTAAAACTCAACGTCCAAGCCGTGAAGACCAATAAAATAGGAGCATGTGAAGAATGATTCACATCCCCACTTTATGTGGCTTTAATTTGAACTAATAATGTGCAATTATTCAGCCACATACGTGGCTTCCCAAACAGTTCGTTAATACCCAAGATGATGCTATATTATGGCATCCATATTAACTTTTAAAATGCTCTTCAAAAATCCTTTTAAATTGGTTTAGGTTTCATGGCTCAAAAGAGATAACATTGCCATATTAATATGGCATTCAAAATGCAGCCAAACTATATAATATATATATCCTTATCTTTATTACCATATATATATATGAATATACAATATTAATGTTATATCATATCTCTATATATTTGTAAATACATACATACATATATATGCATTTAACTTATTATATATATACACATTATATTTACTATTTACAAAATATATTTGAAATCAATTTAATTTGACTATTTAAGAAGATCTTTAATGATAGGGGTTTTCCTTTCTCTAATGACACCTTACTTATCGACTCAGATTCATGACTCACCCAAACTTGATACTTGAACTGACCTGACAAGGTTTTAAAATAGCCTAAGTGAGTGTGTGCGTGTCAACTCAGATAGCAATACTGGATGATTCATATACCAACTTATCTCTTGGGTGATACTCTCCCTCTCCCTCTGGAGGGCATGAACATTCCTGCATTTCACTTAGAGAAATATTCACGTAGTTAGTCGTTTTCATTTTCAACATAATCACAATATTGTTTAAGCATCATGTAATCATTTAAAAGCCAATACATCACATTACATATATATTTCATCCAACTATTAAATACCATAATGACATCACCATGCATTAAAACTGCATCCTAACATAAAAGGTTAAAGTAATTTGGTAAATCAACAATGGGGTGTAACATATCTCCTCCCATAAGGATCATCATCCCCGATGATTCAAAGTATCAAAAAATATAAAAATAACAAAAGTTGTTTCTTAAGAGTTTTCAAAAACACGAACAAGATGAGGAAATATTTGTTTAATATCATTGTAATCCTCCCACATAGCACTATCTTCTGCACACTGGTCCCATTCGACCTTGCACTAAATGACCTCTCTATTATGTAGGTGGAACCTGCGTGTTTCAAGCACTCTGAGAGGTTCGGTCATTATCACTCCCAGGTCATGTACCTATAATGCATTCCAATCAATGACGTGATTACCATCTGCTATATTTTTTTAAGGTATGATACATGAAAGATATTATGCATCTTGAAAAGAGCTGGTGGTAGAGCAATTTTGACACGACTTGTTTGAATTCTTCAAGAACTTCAAAGGGATCCACATCAAGGAGCTAGCTTGGATGACTTTCCAAACTTAATTGAACTCTTTTGTGGGTTGACTCTTAGTAAGACTTTTTCCCCACTGAGAAATTTCTTGGTATTTGCTTAGCATCAACATAGCTTTTCTATCTATCATTTTCTTGCCCTAACTATTTCTTGATCAGCGTGATCTGTTCTTCCATTTCTAATAGCATTTCTAGTCCAAGGCTAATCCTATTTTCTATCTTATCCCAACTTATAGGAGTTTGACACTTTCTTCCATACAATGCTTTAAATGGATCCATCTTGATAGTAGAATGATAAGAATTGTTATAAGAAAATTCTACAAGCGGTAAGTAATCTTCCCATTTGTATTGTTGATCCATGCAATACATTTTTAATAGATCTTCCAACACTTAGCTTTCTCTATCTGTTTGACCATTCGTCTTAGGATGATATGTTGAACTTATGTTCAACTAAGTTCCAAGTGAGGAGAAAAGGGTTTTCCAAAACCTTGATGCCACATATGCATCCCTATATGAGATAATATTCTCAAGAACACCATGCAACCTAAACACTTTCTACACAAATTTATGGGCTATGATTGGTGCCCTATCTATCAAATTTCTCAGTATGAAATGAGCTACCCTGGTGAGCCTATCCACCACTACCACAATAGCATTATGCCTATTCTTTAACATAAGAATACCTTGTACGAAATCCATATTAAAGATTTGCCACTTCCACTTTGGAATTTCATGAGGATATAAAAGTCCTATCGAGTGATGATGTTCTGCTTTCACCCTTTGACATTCTAGACAACCTGCTACAAACCTTGCACCATCCTTCTTCATTCCTTTCCAAAAATATAGTGGTTTCACATCACCCAAAAGTTTTGTCACTCCAGGATGTCCTAAATATGGTGTAGAATGAACTTCTTTCCACACTATATTCCTCAACTCCTTGGAGTTTGGGACATACATCCTTCATCTAAATCTTAGCAGTCCACCTGGTTCAAAATGAAACCCATCATACCTTGAATCTTGAGGATTGTCCATGAGGACTTGTTTGACCTGCTCATAGTATTAATCTCCCTTGGACTTCTGTAACACTTGATTTTTGAAATCGGAATGAATAGATATCATTGAGGAGATATGCCTCCTTTAACTTAGGGCATCTACAACTCAATTTTCTTTTCCCTTCATGCAATTGATTTCAAAATCATAGTCGGGTATTAGCTTAAGCCATCTCCTCTGATGGGCATTTAGATTTTGTTGGGTAAGCAAATAATTTAGTCCATGATGGTTTGAGTTTAACTTAAAGGGTTTCCCAAGCAAATAATGCCTCCACATTTACAATGCATGAACAACTATTGCTAGCTCGAGATCATGAGGAGCATAGTTTGGTTCATAAGTCTTCAATTTTATAGACTCATAGGCGATAACTCACCCTTATTGCATAAGTACCCCACCTAATCCTTCTCTCGAGGCATTGGTGATGGCCACAAAATGACCTTTTGGATCTAGTACTTTTAGAACCAGAGCCATAGTTAACATCTTTTTAAATTGGTCAAATGCCTCCTGACATTTTCTGACCATTCAAACCTTTTTTCTTTCCTTTGTAAAGAAGTAATGGGGAAAGCTATTCTTGAAAAGTATGCCACAAACTTTCTATAATACCTAGCCAAACCCATAAAACTATGGACTTCATGCACATTCTTCAGTGCAAGCCACTCTAGCACGACTTTAATCTTTGATGGATCTACTGTAATCCCCTCTACTAAAATTACATGACCCAAATATTGTACTTTCTTTTGGAAGAAGGTACACTTTGAAATATTACCATAAATATTATTCTCTCTCAGACACTGGAGAACAATCAACAAGTGTTGGAGATGTTCTTCCTCATTCTTAGAATATATTAGAATGTTGTCTAGGAAAACATGAACAAACTTATCTAGACAGTCTATGAATATGCTATTCATTATGATTCATGAATGTTGCAGATGCATTCATTAGCCCAAAAGGCAGGATTGTGAACTCATAATGTCCATATCTTGTTCTAAAGGTTGTTTTGTGGATATCTTCATGCTTAAGTTTTAACTGAAGATCTTTGAAAACACAACTACCCCCCACATTTAATTGAAGAGATCATCAATACATGGTAATAAATACTTATTCTTTATCCTTACTTTTTGAGCATATGATAATCTATACACAAGCATAGGTGCCATCCTTCTTCTTAACAAAGATCATTGGCACTCCCCAAGGTGATACACTAGGTTTAATCAATCCTTTTGATAACAACTCCTACAGTTGATCCTTTAACTCCATCAACTCTGTCATGGTCATTCGATAAGGAGCTTTGGATATAGGTTATGATCTTGGAACTATGTCTATGGTGAAGTTAAAATCTCTCTTAGGAGGTAATTCAGATAATTTATCTGGAAAAACATCCTCAAAATTCCTTAGAATAGGATAATTCTCCATGTCTAATCTTTCTTGTTCCATAAATTCCTCTTCTTCCACACCCTAAAGTTTTGGGATTCATAATACATTATTTTAAAAAATGAGCACTTTGTGATCATCTATTTTCTCCATTTTGACCACAAAGAGTTGACATCCATTTTTCTTGGCCATATTCAACTAAATAGCTAATATTTTCCTTAACTTAATTTCACTAGGTGTACCTTGCAGGTACACTTTATTCCCAAGGTTGTTTAGACATTCTATTGTTTTAGAAAAATAAACTACCTTAGCTCTATACCTCCATAACCATTTATCCTTAGAATGACATCATAAGATCCTAAGGGGGCTACATACAAATTTACTGTTAGAATTGTGAAAAACATGAGCCATAGGATCAAACAACAAACAAAAACACCTTCCATGCAAGAGATCTGCAAAAGAAGAATTGATATATTCCTCAACAAGGAAAAGTTATAGAATGCAATAGACTATCAAAATGGTATAAAAGTTCAAGAGAATGAAAATCTCAAGAGAGATAATACAATGATGGTTGAGTTCTTATAAGAGAAAAACTCTAAATGAGAAAGGGATGAGATCATGACAACTGCCAATATCTCATGCAATGAGACAAAATGATCTAATAATAGCTCAACTAATAAAAGTATAAAAGAACTCCAAAGTTTAGCTTAAGTGCATGAGAATAAATTAGACTAATAATTAATTATTAGATAATGCATGATTACTCTAACACCCCACTTAAGATGAACTTAGGGAGTAACTAAAAACTATAAGGGTTGGTATAGAATAACTCTACACCATGCAACATTTGATTGAATATTATAGCCACCAAAGATCTAGGAACTTCATGAAAGCACAAGAGAGATATACAATGCTCAAGATTACAATGGAATTGATTATCCAAGAATATGTTATGAAAATATACATATGAGACCACCTGGTTATATAGCCAAGGCGAGACACAAGATTAAACAAGATTATACAAGTGTCTTAATCCTATGCTATGTGACAACTTATCACAACTACCTAGGACACGTGTTATAAGTCAAAATATAAGATAAGATCTAATGACAAATAAAACCTTCTAGAAAGATTCCTTCCTAAGACCTAAGTAAACTTAACATGTAACTAAGTCCCCTAAGACTGGGCTTGTAATGAATTAACTAGGTACAAGACTTTCTTTACACCAACACCCCCCCTTAAGTGAAACTTAGGGAGTAGTATATTATTATGCAAATGACACAAAGATGGGTCCCAACTACAAGGCCATTTTAGGTACCCATGTATAATGTAATGCAATCTCTCACAAATGGAGAATAGGAGAAAACCAAGTGGGACAAAACGCCTCCCCAAAAGAGAGATGAAAAAAAATGCTCTCAATGAAGAATGAGATGGACAAAACCACATGTGAGGAAAAAGTCCCCCCCCATAAGAGAAAAGTAGAAGAGAGACCATACATTCCCCCCCCTCAGTTTTGAGTCTGCTAAAATGATGGTAGAAGCTCAAAATTGAATGCTGAAGATGATCCAAAAGTGTCGATCAACATTCCTCCCCTTAGGAAGAAACAAAACCAAGATGGCATGCAAGATGTATTCCCATTCTTGAAAGGAATATGTAGGAATATAAATAATGGATGATGTCTCTGAATGATGCTCAAGTGTCTCCAATCTCCAAAAAGGCGTTTTAGGCAACACTACCAAAGAAGACAATCCAAAATCTCCTAGAAATAATTGCAGAACACAATCCAAAGAAAAGAATACCTCCTCTAAAGATAAATAATCCTCCTCCAAATGTTATCCAAAAGAATCTTCTTTATCAATGTCCCAATCTTTCAGCTGTGTTCTTCGATGCTTTACTTTGGAGATGTAGTCTTGGATGTGTTCAAAAATTTTAGGATCAAGATTCATCAAATCATTAGAAATCTAATATCCCCTAATCTTATCTATTTTACCATACAATTTTTCAAAATCCTCCCAAGCCTCTTTAAGTGTTTTGCATGATTCAACATGAAACTGTAAATCGAATGAGACTAACGAATATATGCATCCAAGTGTTTTCTCACGATCAAGCTCCCATTTTTCCAATTCTTTAGCATCAGTAAGTTGATGAATGGTTTCATTTAGATAGCCTATTAGACCTTTCATCATTAGATAATTCTATACTATTTTCTCCATGTAGCATAATTATGTGGAGTTAGGAGTTCAATTTGAGATTTCCCCATTTGCAAGAACACAAACCAAGCAAAAGAAATAAATCAACCACTGCAACCTCCACCCAAATTACTCAATCATGAAACCCTCAAAGAAAATATGATTTGTGGTACTTTATACTTAGTGTGATTATAGGTGCCACTTGCCAAAAACAATGAAGTGGATTTGATCTTAGTGCACACAAATTGCCAAATTTGGCCATAAGCTCAAAGTAATTTTTTTACAAAGAATGAGATTAATCTAATCACACCACTAGAAAGTACACGAAAAAATATGCACTTTAAAAAAAAATCATCCAAAATGTTATTGTAGGAGCAAGAATGGAGCCTTGGAAGTTTTGAAAATGAGAATGGCTCAACAACAATTGTGAGAATCTACAATCTCTGGAAAAGACAGGAAACAAAATTAGAATTTGATTGAACCACCGCATAGAGTGCAAAATTCTACCTCAAATACAAAAAAATCTTGAGAAAAGGAGTTCGTATGAGCAAGTTATGGGCCTTCAAAGTTTTCCCTTCAAAACCAAAATTCCAATGGTGAAGGGGCCAAGAATTTTCAAAAAGGTGTTGACGTCGTGCTGATGTTAGCACTTTGTTGGGTTAAATTTGATAGCCAAATGGCCATAAAAAGAATGTTTTCCCCTCCTTACAAAATATTTTCCATTGGAATATGTTGTTGGAATATTTCGTTCAACAAAATATTTTACTATCAAAATCTATGAATGAAATCTTCTTAAGCACAAAATATTCTTTATTCCCACTGCTGGTGGAATCTTTGACCCAACAAGAAATATTCTCTCTTTTTATTTTCTCTGTGCTAGTTTTTAAAATCTCTCTAGTTATTTTATTCACGTTGGTTTAAAAAATTGATGGTTTTGTATTGCCAACCACTCAGCTGGTTATTAGGGGCCCGCAACTAGTAGGGACACTACCTACACCACATGGTGCCACGATGGGCGCCCATGGGTATGCAAGTACCCCAACAATACCTACTACAAACTTAAAGTCTACAAATTTTTTTAATTTTTAAACAAAACTTTTTGAAAATGATTCTAGCCAATATATATATATATATATATATATTACAATTTTTTTTAGAAAAAATTTCAAATAAAATAAAATATATATTTTTTAATTGTACCAATGCACAATGATGATGACTTGGGGGGTCGTACGGCTCCTTGGGCATTTTTTTTTGCCTCAACGAACAACTTTCTCCAAATTCAATGATTTGACAATCAATCTTAGGCTTTTTGGCCCTTTTGGACGCAATGGCAGGGTTGGATTTGACCCAAAATGCTCCAAAATTGTAGCTACCTTCTGAATCTAGCAACCACTCTTTTGCTTCAAACCCTCATAGATATGGTCTCATATGTTCGATTTAGACAAAACAAAAGGAAAATTTGACTTTTTTGAACCCTCTGATTTCAATGGCGAGCTCAGATTTGCACCAACAAGCTCCAATTTAAATCTGCAATATAAAGACACAAAGAGGAAGTCCCCAAATCTAGTATTTCTTTCAAGTTTTTCTATTTCTCTAAATCATCATCGATGTAAGAGAAGAGCATACTCAACAGTTCAAGATTTATCAAGATCTCTCAATAAAGACTAACAAGAAGTAATCCCACAAGCTCTGATACCATGTAAGAGTTGGTATAGGACAACTCTACACCATGCAAGATTTGGTAAAGATTATAGCCACCCAAGATCTAGACACTTCATGAAAGCACAAGAGAGATCAATATGTAATGCTCAAGATTACAATGGAATTGATTATCCAAGAATATGGTATGACAATATACGTATGAGACCACCTGGCTACATAGCCAAGGTGAACTTCTACACAATATTAAACAGGATTATGAAAAAAAAATTAATCCTATGACATGTGACAAATTATCACAACTACCTAGGACACATATGTTATAATTCAAAAGATAAGATAAGGTCCAATGGAAACTAACACCTTCTGGAAAGATTCCTTCCTAGGACCTAAGTAAACTTAACATGTAAATAATTCCCCTAAGACCCCTACTAATTAATTAACTAGGTACGAGACTTTATTTACATCAACAAAAACCCTAAAAAGAGAATGCATGATGGGTCTGACAAACAAGGCCTGGTGAGGTACCCATGTACAAACAAAATAATCTCTCATAACTGGAGAAAAGGAGAAAACCACATGGGAATAACTCCTCTCCAAAAGAGAGAAGGGTGAATGAAAGACTGAAAAAGCCTCCAAATCAAGGTGGACTAAGAAGCCTCCAACAAAAACAATGTCCCAAAAAGGAGGAACATGTAGAACATCACTTAAGCACACAAAATTTGTAGAAAATTGTCGAAAGATGACTGCTATAGTGTTGAAATGTAGAACCTCCAGAAATAGGAATGCAAGAGTGTCTATATGGTAAATGATCCATCTCATTGAAATGCATGGGTAACCAATCGTTGATGTACATTGCATCTGATAGTACATAGGAACAAGAAATAGATACATAGATCACTCCAAAATGTGAAACCAAGGAAACATTAGAACCAACAGTAGAAACCCTCCATAATGTTGACAAGGGAGAGCCATGACATGTACACTAAAACTATGTGAAACCAAGAAGTGTATGTAGGAGAAACAACCTACAAATAAATGGTGTGCAAACTAAGGCACACATGCATGAAGCAAGAATCACTAGGATTCACTACTGTCATGGAAGGGAAACTCACTTGAAAAAGGTGTGATGGAAAACCAAAGGAAAACATCAACCCCTCGTGAGACTTTATATCATAATGTGAGTATAATAGGCACAACAAGATGTGCAAAATCCCCAAAAATTATACACTAGAATGACAATTTATCTCAATGCATCTACAAAAAAGAATATGCATGAAAATATGTCTGCAATGCCCAACTAGGACAAAATAATATAATTACATAAAGAACACTAGAAAATTAGTCATCCTACACAAAAAATAAGTTTCCAAGAGCTGAAGTGTCCAAGTAATTCACCAGTGTGTGAAAAAAAAAAAGAATAAAATGTACTTGAAGAAAAATATGGAAAAAGTGCATAGATGGCTATAAAGAACCCTAAAAGAACATCCCAACACTGTTGGAATCACAAAAATTGGAGTAACAAGTCAACATTTATGAGCTCGGGATTGAAAACAACACCTCTAACTTCAACAAGATGTAGAATATACCACCAACAAAAAATGGTGATGAGACCCACACCATTGGAAAGTTGATGGAACCAACTTTCTAGCGATATCTCATTTGCCCAATTTTGATATCGTACACCCAAGTTATGGCCAAAAGAAAAAGCAGCTCCTCTAGGGCCAAAAAGGGGGACTTGGGGCCCTTTCCTACGTCCATACCATTGACGTCATACTGACATCAACATGATGTTAGCAGAATATTTTAGGAATATTCCCAAATGCTAGAAAAAAATCATCCCCCTTGAGAAAAAACAGTGAACGAAACATGCTAGAATATACCCTCTGATTCATTGAAAAAACTTATCGTCCGATAAATTAGGGCATCACCAAAAAAGAAAAAAATGAGTCATTTTTTTGTTTTGTCGTTGGGGACTTTTAATACTGTCGTCAAATGGTTGTGTGACTACTGTCGGTGGCAATAGAGGTCGTTGGGTGGCCCACACAAGCTGCCAATGATAAATGAGCCCACATGGCCTACAATTTGGAGGTACCCTAGGGTACCAATGATAAATGCGGCAAGAAAAAAATAAACAAACCTGCAAAAAAATTTATAATTGTTTTTAAAAAAAAATTAAATTCTTTTTTTTAGAAAAACGTCGACCAAAATTTCTCGCTCTTTTTTTCAATTTTTTGGAAATGTGTGCAAAGGTCGTACAGGGGCCGTACAAGCCCTTGTGCAAAAAAAGAACTGCCTCAAAAGCTCTCGACGTTGACTATAGACAAATTTATAGTCAAAATTCGTCAAATTGACCTTCTAAATCTAACAGTGGAGTCCTTTTCATGCAAAATTGAACCTAAAAATCATCCACCTCCAAAAATTGTAAAAAAATAATAATGAAGAATCTAGATTTGAAGCCTGTAACCCTTGTTAAAGAAAAAAACTCATAAATCGAGAAGGGTTTGTTGAATCCATGCTTTGATACCATGTTAAAATTGTGAAAAACACGAGCCACAAGTTCAAACAATGAACAAAGACACCTTCCATGTAAGAGATCTGCAAACAAATAATTGTTATTTCCTCAAAATGCAAGAGACTATCAAAATGGTATGAAAGCTCGAGAGAATGAGAATATCAAAAGAGATAATACAATGAGGGTTGAGTGCTTATAAGAGAAAAAACCTAAATGAGAAAGGGATTAGATCATGACAAATGTCAACATCTCATGCAATGAGATAGAATGATCTAATAGTAGCTCAACTAATAAAAACATAAAAGCACTCCTCAGTTTAGCTTAAGTGCGTGAGAATAAATTATACTAATAATTAATTAAAATTATTAGCCAATGCATGATTACTCTAACATTTACTTCCATTAAGAAACTCAGAGGTTTAGCCTTAGCTTCAAACAAACAATGCTCTACCTGAGTTCTTGCCTGGTTTGCATATTCTACTGACCATGTTTTTTTCCATAAAACTAGCTTTTCTAGATATCTTGTTTAATAATTTTGGAGAAATAAAACATTTAGTAGCACCAATGCCTATTAAAATTGAAATTGGTAATACCAAATAAAATACTTGGGGTCTCAATTGGAGTAATCTAGTACACTGCTTGCCAATTGTCTAGCACTACATGGATTCTCTATTGGAAAGCTACTTGTTCAGATGGTAAAGGGTTTCCACAAGGTTGCATCCCTTGTGTCCTATTAGGACACTAGTCACCACCACATGTAAAACACCCCCGAAGGTCCTCACCTTTCAAAAGGCTTTCCTGAGTTATCTTCGTTCCTCTTGGGATTGTTGTTATTTCTCTGGTCACCTTTGGATTCATTATGATTATTTTAGAACCCTTTATCACCTTTCTTCTTGAAGTCCTTTTTGTCACCATTTTTCTTAAATGTTTAAGAGGACTATGACCATGAATGTCTACCTCACCTCCAATCTGAGCATTAAGCCCCATAATGAATTTCCTTATCTGAAATATCTCATCTTTCTAGTACTAAGGAATGTACTTCAAAAGATGAGTGAACTTCTCCCAGTATTCATTAACAGATGAATCACCTTGTCTCAAGTTTTGAAAATCCATTATTTTCTAATCAAAGTACAGTTGTGGCAACCATCTTTGTCTAAAGATCACCACAAATTCATCTGTCAGACTCAATGAACTTAGACCTAGTTCCATTTTCTTGTTCATCCACCAAGTCGATGCTTCTCCAAATAGTCGGTATGCTCCCCAAACAACCTTGGTTACTTTAGAGCAGTTTCTAATCTCTTTTTTTTTTTCCATCTCTATGAGCCATGCCTTTGCGACATCTCTGCTCATAGTACCTTCAAATTTGGGAGATTTAACCTTCTTCATATCCCTTGATAGCTCATGGGAAATTTAGTTTCTTTTCTCCACATCAAGTCTTGACTCCAAGTTGTTTTCTCCATGCTCACTCAAGTTGGTGCATTCATTTTGGCTTTCATCTTCACCTTCTTGGGATGATTCATGCTCAAGTTTTCTCTGACCCTTAACCTCTTGCTTGAGGTTACCGATTCTTTCTCTTTCCTTGTTGAGCATAGCTAGAATCTGCACAAGCTTAGCATCTAAATTTCTCGAAGGTTTCCCCACCTCTTAGATTCCTCCAACATTAGTCCTAGTTTGAACCATGTTTAAGTTATTAATTTACCTAGAATTTATCATTTTTAGCATTCAATTATTTCCTCTAATCGTTTCATTCAATATAAACATTTAAGAAATTCATCATTTATTCATCAAAATAAAAGAGAGATATTTTTTCCAAAATTTTCATTATAATAGCTATGGATTACAAAATATCCTTATTTAATAGAACAACTACTCATCGTTAACATGGGGAATAAACTTTTCAATTTACTATTCACTTTCAGAGTCTATCACTATGATTTCAAAAGGTGGAGGCACTCGCAGGTGCACTTCCAACCCTTCCTGCCTACCCAAAGAGGTACTAGTGTTGCATTCACTTGGCATATTTTTAGAAAGATTGATGTAGGAGCATCCAGTGGTGTAAGGGAAATACTGCATCACCCAAAAATATTTGTTTCCTTTTTGTTAGCTTTTTATAGATTTTTTTGCATTTCTAGATACCCTTTTTGTCAAATAAGAATTCCCAACTTTCAAAACTACTTTTCTACTTTTTCTGGTCAAACTGCTATTTTTAGCAGGTATGAATTTGAAGGCATGAGGAGGTAGAAATTTATGGGAAGCTTCAGGAAAAAAAAATAGGCACTTTGGCGAAAGAATCAGGCCGAGATCATTCCTGGTTTGAAAGATATTCAAGTTTCAGTTTTCCAAAATTGCCCTGGAAACTCTTCCGAGTCCAGTTTGAGGCACTAAACGGTCCCATACAGGCCTAGAAATTTTCAGAATCGGTAGAGAAAGTTCTTAGCACATTCTACACTCAAAGACCTTTCCAATGGTTCAAACAGTTCATCAAACGAAGTCCTAGATCAAAAGTTATGGCTTCCGAAAGTTGGTCATTTTTTGGAAAATTGCCAATTTTTGAATTAGGACTCAATTTATGAATTTCAAATTTCAAATTTCGGTGCCCAACTGCTTATATTCAAATTTCAAATTGTATTTTTGGTTCCAATCTAGAAAAAGGCTATTTAGGACTCATTTTGGAAATTCTGGGGGGGGAGAGAAAATTGTATTGGGAAAGGGGGATTTACTTTTTCAAAACAGTAAAGTTGTATGTATTGCAACTTGTGAGGATGGATCCTCTAGAATGTAATTTCTCGGTAGTGAGAACATTTGAAAAATTAATAAATAATAGTTCTGTTATTGTCTCTATTATTTTCTTTTCTAAGTCTCGGGTTGTGGCTCTCATCAATGATATGGTTGGTTTGGTTCAACTTGAGGAATGAGTGTAATGGTCTTGGCTACCTCCTCCTGCTTCTCTTGCTTAATGCATATTATAGCATCAGTGAGGGTTTTAGAGTCACCAAGTCATGCCTTGTCATTAAATTCATTTTCTTCTAAAGGTTTCATTAGAGCTTCTCACTCTTTCTTGGCCTTAAGGTATCGTTTGTTACTGATTACCAATTTCCTAGCGGTCATCTTAGTTCTCACCATTCTAGCATAAGAACATCCAAACATTAGCTACTGTTAAGGCTGGAGTTTAAGCTTAAATATTGAGCTCATAGGTCTAAGTATTGAACATGTAGCTCTAATACCATATGTAACATCTCTAACCATACTCTTTTAGTTTTCATAGGTAGGTTTTAATACATGAAGTAAACGGGAAGGTAAAATTTTTCTTTTCTAATATCACAATTCGCATTTTGCATAAAGGAAATCATATAGCATTTCATAATTGAAATAACATAACTTAATATCATGTAAATGAATCACATTTATTCAAATACAATTTGCATATAATATTTATGATCAATAAATAGTTTCATAATTTATAAATGAGAACAAGGTCAGGATAGCCTTAGCTAGATTATTATTCTATTTCACAAGCCTTGGTGTGTCATCTGCAAGAGGGAGAGCATCACCCAAGTGCTTTAACTCCAACCACAGACCAACGATCCCCCACACACCTTCCAATTGGAAGTGGCCCTACTCTTCGACAAAGAACCTCTAGGATTTCCATCTAAGTATCTAGTGTTGTGTCCTAAATAACAAGTATGATGATAATACTATAAACATTCTCTAACTAAGCATGGCACTACTAACTAGTTAAGCAAACCTATAGCATGGTGAACTGACAAGTGCAAGCAAAGAATTTTACACTTACTTTTGCCAAAGTTTGAATTATATTCATCCACTTTCTTAGGAAGCAATGTCATAAGTTCACCCACCTCTAACTCACCTTGGAAATCTTGTTGACCTTGGTTAACTCAACTATTTGTTTGACCCAAAGGTTAACTTACTCAAATAGATTATCTTTCAAATAGTAATGACTTCACTAAAGTTGTTTATTCGACTAAGTAGGTTTAATACTTCTAACTCGAATACCCATGTTATGTTCTCGCAACATTTTGGGTTTAGGCAATTGCCTCTTATCCAAGTCCTTTAAATAGCCAAAAGGAGTAAACTTGTCTCCTAGTATTATGGTCTTTAGTTTATGATGAGAACATAATATCCTCTACTCAAGATATTTGATTTCAAATCAATAGATAATAATGACTCCTGGTCAAATATGAAATACCTATAAAGTTATAATAAATACTTCAACTCTTCTATTATATTTCAAACCTTTCTTTGAGTTTCTTAAAGATTATTTTAATTGATAATACAATATAAATGGTGATAATAATAAAATATACGATGTTGTCTTATTGGATGAAAAATTTACCATTTTCAAGCATTCAAAAATTCTTCACTAATATATTTTATGTAGTCAGTTTGTTTGGTAAAACACAACTTAAAGAGAGTCCAATATTTTCCCTTAAGCTCTCTCTTAAAATTTAACTTAAAATTTCATATATCTAGTTTGATTAAAACATACATTTACTGGTGTGAGCACATGACTTATCCACCACCTTAATAATAGTTCCTACCATCTTTTATGTTCTTATGCGTTAACATAAATTATCTTATATATATGAATATATGCATTTATTCATATGGTTTTTCATAAATAATTGCATATTGCACTGGCATGGACAAATTCAGATATATAAGAGGTTTTATCAAATTAAAAAAGAAGAAGAAGAGAAGTATTAGCCATGCCTGGAAAAGATTATCCTAACTTCTGTAATGAGATTTCTCGCTTTAAACTGAAAAAAAAAGACTTAGGTTTTTTTTGTCCTTTATAAACTCCACACAGTCTCTAGCCTAGCAAAAGCTTATTCTCTTCCACGAACTTTCTAGTCTGTTCTTCAATGAAAAAATAGAGCACAATGACAAAAATAGAATCTCCTCTTACTCCCATGACCAACACTTGGTTATACCCAATACGCTCTCCACAAAACAAAGATTTTTGATATATATTCCTCACAAAACAGAGACTTTTGATCTCTTCCTCACAAACATAAAGACTTTTATTATCTACTCAAGCATGCACAACTAATTTTCTTTCCACATGCCCAACCTTGCAAAATCTGTAGAATCTTTTGATAAGGAAATATGAGCAGAAAAAGAATACTTAATGCCTTTATGACTTGGTTTGCCTTTGCTCATTGAAAGAATTTGCTTAAAATAGACAACAATTTCCTATATTGGACGCTCGAACCATCCTTTTACCTTCCATGACTTGCATAAACAATAAAGGCATGAAGATTATGGTTTAAAATGATTACATGTGCAACTTTTCCAACTTCCACGACCAACAATTAATGAGTCTTCTTCCAAAACTAAAACCCACAACTACATTTTGTTGCTCATTACATTTAAAATTCAGTTTAAAACCTACAGGAAAAGCCTCTTTGAAAGGCACAACTTGCAATAGATCTTCCATGACTCGTAGCCACCTCTAAAACCCAACCTCTAAACCATGAAGACCAATAAAATAGGAGTATGTGAAGAATGATTCACATCACCACTTTATGTTGCTTTAATTTGAACTAATAATGTGCAGTTATTTGGCCACCTACATGGCTTCCCAAACAGTTTGTTAATGCCCAAACTAGCACTATATTATGGCATCCATATTAACTTTTAAAAGCTCTTCAAAAAACCTTTTAAATTAGCTTAACTTTTATGGCTCAAAAGAGATAACATTGCGAAATTAATATGGCATTCAAAATGTAGCCAAACTATACATACATACATATACATATACATATACATATACATATACATATATGCTTATGCATATGCATATGCATATGTATATGAATGTATGTATGTATGTATGTATGTATAGTCCTTATCTTTATTACTGAAACATAAAAAATTTATGCACCTCAAATTAAATGCATCAAAAGGTAAGGTGTATTTTATTGTTTTATATGTTTCATTAGGATGCAAATCAACAAGGTGATGTGATTGACTATCAACCTCAATGGTGAGCCAATCAAATATGGATCTACATCCTTTAGGGAGATGGAAATGAATTGGAAATGATTGTGATTGATTAAGCTAATTAGGCTATATGACCTAATGCAATAAATGTAATTATTTGATAACTTATAAACATAAATAGTCAAGTTCTGATAGATCTGGAAGATGCAAATTGATGTGTACCTACCCAAACAAATTGGTTTTGTTAGGCCTACAATGACAGGGTCGCCATATGGCCATTGAGTCCTTGTAAGGGTGTCCTTCTCAACTTTTTGGGTCCTTCGATGTCAGATTTGAGCTTCTATTTTATGCATGTCCCATAGTCATAATTTCGTAAATAAATTATGTAGGTGAGTTTCTGTGTCTTGACAAGAATGGTGACGATAAATGCAACAATGCAAAATGGATCTTCAAGTTCTCTTCTATTCACTTCAAACTTGCAACCTGCACATTCACAAAGGGGAAAAATGTTGTGCCATATAGGGGCTTGCCTCAATCAAACCTTGTGTTAGTGCTTCCACTTCCACAATGGAAATTCCAATGATAAAACCTTGAATTGAAAATAAGGAAATGATGACTAAACAAAATGTTGTATCTCACCACCCTTCAATGGCTTCCTTGAAGGACTGAAGACATACGCATCTCTTCAAGGGTCTTGGATATTTCTTGCTTGATTTGCTTGAATGATTGAAGCCCTACAACAATGTTAGCCTTCACATAAAATGAACATGAACACACATAAACTTTGACATGATGTTGGATCTTGAAATGTTGTAATAATGCTCTGATATTCTCTTCTTGACTTTCTCTTGACAATAATTTTAACTCTTGAATGTGCATTGTTTCTCCTTAGATTTTAAATGATTAAATGACTAGGTATTTATAGGTGTTTATCCAATTTCTAAAAAAATAGATTTCAAAAGTTGATACTTCATATTTAAATTTTGGATATTAAAATACCGCCAATAACATATTTTAATTTGGGTTCTAACTAAGGAGGGGGACCCATTCGTTGATCCCTAGCCCAAACTTCCAAGACACACTTGATCCAAGGTGTTTTAATGATTGAATTCATTTGTTTAATATCGGTTCCCTTTTGAAAAAAATTAAAATTAGGCTTTGGAATGCATAATTTGGAAAATTAGAGGCTTAATTAAGTCCAATAAATTAGGGGGCCAAAAACATAATGTAAAAGTGTAAGCATATAAACTATTTTACACTACAATTACCATATACATATACGTATATGTATATGAATATACATAAATATTAATGTTCTATCATATCTATATATACTCGTATATACATACATAAATATATATGCATTTAACTCATAGTGTATATACATATATATATTTATATATATTATATACATTATATTTATTATTTGTAAAGATATTTGAAATCAATTTAATTTGACGATTTCAGATCTTTAACAATAGGGGTTTTACTTTCTCTAATGACACTTTACCTATCAACTCAGATTCATGACTCACCCAAACGTGATACTTGAACTAATCTAATGAGGTTTTAAAATAGCCTAAGTGAGTGTGTGTACAACAACTCAACATTTACAACATAATCACAATATTATTTAAGAATTATATAATAATTTGAAAGTAAATACATCATATATATATATATATATAATCCAACCATTAAATACCATAATGACATCACCATACATTAAAACTATATTTAAACATAGAGGTTAAAGTAATTTGGTAAATCAACAATGGGGTTTAACACATTGTCTCTTGATTCATTTCCATCTATTGAATATTTCTTGGTATAGTTCAAGTCTTTGCTTTCTCAACTTAAGATTTGTGGTAAAACAAAAAAAAACAAATAATGTGTCTTCTTGGTTTTGTCAAAGCTAAAAGGTCCTTATCAAATATTTGCTTCTTCCTTTTACTCTACAATGGATGCTCTTGGAACAACATCTACAATTCCTTCTTTTGAGTAGTTTTATGATAGACTCACACAAGAATAATCTAAGTTAATATTTATGGATTCTATCACTTCTTCAAAAAGTCAAGCATTAGTCTCTCAATCATCTAAGGGAAAGAAACAAACTAAGGGATCAAAATCAGAGACTTCATTGGATTCATGTCCCTCATCAAAAGGGAAAAATTCTAAGGAGAAGCCCAAATGTGCTTATTGTAAGAAACTAGGGGATGAAGAACACCAATGTTACAAAAAGGAAAGAGTCATCCCATAATAACGTGTCCCAAATTTGGGACATCTTGATTTTTTTTTGAAATCACATATGTTTAAAAAAATATTGATTTAAGCCTTGAGGGGTTCCATCTAAAGGGTTTTAGTTGAAGAAGGTTAGTTAAGCCCCCTTTAGATCAAACCCCCTTGGATGTAACCCCTCTAGTCTTAAATCATGCCCACAATGGAGTCTCCTTTGCACCTATCAAAATGCTAACAAAAAGCCATATTTTTTTAATCTTTGAAGGAATCAAATAAAGTCATTTAAAAATTGGGTTTTATAATTATGTAGCCATTAGTATAAGCTTTCTAAAAAGTATAATTTTGAATATTTTAATTTTATTATTATATTTATATTTTATTCCTTGTAATGTAGTTTTTCACCAAATATCAAGGTATTTGTTTCACACGCTCAAAAAATAGAAAAATACAGATTTTTTTTAAAATATGTGTACTAGGTATTAATGTCCTTATTTCAGCAAATAATAATAATTTTAATATATAGAAAACAATTTATTCATCATGATATACACCTATGTTCAAATTATAATTACTTTGACATCAAAAATAAATTTTAAAAAATATACAACAAAAAATTATGAAAAAATATCTATGTACTAGATATTGATGTTACAAATCTATATTTTAAAAATTATAATTTATCCTTTCAATAAAAACAATTATGGATTACAACATAAACATTAGTTTTTAAAAATGTTGTTTACTATAAAAAAAGTTATTAAAAGTTACATAAAAAAATAAAAATCTTTTTATTTTTTTAAAAAAATATTATTTAGAATCTACACACAAATCTTCTCAAATCACTAGTTCACATCATTTCCAAATTATTAATAGTTTAGTTTCTGTAGGTTTCATAAAGTAAAAATTTGGTGAAAAATATATTATTTTGATGTCCTACTTTGGCCAAAATGTGCAACGCAATATTGAGAGTTAACCCAAAATTGATGACTTGAAGAAACTTCTTCAACAAAATAAAATTCAATTTCCTACATCTAGGACAAGTGGTTCTTCCTATTCTCCATCCACATATTCAAGAAAGGATAAAAATACGAGTAGGACACTCATGGCTTTTGCAAACAACACATCGCACAAGTGGCTTCTTGATTCCAGGGTAATGCACCACATGGATGCATCCAAGAAACTATTTTCCATATTTAAGCCTTGTTCATTCCCACCAATATTGATGGAAAATAACACGTATATGTAAACTCTTGGAAGCAGATCTATTGAAATTGGAGAAAGAACATTCAATGATACATACTTTATGTACCTTCTTTATTCGATAATCTCCTTTCTATTTATCAGATTACACATAGTGGCATAGGAAAAACCATTGAGTTTACACCATATTTTGTGATCATTATATATTTTCAAAGTAGAGACATCATTTCCATAGGTCAAGTTGACCTTGATCCTAGATTATGCTCCTTTCCCTCATTTGGTTCTGTCAACTTTGATGATGGTTGAGTAAGATGACATTGATACCTTCAACATGCATAAGGAGATATAGTTTGGTTATTTGAAACTTGGAGTTATAACCTCCTCATTGCTTCTTTCACCTTACATTGATATCACATCTCCTTCATATTCTGCTTCTTTAGTATTGAGTGTTCCTACAACATTGGTTCTCATGATTCAGGGTAGTAGGATATTCACAGTTGTGTTTCCATTATAGTTGATTAGGATGATTACTTACAATACATATCAAAATTGTTTAGTGAATATCATTTTATAGAGTTGGTAGGAACCTTTGATGACAACCACATCAACTTTTTTGTCAACCCATCCACATCTTTGGTTTATGTTCTACATCAGCCTTCACATGGAGTATTTAAGAAACTTTCAAAGATTTCACCATTGTTTTTGGATCTTGTACATCATTCAAAGACTTTATTCTTATCACATGGGAGGATGTCATGCACCTATTTTTAGATCATCTTCTTTCATGATGAAGAAATTTTGTTCGACATTCAAGGATCACATTTTGCATTCTTCTTTGAGCATCACTCAACACATCATGTTCTATGATCTTATGGGGGGCTCCATAGTCTCTTTTTTTCTCTCCTATGGGGAGGAATTTATTACACTTATGTGATAGAAGTAGTCCTTGGGGGGTCATCATGAGTCCTTCTATCTTCTTCACATATACATTTTATTGCATTTGCATCATTTCACTTTTGGAGAGGGGTTTAGATTTTCCACTAAGTTTTTCTTCTTTACTCCACTTTGTGATAAATTTGTAAATGAGTGCCTAACATGGCTTAGTAATCGAGACTTATTATTAGTGCATATATTACTCCCTAAGTTTCACTTAAGGGGGAGTGTTAGTGTAAATAGAGTCATTACTTAGATAATCACCTTTCTAGGATTAACCTTTTCACACTTATAGTTTAAGTTTACTCAGGTTTCTTTTGGTTTTGTATCACTTCATAGAATTCAAATATGTGTCCTCATTGTGTGACTGATTTTTAAGTGTACCAATATGTAAAAACAATAAATCAAACACACCAATAAGACATTATATCAAAACAAAAAATCAAATGAAAAGGAATGCAAACTTAGTCTTTTGTCTTTGATGTCGTCCTATTGTGCTCTATCTCTAGTGTTTTGTCGATTCCATCTTGCTCTCAGATTGTGTACTAGGCTCAACAAACAGTCTTCCTAGAGAACGAGATTTGAAGATGAATGCATGCTTAAACTAGACATGATTGCTAGAATGAAATATTGCAAAATTATGAAAGCTAAAGATGATAATGACAATATTAAGATGCTAGAAATGCTAGAATGCTAGAATGCAACTAATAGCCAATGTGTGCATGTATGTCAGTGTATGTTTGTGTGTGTGTAACCAATGCTTGGATTCACAGGGGTATTTATAGAGTTTTCGAAAGATTTTGATTGGATGATGTGATCAATGGCCGTGAAAATTCCTGGTAGATTGAATGGTCGAAGATGGATAAGATTGGAGAGAAAAATAGAAGAAAACCTGAAAGCAAGAATTGTTTCCTTTTTCGTATAAGAGATAAGATGAGATGATAAAGATGAATTATAAAAATCATCTTTTTGTGAGATTTTGGAAATATTTTGGAGATAAATAATGAATTATAAATTCAATTATTCATTTATTGGTGACATGGAATATTTTTCTTGATTAAATAAAATATTTAATTAAGATTTGCAGAAAACGGAAGATTTCATAATTAAATAAAATATTTAATTATGATTTGAAAAGATATGAAGGGTATTTAATTAAATAAAGAAATTTAATTAAATTTTTAGAAAATGACATGTATATGAAATTAATTAAAAAATATTTAATTAATTAGAAGAAAGATTTGAATAGGAGAAAGGAAATATTTAAATTTAATTAATCAAGTAGACATATAAATGTGAAATAATTAAATAAAGTTGATTTATTTAATTATGGCGGAAGAATAAAGTGGATGAACAATATAATTAAATTAATTTTAAATTTAATCATATGTAGAGGAATTTTAGAGAGATTAATTAAATAATAAATATTTAATTAAGTGCCAGGATTATTTAGACATGACCAATTTTATGCATATACACTTATCACTTGGGTCACCTATTGAAACTTGCTCACACACTTTTCAAGTGATCTCACAAGTGTCCCATCTTTAGAGGTTAGTATGTTGTTAAGTCCTACCTTCCTACCTCTTCATCCTTTCCTATATATGCAAGGCTTTCTCATCGTATTATACACTCTTCATATCATATTTTTACTTGTGAAAGTTTGTTTCATTCTCCTTTATCTTGACATTCTCCAACACTTAATACATACTCTACCGAGAATAGAAGAAATAAATAACCCTCTAATGAAGAAACTACAACTAAGAGTCTTAAATTCCACACGAGATCAATAAATGGGATACATATCAATTTATTATTATTTGTCATGAAGAAGAGTTCTTTGGTAGACATGAGATGTAAAAGAGGACTTGGGTTATTCAACAATACATGTTTCACATGATATTTATCCTCTCATATTGTTGAAAGTTATAGAAATACATTTGGTATGTAGTTGTATTTGATCTTTTTGAATTGGCGGGGAAACCATTTATAAACATTTGGTATGTATTTGTATTTTATCATTTTGCACCAAGGTTCTAGACATCAAATTCACAATTATAATTCTATTATATTTAGTTTGATTCTTTTATAAGTGTTGTGATTGACACGATTGCGTTCATTATTTTAAATAAGTAGGATATGTTTTGATTGGATTTTCATATAGTCATATGGTTTAATGATAGGACTAGGATCATGCTTGGGTGATCCCACAATAGTGGTTTACAATTTTTGGCCAAACTAGACACTAAAATAAAATTTTTTAACTAAAACTTAACTTTCGGGTACCTATAGCAGCTAAATCGTGAAGAATTTGAAGATGATGCAAACTAGAGTTTCATGAAATTTTTTCTATAGATTCTAAATATATTTTTTTCAAAATTTTTTGAATCAGATTGCACTTCTTTTTCCATCTCCCTCGAAAACGAATTTTTTTCAGAAAACAATATTTTTAAAAAGTGACTCTCACCGTATAACGCATAACTTTTTTTCCATGAAGGATAAAATTCTAATTCTTTTGAATTTAGATTCATAACTCTAATATATAGTGCTTCCACTTGGTTAGATAGTTTTTATTGAATAGTTTTTCTTTAATCAAGTTTCAAATTCAAACCAATTATAATTCAGAAATAGCGCAACCGTATAACGCGTAACTTTTTTTGTATGTATCGAAGTTTAATTTTTTTTTCTTTGTTGGATCAAGGACTTCACTATCTGGTGCACTAATATATATATATATATCTATATATATATTAAATAATCTGCTATTTTTCCACATGTGTAGAACAAAGAGCTTGATTTTCGGTGAAAAACCAACATTCACAAGAAATAAAAAATAAAATTTATTTAAAATTATACTTTTTGGGAAGCTTATAATAAGGACTACATGCAAAAAATAAATTTTAAATAAATTCATTTGATCCCCCAAAAGGTAAATCAAAAGTGGTTTTTTATCAACATTTTGATAGGTGTAAAGGAGACTCTATTATAGGTATGGTTTAAAACTAGCGGGGTTCTATCCAAGGGGGTTTGATTTAAGGTAGTTTGATCAAACCCTCTTCAATTGGAATTCTTTAAATGGAACCTTTTAAGGCTTAAATCATTATATTTTCTAAAAATATGTGATTTTAGCAAAAATCAGTTCCTCCCAGAAATTGTAAACTAGCTTTGTGGGATCACCGGCTTATCACAATCTATTGTAGACTAATTATATTGTCATGTATATGGATAAAAATATGCCATTATTTTATTTGAAACAATATTGATTAAAAATTTTAATTTGCCATTATCTATTTAGATTTTTCTCATCATCAAAGCATAAATGCTACATGAATTTTGTTAGATGTTGTAGTTACAACTATCTTGGTAGACATGTACATAAAATGTGGAAGCATAGATAAGGAACGTGAGTTGTCTGAAAAAATGTCTCAAATAAATGTTCTCATGGAATGCCGTTGTATGATATCTACACATGAAGATTTTGTTGAAAAAGGATATACAAACTTCCAAGAAAATGTAATTATTAGATTCAAAGCCAAAATTTACAACCTTTGTCAACATCCTCCTTATATGTGCCAAAATGGGAGCTTTCCAGAATAGGGTTGGATATTTATCAAAGCATAATAAAATGTGGGTTTTTGTTAGATATTATAGTAGGAAATGCTTTGGTAGACATGTCTACCATGTTGGAATTATGAAACAAGCACAAAACCATGAGCCACAGGATCAAACACAAACAAATACACCTTCCACGCAAGAGATCTGCAAACAAATGTATGCAATTAACTTCAACAAGAAAAAGCTACAGAAGAGAGAAAACTTTCAAGAAGATATCAAAGCTACAGATATTCTCCCGTTAATAATTACAATGAGATCAATCCTTACAAATGGAGATCAAGAAACCCTAAAGAAAAGCCTAAAGGGAAACCCTAGTGTGCACACTTAATAATTAATAAATAATTAATTATTAATGTGCCTAAGCTTAACTTAAGTAACTAAAGTGATAAGCGACTTAATTAATTAACCAATATGTTTAAATTAATTAAGTAAAACAACTTATTACTCTAACACCCCCCCTTAAGATGAACTTAGGAAGTAGCTAAAAACACTAAGGAAAAGATGCATTAAAGCAAAGATGGGTCCTGACAAACAAGGCCAAGTAAGGAACCCATTTACAAACAAAAGATCTCTATAAAGCAGAGAAGTAGAGAAAACCTCGTGGGAAAAAACTCTACTCCAAGAAGAGATCAAGAGTGATTGAAGGACTGAAAAGCCTCCAAATCAAGGAAATGTCCTAAAAAAGAACATGTAGAACATCATAGAAGCATGAAGAAGCTACAAAATCTATCAAAAGATGACTGCTACGGTGCCCAAGAACCTCCTCTGAAGATAGGATGATCAGGATCAAGAAGACAACAATTTGCATGAATACCCCCAACGACACTACTCGAATCAGATGGCAAACAAAGGCAAACACCTGGAACAAAGATACAAATGGCACAAGTACCAATAGTATGAAAAACACTGATCAATTGAAGATGAAAGATTCTTTCCAAGGTGAAACCAAGGAAGCATTAGCACGAACAGTAGAAACCCCCCATAATGCTGAAAAGGGAGAGGCGTGACAGGTACACTAAAACTGAATGCCAGAAAGTAGTGCATGAAGAGGAACCAAGAGCATCTGAAGGTGCAAACATGAAAGTACAAGCTGATAGAAAGGATGTGAAACCAAAAGTCACATACGCATGAGAAAGGTATGAAGGCAAACAAAGGAAAACATCAACCCCCATGTCACTTTATATCATAATGCGAGTACAATAAGGCACAAAGTGATGTGCAAGAAACCCAATAATACACATACAATGCTAAGGCACTTTATCTCAGTGTGTTTGCAAAAGAGAAATACATGCAATTTGAGCCCATAATGTCTACAATGTCCAAATAGGAACACATGCTTAAAAACAATTCTCTTACAAAAAAATGAGGAAACTGGTAGCACCATGACGAAGTACACAAAAAAATATGCACTTTAAAAAAAAACAGTACCCAAAAAAGTGTCCGGATGCAGAAGATATGGCATGTCAAAGTCTCCAAAACGAGAACTGAAGATCTACAACATTGATGAAATAGAATTCTGGAAAAAAACAGAAGTCAAAACTGGAAAATACCTACACCACTGCGAAGAGCACAAAATTCTACCCCATTTAAAAAAAATTGCATGCAAAAGGACCACCGTATGGCTAAGATATGGCCTTTGGAAGTTGAGGTGCAAAACTGAAAAGCCCAACAGAGAGGGGTTGAGAAGAGCAAAAAGTGATCTTTGCTAAATTTAGCAAAACTACCTCCAAATGAAAAGTTCTGCTAGATTTAGTGTGCAGGAAAAAAAAACCTCCAATTACAGTGCATAATTTTGCATAAAAAAAACTTTACAAATTATTATTTTTTTTTGTTAAAAAAAATATATAAAAAAACATTAATTTTTTTTAAAAAAATCATAAAAAAGGTACGCTTGCACAGGTCTGTGCAGGTCAGTACCTGCATAGTACCCTGTGCAGGTACGCACCTGCAAAAGGACTTCTTTCTTTTTTCTTTTCTTTATTTTAAAAAAACACAATTTTTTTTGAAAAAAGCTTTTACAAAATCAAAGCTTTTAAATTTTTTATTTTTTTTAACACTTTGAAAAAAAATACGAATTTAAATATTTTGCAGAAAAAAAATGATTTTTTTTTGACGAAATTTTACCTCGATCCACGTGCACAGCTTTATGGGTAAACAAAAATTTGTCTCATAAATCAACTGAACCAAATATAGGCATGTTTACAGTCAATCTTTAGGTTTTTGACCGCTTCAGACGCAATGGTGAGGTCTGTTTGTGCTCAAAATACTCCAAAAAATTGAACAACCCTTGAATCTGACAAAAAAATCTTTCTTGAAACCCTCCCAGATCTGACAAACGGAAGCCAATTTTGACGAAACAAAGGTAATTTTTGACTATTCCGACATCTCTGGATTCAATGGAGAGGTTTGATTCATGTCAAAATTCTTCTAAAAAATTCCTCCTCCAAAATTTGCAAAGAAAGCAAAGGGGATTCAGATCTGAAGCCTGCAACCCTTGTTGAAGAAGAAAACCTCATAAATCGAGAAGGGGTTCGCTGAATCCACACTCTGATACCATGTTGGAATTGTGAAACAAGCACAAAACCATGAGCCATAAGATCAAACACAAAAAAATACACCTTCCAAGCAAGAGATCTGCAAACAAATGTATGCAATTAACCTCAACAAGAAAAAGCTACAGAAGAGAGAAAACTTTCAAGAAGATATCAAAGCTACAGATATTCTCCCATTAATAATTACAATGAGATCAATCCTTACAAAAGGAGATCAAGAAACCCTAAAGAAAAGCCTAAAGGGAAACCCTAGTGTGCACACTTAATAATTAATAAATAAATAATTATCAATGTGCCTAAGTTTAGCTTAAGTAACTAAAGTGATAAGTGACTTAATTAATTAACCAATATGATTAAATTAATTAAGTAAAACAACTTATTACTCTAATATACCCATTGGACTAGGACCATCCTTGTCAAACATGATGTAGATAAATTAGATTAGACCATGTAATGAATAACAATATGCCATTACTTTATTTGAGGCAGGCTCAATCGAAAATAGTAAATTTTATTGCATGGGTGAAAATGTAAATGCACACCTTGAGGTAACTAAAAAGTGCCAACTATTCATCATACTTAGCTTGTTCATAAATATAATCCTATTATTGGTTCTTTTTCTAGCAGAACCATGAATGTCTTTAAAGGGTAGCCAACCCTTAGGGTTAAAATAATTCAAAGTTAGTGGCCAACACAATGAGTAAAGGATTTTGAAATTTTTACTCCTACTCTTCAGGCTTTGTGAGACCTAGGAGGGTATTCCCTGTTGTGTTCAAATTAGGTATAGTACATTGATAACACATTTATACACAATTTATTCCTACATATTGAAAATAATATACTTCACTAAAGGTTTGGTAGACCATCAAGCAAATGATTACCTATTTGCTAGGAGAGAGGGGTAGTTCAAACCCATACATCATAATTGAAAATATTTTAAATGAATATTGTTCTGATTTTAAAATCTACGATCAAATATGTTGGTAGCTCATTTTATGCAAGGTTATCTAACAAATAGACTAGTGCTTCATCAATTGGGACAACAGAGTCAAATATGTAAGAACCAGTAATATATAAGCCACTTAATTTAGAAATTGGTGGACTATTATCATAATACTTTGCAGTATGAAAACTCACAATGCCTAAAACAATAACTTTTTATCAAATCTTGTGTAATTCCCTACAAATCTATAACCATCTGCAAGAATTTAATCAACTCTTAGAGTTACGGCTAAAACATGATCATACATACAGTGGAGCAACTGATGACAAATGGGAATACCATTAATATTTTCATTTATAACTTGTAAGAAATATACATAGGAGAGTATTTGTTCTTGAACTAAGATTTGTTTCGATGTCTGTAGCTTCTATAGTACCAATTTAAGACTATTACATATAGGACTTATACCTAAGACAATCTCCTGTTCTATTCATCCATATTCTTTACAAAATTCCTTTTTTGAACTTAGCTTTCCACCTAGACCTTGTTTAAACCTAAAAATCTGACCTATGTAATGAGCCTTGAAATCCCTTTTATAGAACAAGGGAGCGACAAGCATTAGGCTCAATTACACTTACATTTCATTTCATTTGAAGATCATTTGTACCAAAATTTGAGATGCTCCTTAGTTAGTTACAGGTAATCATCGAAGAAAATGGAAGGGTAAAAGACCAAATTCCACATTCCTTAAATGAAGACACGCCAGCTCCCCAAAAGGAAAATTTTGTTGCAGTAGCTTTGAATCCTTTTCCTTGTTGACCAAAGAAGATTCTCCACTCGTAGTCTAAGAAAAAACTTATATACCATCCAGAAAAATCATACATGCTACCAAAGTTAGGAAGTCTGGCACTTCTCCAACAAACTAGCCTAAAAAAATTCCATATCAACACTAGAAGCAAAAAACCATAAAAATGCTTAATAGGACAATCTTGAAAAGGTGGCTATGGTGTCATCAAAAACAAAATGGGGTAGAGTCATCAACCTTAGAGGATACTCTCCCACGTCTCGTTTGTGGTGGAATTAGAGGAATTGTCACCACTTCCTCGTCAGAGTCTTTAGAAGGTACTAGGGAGAGGGGATAATAGTCACCCTCCGAATCAGTATCACCTCCACAACCTAAAGGGCTATCAAAAACCTCAATGGGAGAATTATTTTTCCCCAGATAGGCCTTTCAGTAATTTCACTTCTTCTTTGCATTATTTTCAAATTCAACCAACTCCTTCCCTCTAAACTTGACCATTTCTTCTAAAATAGTCTGACTTCTCAGGCGATTATTGCTCCTTACACCATATTTCTTGAATTTCTCGCACACCCTTCTACCCTTTGGTGTCTTAGGATCTCCCTTTGTCTCAATTTCTTCCTCAAGAGCCTTTTCCTTAGACTCCAATAAACTCAATCTCCTAGACCTCTGAACTAGCTTAATAGACTCGCCTACTTGCTCATCTTCTCAAGAACTAGAATAAGAAGACAAAGAAAACTCTCACCAATTCTATTGTCAGACCAACCTCAATTGTCTAACTCTAAATGTAAATTTTGAATGAAAAAATATGGCCATCGGTCCTTATTAAATTTAGCCATGCAAGTGTGCCAACCATTAATATTCAAGAAAATCTTATGCACGCGAGCTTACAACAAATTGCTTTGATTTTTAAAATCTCAACTGTTGATCATGTTTTAACACTAAATCAATGGATAGATATCTCTGATGTAACCATTCATGATAAAGCTTAATTGTATACTATTAATGTCTTTTCCTAATCAAAAAAATTCCAAGTAGATATACATCCACTCTGTACACATATTTCAACCTCATACTTAGCATCAATTAAAACTTGTCGTGCCATGGTTACTTGCTCACCCGCAGGAGCTAATACACTTGTATTTCTTCATAGAAGAACAATGGGGATTGATCTTGATTTGATCTCAGAATATCAGTTTGTACCATGCCTTGCTTAATTATCACCTTCCCACACGTACCAATAACTGTAAGAATTGACGGCCAAAATCCCAAAAATGTGCTCAAAAGAATAATCACAGAAAATGGCATCATTTTTATCTTAGTTCCCTTTTGGCCAAATTTAGCAACATTCCAATTCCACTAGAGTCCATTGAAACCTTTTAGAATGTCCGTGCGACACTCGCCCGCTTGCTCACTGAAGAATATGGGACACAAGTGGGCCCCTCAAGGGATGGCGGGGAGTAGACAAGATTGACCCACATCACCTGCCATCAACCGTTAATCTTCCTTCTCCAGATACACGCACCACCTCCAAAGCCTGGCCAATCCCACAAAAGTGATATATGTCACCCTGCCCACTAGCCTGTGTGATCATCTTTCATTAATGCACAAGATAGACAAGCACGCGGGGAACGGTCCCAATGAAGAAATGTGTTGCAGTGTCCATCGTTGATCTTTGTCGAGGCTATGTTCGTTGGTCTTTTGGAAACATTGGTCCCACTGCCAGACATGACACGTGACCATTGCCCACTAGCCTGTGTACTTAGAATAATGTGAAGTAAACCAACACGGGCACGTAGGGAGTGGTCAAGATGTGGCCACATTGCTTGATAACTACCATTGATTTTCTTCAAATGATGCTAGCTATCTTTACCAAGGAGATCAGTCCCACCAAGGTACCAAACACGTGGCAGAAGCCCGCTAGCTCATGTGAATAAAATAATAAGGAATAAATCAACATGGGGGCACAGGGAACGGTGGTGATCAACTCTTGATGATTGGATGGCCAATGTGAAAACCTAATTTTGCACATGCCAAAACTATTAATTTAGAAAAGGGGGCCTCCTCTAGGTTGACGGGAACTTGACCCTTAGAAATGGGGATTTAAGACTCAAATCATTAAAAAGAAAATCAAGCTGGACCATAGTGAATTTTGAACAACAAAAAAATGAGCAAGGTGACCAACAAACCTAAATCTAGGGGGGTGGTGAAAATGATGACTTCAATGGCATAAGTGATAATTTAAACAACCAGAGACCGGGAATATTAGGTCAATGTGAAAATATAATGACCAAGGGTTTTATGGACTCATAGGTTAATTGTGAGGGATTTAGGCAACACAAAACCCTAAAAAAATGATAAGGAACAAAAACCACAGGCCAAAACGAGGGTCCAAGCCAAGTAATACAAAAAAAAAAAATGGAACCAAGAATTTTTTAGGGGTTCCATTAGTGGCTCCAGTTGGGGACACATGTCTCCTGTAGGCATGGTGAGATCCTAGAATCATAGGTGAAGCATACCAAGTTCAAAAGACAAAAACCAAAATAGCCAAACAACCAAAAGATATATACAGTTTTTACATAGGCCAAAAGACCCAAAGCAAGAGATCCAATCTCCATTTTGTCTAAAGCCTTCTCTTGAGGTGCAATTTTTTTTTGTATGCACCCTGCAATTTATCTAGACTTCAAATTTTCTTGGTGGTCCCAGGCCATCAAACTTAGGGTTGATTCTTGCCCCTGTCAAAAACCAATCTGTTAAAAGAGCTTATTTTCCTCCATCCGCTAATACCTCTTCCAAACCACTGCAACATGTGCAATTTTCCCTTTTCAAGCAAAAATATGTAATTTCCCTTAAAAAATACCTATTAAAAATCATCATCATTAATACGTCTCATAAATTTTCTAAGCATACCATTGCTAATGTAATTCCTGTCATTTTGGATTGTATAACTAGGCATAAACTAAAAAAATTCATCATCACATGACACACTTGTGTTATCACATGAAACATGCTCATACTGAGAATAACATTCCTCGTTATTCATCTCATTTTTATGTTCCATCAAAATACCTTGCTGTTGAACTTGAAACTGAAAGTGTTCATACTAAGTAATTAACATAATGATATTCAACCTTATATCCAATATTTGTATTGAATGTGAAACATTCATATGTAATTCCCTCTAGGAGCTCATCAATGTGTTTCTCTATTTGCTTAAGACCACATTCAAACCCTGTATCAGATGCATTATTAGAGTTCTCAACAAAGAGTGGATTTTCTCTACACCAATAAGGATCATCATTTCTCACATCTAGTGTAGATGAAGGCTCATAAAAAAAGGGGTTTTCTATTACACTCATTGTAACTACAGATGCTTCAGCCCTTTTAACATGAAGATCTAAATCTTCCATATCATCATCATCATAATCACTAAAAGAACATACAGATAGATTTTCAACTTCATTCACATCCTTTATAGTTAACATTTTTAACTCATACTTTGAAAAAATTTCTTAGGAGTGAAGTTATTCCTTCTCAAACATACATGTGTTTCCATCATTGTCATCATATTTCCCATTTGTAGCAAAAATTTCAATTTCTTCCTTATGAGGAAAAACATGACTATCAAAGAAGTGATCATGTTTATTTCCAGCATCACTATTATAACAAGAGGACTTTTTTGTATTGCAACTATGTTCAAAATTTTCAGACTGAATGCTCAGTCTTATGTCTTCCATAGGAGCATAGGTAATGGACTCTTCAGAAGAATTGGAACCAATTATTTCATTTCCTTCATTGAGGCAGGCTTTTTCAATCTTGGCTCTACGCTCTTCTTCCTTATGTGGTATCTCACTTCCTAACATATGTGGAGCCATTGAATTATTATCATCACAAGTTGAAAACATGATAGTTTCCTGGTGATCATCTCTATTTTTTTCAAATAGGGAAAAATAATCACACACTTGGTCAAGCTCAACAGGGTTCAACTCTTTTAGTAGAGCATTCAAACCTAGTTTGTAAGATTCATAAAACAAATCAATGCACTCTGATTTTTCAGGTTTGTGACATTTGGGAATTGAAGACAAAGTACTCATAAATCTTGCATAAAGATCATATGATGATTATTCTTCATGTCTTCTTATGAAGGAGAGGGCTTGAATAGAGATTGCAGGATCACAAATACATGCAAATTCTTGAAAATTTATTTGGGGCTCTACATCATCAACATTATGGAATGATGTGCAAGCTGGGACAATAGGGGTGTAAGTGCTTTGACATTCATTTTCAACTTCTGAATTACACCTTTCATCAATATGTGGTGTCTTAGGGTAGTAAACACTTGTATTCAAATGACTTTTTGTGCATTCCATATTTTCGGTTGTTTTCAATATTCATGGCTATATCATAGGCATAATGCAAAGTTTTAGGATCCTTATCTATCAGTAAATAGCTCATCTTACTATCAAAAGATCCCAAATAAACAACCAAACATACTGCATCACTTAATCTCAAGAGCTTAGGAATATCCCTCAATGTTTTAGCAAATCTTTGGTTAAATGTTGGAACTAGCTCATCCTTCTCTTTCTCAATGTTCATGAATTTATTTAGCATATAACTAGCATTGATTCTTTCACCAAATTTCTCTATGAATATTGCTTTGAACTCACTCCAAGAATACATAGAGCAGGCTGGTAAATCAGAGAAGCAATCTCTTACATCTCCTTTAAAAGATTGAACAAATAGTCTCATTATTATATCCTCATGATCTAGTTCATAGTCATCCATTAAATTGTTGAATTCTTGTAGATGCTTATTTGCTGATTCATATTGTGTACCTTTGAATTTTGGTAACTTATCTTTGATTTCAGGTGGAATAATATTTGGGTAACCATTAATTCTGCTGAAATTGATGGCTCTATATCTTTCAGAGTTGAAACTTCTCTTATAACCTAACTAGAGCGGATTACAAACCATGATTGCACTAGAAAGTGTACAAAGATACATATATTGATAATATGCTTTCCTATGCCTTCACAAGTTTTCTTATCAAATTTACAGTTACAAAGGATACGTCCAAGTTCTTTTACAACATAATCTTAAGCTTTTAGAATCAGAATTGATTTGCTTAAGACCTTTTAAATGAATCACTTCAACAATATTGCATACTTTATTGTAGATGTTACAATCTAATAATATAGAAGTATGTAATGACAATCACTACTATTCCTTTTCTTATTACTTAATTCGCTCAATAGGGAATCAACATTATTTCAAACTTGAACACTTCTCATAAACTGCTTTCAAACATGATAATACTTTCTTTAAATTTATGAGAATACCTGGAAACTTGGAGCAGCTGCTAACTTATCTTCTTGATTGAATTTTTTTTGCAGTTATATGAGATTTTCTTCAAATCTTCAACAAATTCTTTTGACAAAGCCGCCACCTCTCTTCAAAGAGGACTGAACTTCAAGCAATATGAAGCTACTTTAAGGATGAATTTCCTTCTGGGTCTTTTACACAACATATTCACACAAATTCTTTGAAATTTTTGCAACAAACTTACTTCCAGGTCTGAAAACTTCTCAATATCTGAACCAGATATTCAGATTCACCAAATTCATGACTCTTAAGGCTGAATGATCTTCTATCAGGATTTTCATAAGTCCATCCCTAGTGGAGTCACCATTTCTATTGGTTCTTTTTTCCAACAGAACCATGAATGTCTCTAAAGGGTAGCCAAATCTTATGGTTAAGATAATTCAAGGTTAGTGGCCAACACAACGAGTAAATGATTCTGAGGCCTTTACTCCTACTCTTCAGGCTCTATGAGACCTTGGAGGGTATTCCCTATTGGGTTCAAATTAGGTATATTATGTTGATAACACATTTATACACACATTTATTCCTACATATTGAAAATAGTGTACTTCACTAAAGGTTTGGCAGACCTTTAAGTAGATGATTAGCTATTTGCTAGGAGAGAGGGGTAGTTCAAACCCATACATCATAATTGAAAATATTTTAAATGAATATTGTTTTGATTTTAGAATCTATGGTTAGATATGCTAGTAGCTCATTTTATGCAAGGTTATCTAACAAATAGACCAGTGCTTCATCAATTGGCACAAAAGAGTCAAATATGTAAGAACCAATAATATATAAGCCACCTAATTTAGAAATTGGTGGACTATTCTCATAATACTTTGCAGTATGAAAACTCACAATGCCTAAAACAATAACTTCTTATCAAATCCTATGTAATTCCCTACAAATCTATAACCCTCTTCAAGCATTTAATCAACTCTTAGAGTTAAAGCTAAAATAGGATCATACATATAGTGGAACAACTGAAGAAAAATGAGAATACCATTAATATTTTTGTTTATAACTTGTAAAAAATATACATAGGAGAGTATTTGTTCCTGAACTAAGATATGTTTCGATATCTGTAGCTTCTATAAAACCAATTTAAGACTATTACATACAAGACTTATACCCAAGACAATCTACTATTCTATTCATCCATATTCTTTACAAAATTCCTTTTCTGAACTTAGCTTTCCACCTAGACCTTGTTTAGACCTAACAATCCGACCTATGTAATGAGCCTTGAAATCCCTTTTATATGACAAGGGAGCGACAAGAATTAGGCTCAATTACACTTACATTTCATTTCATTTGAAGATCATTTGCACTAGAATTTGAGGCACTCCTTAGTTAGTTATAGGTAATCATTGAGGAAAATGGAAGAGTAAAAGACCAAATTCCACATTCCTTGAATGAAGAAACGCCAGCTCCCCAAAAGGAAAAGTTTGTTGCAGCAACATCAAATCCTTTTCCTTGTTGACCAAAGAAGATTCTCCACTTGCAGTCTGAGCAAAAAATTGTATACCATCCAGAAAAAGAATACATGCCCCAAAAGTTAGGAAGTCTGGCACTTCTCCAACACACTAGCTTGAAAAATTTCCACATCAGCACTTGAAACAAAAAAACCATAAAAATGTTGAATAGGACAATCTCGACAAGGTGGCTATGGTGTCATCAAAAACAAAAATGGGGTAGAGTCATCACTCTGAGTCATCAACCTCAAAGGATACTTTAGGTAGTGGAGAGGGGATAATAGTCACCCTCCGGATCAGTATCACCTCCACTACCTAAAGGGCTATCAGAAACCTCAATGGGAGAATAATTTTTCCCTAGATAGGCCTTTCGGTACTTGCACTTCTTCTTTTCCTTCTTTTCATATTCAACCAGCTCCTTCCCTCTAAACTTGACCAATTCTTCTGAAACAGTTTGGCTTCTCAGGAGATAATTGCTCATTACACCATATTTCTTGAATTTCTTGCACGCCCTTCTACCCTTTGCTGTCTCAGGAGCTCCCTTTGTCTCAATTTCTTCCTCAAGATCCTTTTCCTTAGACTCCAACAAACTCAATCTCCTGGACCTCCAGACTGGCTTAACATACTCGCTTGACTTGCTCATCTTCTCAAGAACCAGAATAAGAAGACTAAGAAAAATCTCACTAATTATGCTCTCAGACCAAACTCAATTGTCTACCTCTGGATGTAAATTTTGAATGAAAAAATATGGCCATCGATCCTTATTATATTTAGCCGTGCAAGCGTGCCAACCATTAATATTCAAGAAAATCTTATGTGCACGAGCTGATAACAATTTGTTTTGATTTTTAAAATTTCAACCATTGATCATGTTTTAAAACTAAATCAACAGATAGATATCATTGGTGTAACCAGTCATGATAATGCTTAATTGTATACTATTAATGCCTTTTCTTAATCAGAAAAATGCCAAGTAGATATACATCCACTTTGTACACATATTTCAACCACATACTTAGCATCAATTAAAACTTGTCGTGCCATGGTTACCCGCTCACCCGTGGGAACTAATACACTTGTATTTCTTCATAGCAGAACAATGGGGATTGATCTTGATTTGATCTCAGAATATCAGTTCGTATCATGCCTTACTTAATTATCACCTTCCCACACGTACCAATAACTGTAAGAATTGATGACCGAAATCCCAAAAATTTGCTCAAAAGAGTAATCACAGAAAATGGCATCTTTTTTTATCTTAGTGCCGTTTTGGCCAAATTTAACAACATTCTAGTTCCACTAGAGTCCATCGAAACCTTTTAGAATGTTCATGCGACACTCGCCCGCTTGCCCACTGAAGAATATGGGACACAAATGGGCCCCTTACGGGATGGCGGGGAGCAGACAGGATTAACCCACATCACTTGCCATCAACCATCGATCTTCCTTCTCCAAAGATACACACCACCTCCAAAGCCTGGATGGTCCCACAAAAGTGACAGATGTCGCCTTGCCCGCTAGCCTATGTGATCATCAACCTTTAATGCACAAGACAGATGGGCATGCGGGAAACGGTCCCGATGAAGACACATTTTGTGGTGTCCATCGTTGATCTTTGTCGATGCTATGTTCGTTGGTATTTTGGAAACATTGGTCCCACCGCCAAAAATGACACGTGACCATCGCTCACTAGTCCGTGTGCTTAGAATAATGTGAAGTAAACCAACATGGGCACGTGGGGAGTGGTCAAGATGTGGCCACGTCACTTGATAACTGCCATTGATCTTCTTCAAATGACACCATCTATCTTTACCAAGGAGATCAGGCCCACCAAAGTACCCAACGTGTGGCAAAATCCCACTAGCCCTTGTGAATAAAACAATAAGGAATAAATCAGCATAGGGGCATAGGGAACGATGGTGATCAACTCTTGACGATCAGATGGCCAATATGAAAACCTAATTCTACACATGCCGAAATTGTTAATTTAAAAAAGGGGGCCTCCTATAGGCTCACAGGAACTTGACCCTTAGAAATGGGGATTTAAGACTTAAATTGTTAAAAATAAAATCAAGCCTATCCATAGTGAAATTTTGAACAACGAAAAATGATCAAGGTGATCGACAAACCTAAACCCAAGGGGCCAGTGAAAATGATTACTTTGATGGCATAAGTGACAATTTAAACAACTAGAGACCAGGAATATTAGGTCAATGTGAAAATATAATAACCAAGGGTTTTCTAGACTCATAGGTTAATGTGAGGGATTTAGGAAACACAAAACCCTAAAACAATGATAAGGAACAAAAACCACTAGCCAAAATGAGGGTCCAAGCCAAGTAATACAAATATTTAAAATGGAACCAAGAATTTTTAAGGGGTTCCATCACCTATTATGAATAAAACTACTTTGGATGAAGGTGAATGTTATACTTCTTGCAAAGTTCATAATTTTTTAACTCACATTTTCATGTATCGATTTTTTTATTCCAATGATATACTTGAAAGTCTCTTACACATTCTTCCAGCGATATACTCAAAGTCTTAGAAATTCTTGTAAGAATATATGTAAGTCATTTAGTGACAATGTTCATACATATTGAAAATGCTAAGCTTCTTGTAAATTTTATTTGATTACTCAAACATTATAATCAATGAAAATACAATTTAATCTATGTCAATAGACCCTATAAATATCTTGTAAAGAATTATAAACACAAAAACCAAAGACAATCTTGTTACATATACTTTTAAGTGTAGAGATTTGTCTCCATTCACTCTTTTAGAGAAATATTATTCGATTATTCCTTTTTTTCTTTGTTTCGTAACATTTTCATTCCCTTCTAGTTCAAAATTCATCAATGTACAAATTCCATTGCTTTTGTATTCCATTTCAACAAGTTGTGAGATTTTTCAATAGCTTTAAAAGTCTGCTACCCATGAAATCAACACAAGTCTCCACTATCAATTATTTCATAGATCAATAGATAGAGCAATGAGCAAATTTTTTTTAGTCTTTAAACATATATTCTTTGTTGCACCATTGATTGGAAGTTGAAACATTGGCTTAAGTGAGCCCGCAATAGTAAAAGTTATAAAGAAAGACTTCAAAGAAGTAGAATCTTGATCATACATAAAAGAGATCAAATGGCTAGCGCAATTTCTCAAAGCTATCAATTCAATAATTCAAAGTTGTTGCACTATTGGATAAAAGCTTTGTGAGTTAGCTAAATTGGTGGACCTAGTATTATTATATCTTTTTGTAGAGAGACTAAGGAAAATGGCAAAGGAACATATATTGCTTGATACATGTCACTTTGGAATTCCTCAATTCTATGGTCAAATTGACATAATTTTCTAGTTGTGTAATTGGTTAAAAAAAAAAGACATGATGGACAAAGTGGGTCTCAGTTTTGATAAAGACAAGAAGTATGTGTTAGAGTCACAAGGAAGAAAAATCAGTAATATTTCTCATAATCAAATTATGATGCAAACACCATTTCAAGAGCATCAATTTAACACCATGACATATGAGATTCATTCAATATAATAAAAACATGACATAACTAGTAGTGAAATAAATAGAGCTTGGAGAATGAAATATGCCAAATTTTTATGAAAAAAGTCTTACGTGGATTATTGACACACAATCTACCAATTTTCTTCTTTTTGGAATTTTTATTGAAAGGTAGACAATATAAATATATAGGTGGTATTCTAATAAGGGATTTGGTAGAGGAGGAAAAAAATAATCTTTTTCATATTTTGTCTTTAAGGAAAGCCATTAATTTTCATCTTTAGTTTATTGAGCTAAGTATGACTATGCAAGTTGACTTTTTTTGAAGAAAATTGATATATATATAAGATAATAAAATAAACAAGGATAAATAAATAATTTAAATGAATGCAAATTGAACCTTTAACCTTGTTTGTCTTCTTTCTCAGTGGATTGTGCTACAAGAAGAGTTGCACTCAATGCTTTGCTTGATGTGCTATTTTGATGTGTTGATGAATGGAATGCAGTTTCTTATTAAACTAGAAATATGATAGTAATATTGAGATTACATGTGATCATTTAATGTACAACATAATGATAGCATAATGGAAGATACCCAAATGGAAGGGAAAGCCTCCAATTTATAGAATTTTGGTGGAGGTAATGGATGGTTCAGATGTGACATGGAGAGATCAATTATGGAGGACAAATGATAAGATTGATGCAAGGGGATTCAAACCCTCACTCACAACCCTCACAACTCATACATGAAACAAATTAAATGATATAAATTAACTCAAATCTGTAGGAAAGGTCACATATTCCTCATTCAACATCTGTTGAATTATTACAATAACAAGGCATCAAATTAAGCACAACTGAAAATATATTCATTTGCAGCCAATTGAGCTGATGAATTCTATTACAAATCTGATACAAAACACATAAGAAACAACAAGAAACAAAAAAATTCCTTCAACCAATCTTCTTTCACAAGTTTTTGCTCCTACAACCTGCAACCTTCAATGGGGAAACTTTGTTGCAATAAACCTCTGAATCTCAAAATATTTTTTTGTTGCATGAGCATCTTCAAAGCCAAAAAAAATGGATTTTTTGGAATCCTCTCCAAGAACTACACCTACAACCTCCTCCAAAAATCTAGAAAATGACCCCCACAAAATTGTCAAGTTTTCAAACTTTTATCAAAGAATCCACCTCTATTTTCCTATAACTCCCAATTTCTATGCCTAACCTAGAAGAATCCTCATAAAAAATGCATTAAATGAATATTTTAAATGTTACAAGGCATCTTTGAACCCACTTTCATGAAATTGCAAAATCTGGTTGACAACTAGGACTCCCACTCCACTCAACAAGACCCTGAAAAAGCAAATATAATTTATAATTCAAGGAATGAATTTTTAAGGAATTAAAGAGATGAAGGAATTAAATAAGTTTAATATAATTTATAATTCAAGGAATTAATTTTCATTGAGAAGATATTGGAAATGAGATCCAATGTCCATGTTTCTTAGGATGAAGAACTTTCCTTATCAAAATTGAAAGAAATATTTAGTGTTGTATTGGATAATAAATAAATAAAAATTGATGCAGGGTGATGACTAGAGAAGTAGATTCAATAGCTGTAATGAACAAATGCAAAGGAAAAAGTAGAGCTAGGGATGTAGGTTATGCTAGGATCTATATGAAATATGGGTCTTAAAAGTACAAATGGAAATTCATGTGAGATCAAGATAGAAGTAAAATAAAAAAATCCGTCATTGGTTATGGATATTTACAAGAAGAGAGAACCTAAAAGAGGGTGAACTTGTTGTAGAAATAGATAGAAAAGTAGAGGTTTAATTTCCAATTTTATGGATTTTGTTATTCCATTCAATTATGCAATACTTTTACTACCTTGAACCTATTACATGGAATTCTTTCTTCCAACATCATTTGTGCCGCCTAGTCAATGTTTTCTTTCAAATATGTTGATTCTACAAAAGAATATTCTATCTTTTTAAATGTAAAGATGATGATTTTAACATATTCTCTTTCCTTTTGAATTTTAATTAAGAGATTATATCTTTTTAAATGTAAAGATGATGATTTTAGCATATTCTCTTTCCTTTTGAATTTTAATTGCTTATTGTCTCAATGAGATCTAAACCATTAAATTGAAACTAACTTTGGTTCCTTTCTTTCAATAAAACGGTCATCATTAATCCATTTAGAAGAACATAAATTGTTAATAATTAAGGAGCTATTAATGAAGAATTTTTGTTAGTTATTTTGCTTCATGGTTTCCTTTTTCTTATATCAATGATATTATTTTTCTATATTTATAAAGTTATAACTATGAAATTATCAATTGATTGATTTCTATTATATCTCATATGACTTGTAAATTTCTTGTCAATATTTTAAAATATCAAGGTATTGCTCCAGTGTTTAGGTGTATTTTGATCCCTTTCTTGATTTGAGAAGTTTCCTTTGAATATTTACTAATTTATGTGTATTTGTGCTCAATTTTGGTAAAGCATAAGCTGGTTGTGGTGTCTATTTACGACATTAAAGTGTATTTGAGTAATATTGTTGAAAATTTCAAATTTTAACCCTTTTTATTTTCCTTCCCTTCCCTTCCCTTTTTATTTTTTATTTTTTTACATATTTTAGTAAATTTTCAAAATGATTTATCAAAGTTATTAATAATCCTTGTAAATATTTTAAGACAACTCATTGTCTTTGTAAATCAGATGAAATCATGCTAAAATTTCACTTATTTTTTTAATTCATCTTAGTCTAAAGACTCCTAAACCATAAACTCCCCCAAGGAAAAATTTAGTGGCGAATCTTTGCCAATTGGCAAATTCTAGGAATCGGCCAAGTCAAAATTGGTGAATTTCTCGCACCCAACACGGTGTCCAAATTGCCTGAATTTTACGAACTATAGGTCTAATGCATGTCCATTTTCCAATGAGTTTTTTTATGAGGCATATTTAAGCAAAAAATTTGCCATTGTCAAACTATGCATTTCAATTGGACCAACTAATGTTTTCACCTGGAATCCTGAAAGCATTTAATAAAACACCTACATATTCGTCAATACTATTAAAACAACATTGTATCAGGACCCATTTTGCCAATTAAAATTTACAAATAGTTGCTTGTGAAGACCCATTTCGCCAATTAAAATTTATAAATAGTTTCTCATGAGGACCTATGTCGCCAATAACATTAAAAAATAATTACATTTGAGGACACATTTTGCCTTGAAAATTACAACGTATCATTGTATAAGCACGCGACATTCGCCAAATTTTTAATATACCATTTAAAAATCCCATAGAATTCGCCAAATATGGAATCATGGATTGATATAAATACAATCAAAAGTTTAATTTATTCTTATACATTTTGTTCAATTCTGAGGTTCTACTTCTCCATTCAGAAGTCAGCGAAAGCCGAAAACGTAGACTTAAAAGGTGAGTGATCATTTCTTGATAGTGTTATTAGTTATAATAATAAGTTTTCTTTATCTCTTTTCCATTCTTGCTTCAACAAAGTGAACCTTAGAAGTTAGAACCAAACTCTAAAGTTTTGAAGTTTTTGAAACCTCCGACCCACCGAGTAGAAAGATGATCAAGAAAGACTTGCAACTCAACAAAGTGAACCATCAACCAAGTCAGGGAATTGTGAAGTTATGAAAATTTAGAACTCCGCGACAAGGTTATATAACTCTGACGACTAGCGACTAAGTTTAGGAAAAGTCAAGTATTTTATATTGTATTCCATGGTATTGAATTTGATATGCGATTCTGCACCATATTTAAAGAACACTTATCACACTACTTATAAATTCCTATTGCATTTCCATTCACACAATCTTTGATAAATCACTGAAAGGAATATTATTAACCCATTCCTTGAACAGAAATAAATACAATCTAAAGTGTCATTTATTTGGAAGTCAGCCAAAGCCAAAAACGTAGACTTAAAGGTGAGTGATCATTTCTTCATAGTGTTATTAGTTATAATAATAAATTTTCTTTATCTCTTTTCCATTCTTGCTTCAGTCTTAAAGATGATATTGAGTAGGGAATGGGATCTATATTATTATTCTTTGTCCTTAAACAATAAGACATTTTTTTCCAGTTGTTATTCGAAGTGAGAGATGAATATGTTGAGCGAATCAGAGATCAATATGTCAAGCGACTCGAGCAACAAGGGTAAGGCTCTTGCTACTCCTCAGGGTGGTGAAGAGACTCATGTTGCTTCTTAGACTCCTTTTGCTCCTTAGGGTGGTAAGGCTCCTGTCGCTCCTTAGACTCTTGCCGCTCCTCAAGGTGGTGAAGAGACTCCTGCTGCTTCTCAGACCCCTTCCGCTCCTCAGGATGGTAAGGCTCCGACCAATCCTCAAGCTCCTTAGGGTGGTGAAGAGACTCATACTACTCGTCAGGTTGGGTGGTGAAGATACTAAGAGGCCATCAAAATGCAAAAAAAATTAGATGTACCATACAGTCTTACTTTGGAATTGCCAAAGCTTATGATCCATCAAGTCAAGATGGAGCTACATCATCAACTCTTCCACCAAACATTGGTAGCATTCCCAATACCTCACCACCACCAGAAGGTCAAGTTGAGATTGTCATTCATTTAAATCAAAATGTATCAAATCAGGATAGCAATATCGTAGAAGATGTTCCAAGTGATACCCTGGGCCCAATTAGCTAGAATGAGATAATTGACTTGGATGAGGATGATGATGTTGGTAGCAAGAAAAGGAAAAATAAACCAAAAAGAGGGCACGAGTGGGAAATGACAAGGATTTTTCAGCTTGGTTGGTTGTCAAAGTACCCATTCATTGAACCAATGGGTAAATCAAACGATATTGAAAATGAAAAATTGGCCAGATGTATGATTTGTACTTGGAAATGTGGAAGAGACAAGATGTGGCAGCTAAAGATTGACACTATAGAAAAGCATATCAGTAAAGTTTATGAAAAAAATCATAGACAGAAAGGAACAATCGGTTGTACGATGGAAATCGAAGGAAGAATGTCTTCATGTTAGCTATGCTGCAATTATGAAGTGCATCACCAAAAATTGTTGAAGCTTGGTGCATGTAAAGGTACACTTGACGCTCAATTTGGGAAAGAAATGGAAGCAACAAATCTATCAAAAACTATTCAGATGATTGTTGTTTTTCATATTTTTTCTAGAGGGTGTCCTATGACAGACTACCCAAAATATTCTAGTTTATTATCTTTTTTGAATGTTCCTCACTATCCCTACTCACATTGGTTAGTAAACGCTAGATGGGAATGGGAAAACTGTCTTGCTACAGTGGAAAAGGAAGATTTAAAGGTTAATGTAAAAGAGTCAAATTTCATTGCATTATCTTTAGATGAAGTTACTATGGTAGACAATACTTCTTGGGTTTGTATGCATTTGTATATTGTACAACATGTTCACCAAGCTCATCTTCTTTGTATTCATAAAATGAAGGGTAGTTCAACATTGCAAAATATATTTGAACTAGTCAAGAAATTTTTGAATGAAATTGCAGGTATGGATGAGTTGACAATTGCCAAAAATTTGGTGTCTGTAGGAGCTTATTGAGTTGCAGTGATGCAAGGTAAAAGGACTGGTGTCTACACAAAGTTACAAATTACTTGTGCACCATACGTGCTTGGCATTCACTGCATGACCCAAAGAATGAATTTAGCATTCAAAATTGTAAGCAAGTTTCCTACAGTATCAAAATTCAAAAATCTAGTCTGCGAGATCCACGCATACTTCTGCTGAAGTCCTAAACGTTTCACATAATTTCAAAATTTTGCTAAGGGAATAACACCGGGAAACAAGCTTCTCAATGATGTCAATACCAGATGGATCTCCCTACATGGACCAGTGCAATGAGTTCTTTTAGAATATCAATCCTTGATTGGAGTGATGTACAAGCATCGCAACATAGTAGACAAAGCTTCTGACCTCTTACATAGGTTAAGCAATATAGAGACACTCTTAACTTTAACTAGTCTTCTCACCATGTTGGATGTGATGAACGAGCTTGTGAAGAAAGCCCAAGATAGAACTATGTATATTAAAATTCCAATCTATGTAAACATACATGCTTGGCCCTCGATCATCTATATCTAGATCTAACACAAGATGGCCCAAATTATTTCATGTGGCAGAAAATTAGTGATTTGAATGATCATGATAATTATTTATAGTTTAATGAAAGTGAGCACTTATGCATCTTTATACGTGGATATGAGATACAAATGTACCAATGTAAGACAGCCAGGCGCTCTACTAGAGAAGTAGTTGTTAACGTGGAAGATTTTCAAGGCATTGTTAAATCTATTGGTGATAATTTGAAGGAAATTGCAAAATCTCTTTCCTTAAAGATTCATGAAAGATTCTCTCGACGTGAAATACTTGAAGCCATGAGTATTGTGTATCCTCAATTTTGGGAAAACCAAGATAACCCAACATATTTTCATTCTTAGGTAAAAATCTTGATTGAACAATTTTTGAAAATTGTAACATATAATGAGTAGAAAATAGAAGGAATTTAGATGAAGCTCAACTCAGAAAACAATGTAGGAATTTTGCAATAGCTATGAAGGACCAATATAAATCCATAGGAAAGGACAAGGCCTTTGAACCAAGATCAATAAAAAAAGGTTTGGACAAACTTAGGTCAAAGTGAAATATTGTGTGGTTCGATATCAGACTATTTCAAACTTGTTGATTTATGTCAAACAATGATATTGGGGTCGGTGGAGGATGAGAGAGTTTTTAGCACATTGGGGTTTTTGAAATCAAATTTAAGAAATAAACTAGACAAGAATTTGGAAAATTGCTTGAGGATGAAAGGAACCGCGTATAATGTCAGAAATTTTCCTTTTGAAAGGGCACTCGCAATCTCAAGGTCCACATGTGAAAGAAGAGGGACCGGGTTGTGCAACACTCAAATTCCAAAGGCTGGTACTGGTGGCATTGGCAATGGAAATGGGACTTAGACAAATGACATTGACAAAAATGACACAATGAATGTTGAATTTGAGACACAGTCCAAAGAAAATGAAGAGCAGACTTGGAATCAAATTCAAGACGACTCTTACTTTTTTTGATGATGAACATCAGTTTGAGGACCCTAACGCCATTTGGGAAATGGAAGAGAATTAGCAACTTTTAGGTATTTATACTGCACTTCATGGATCAGTTTCCATTGTTCCATACTATAGTTGATGATATTTTATATTGTATTCAATGAAATTGTGAATCATTGCACTTCATGATATTTTATTTTATATTGCACTTCATGAATCATATTCCAAAGTCAAACTGTAGTTGATGATATTTTATGTTGTATTCCATGAAATTGTGATCTTTTATATTTTATTTTAGTCTATATATAGCATTCAATGAGGTGTCAGATGAAAATGCCTTTGAAAGGCAAGATAAGTCAATAATGTCGCATGGTCGCTGAAACTTGGAGCCTTAGAACCAAAGTCTGAAGTTTTGAAGTTTTTGAAACCTCTGACCCAACAACCCACTGACTAGAAAGATGACCACGCAAGACTTGAAACTCAACAAAGTGAACCATCAACCAAGTCAGGGAATCAGGAAGTTATGACAATTTAGAAATCCATGACAAGGTTATAAAACTCTGAGGACTAGCAACTAAGCCTATTTTGCTCCCTTATTTTGAGGATATTATCTCTCCAGCTGTAACATTTTACATGAATTATTAATTAAATTTGATCAATGATCTTTCATTAATCTTCTTTTTCATAAATATTACGCAATATGCATTGATGTATGTTTTAATTTTGGCTATGGTTTAATGAACCAGTTAAAGTACCTTGATTAAATCATTAAAGCATGAATTCATATAAATGTTTAGTGGATCTACTAAGTAGTCATGGAGATTGAGTATTGATGTGTGAATAGTATTAGTAGCATATACAACAATGAACATCAAAAATTGTTTAAAGTGTATCTAGAAGTTGAAACCGCTACCAAAATTTTTCTTCAAATGATGTAATAAATAATACAGATAATTGAACATCAACAGATTACTGAAGTCTGAATTTGATATTTTAAATTGATTATCACATGAAGCAATACATAGAGGCATTGGCAATGCAAAATCTTGCTCAGAGACATCTTTGCACAGAGTTGAGTTGGAATTTGGATACTCATATTATCAAAAATTAAATCATTGCATCACCTTTTCTAGCAACTTCCACTCTTCAGGTGTTGGGATTGTCATTTGTTCTAACTAATGTTGTTTGAATTGAAGATTTGTTAACAATTCATGATTCAAATTGGAACGTATCTTGGATTCTTCAGTCAATTTTGCATTCAGGGTTAGCAATCGTTTGATGGAATCCAAATAGGTCACCACATCTGGGTTTTGAGGAAATTGGTCCAAATCAATCTTCCAAGTGCATCCTCCACCTTTGTGAAATCATTTCATCCAACAAATCGCTCATTTGTGTCAAAAGCCTCTAGTAAACCAAGCTCTATGAAGTTCCTTAACTTTTCATCCACCTTCTTCATCTTGTCTACAACTAAATGCAAATATTTCTCTGTTTCACGCATTCTCAAACACTTTTCAATGATAGATGACAATGTCATTGATGTAGCAAGCCGATTAGTAATCCCTTTTGATTTCAAAACATTGTCACTAGCTTTGTAGACTATTTGTTGAATTTGATTTGTTGATTTCTCTAATGCCAACACATTTTTGTTCTCCATTAAATATTTGTTGAGCTTCTTATGATGTTGTCTGATAGCATCAATCAATTGAAACATGTCACACAAATGATCAATCCCTTGCATTATTTCATCCCAGATCTTTTGTTTCATATGCCTCATTATTTTTCTACAAAATGAAGATAACTTATTTTGACAAGACTTAATTTCATTTTTTGCTTCCTGCAGCTCTGCCTCCAATCTTTCATTTCTTTTTCTCTTCTCCAATTTTTGTTCCCACTGTGCATTTCCATTTGCAATGCTTAGTCTTAATTTTTCTAAAGTGGATTTTTCCTCATAATATTTCTTGTTGCTCTCATCTAGCATTTTCTTCACTTCATTTACTGCAGTCTCATTCTACTTATCCTTCTTGCTTGTTAATGTAGAGGAAATTTTTTTAATTCTTTTTTCTAATTCATTGCTCTTGTTATCTATTGCTTTCCTCTTTGCTTTCTCATTTGCTAGGTCTGCCTGTAACTTTTCAATTTGAGTCTACAACATTTTTTTCTCTCTATCTTGCTTTAGAAATGATGTACACGTACACCAATTCATTGTTCTTCTTTGATACATTAATTTTGTTAGTATTTCTGAGTCCAAAAAAATCCAGTTGAAAATTGTTCACCTCAAATTTAGATGGAGTCATTTGATTTGCTGGTTTGTTTTGAACTATGGGAACAAGAATTGTGTACTCCATGATTTTTTTACTTGTTTCAAATGTGGGTAATACCATGGTTTTTGTGTACTCCATTATTTCTTTACTTGTTTCAATTCTGATTTATTTTTAAACTCTTCAATGTAATCAAAACTCTTCATTGTTCTTCTTTGATACATTAATTTTGTTAGTATTTCCGAGTCCAAAAAAATCCAATTGAAAATTGTTCACCTCAAATTCAGATGGAGCCATTTGATTTGCTGGTTTTTTTCGAACTATGGGAACAAGAATTGTGTACTCCATGATTTATTTACTTGTTTCAAATGTGGGTAATACCATGGTTTTTGTGTACTCCATTATTTCTTTACTTGTTTCAATTCTGATTTATTTTTAAACTCTTCAATGTAATCAAAACCCGGGGATGTAGGAACAATGGAATGCTTGAATGGCGGAGGAATAGGAGTACTTGCAGCTGCTAATGATGTCATATATAGACTAACTGGCATTGGGGGAGTGCAGGTAGAAATAAATCCTTTGTGGTGGATCCATTGGTGGTGTGACTTGGAGTTGGACCTGTCAAAATCCTTTGCCTCTTCTGCATGCCTTCATCGCTTGGTGTTTTTGTGGTATATTTTTTTATCTTCTTGTGTGTAATTTGTTGTTGTAGCACATGTTGACCACTACTAGTACTACTACCCATACCATCGCCACCAAAGGCAGTGCCAGTTGCACTAATCCCTCCACCATGGGCATTTCCTAGTTGTGATTGTGTTTGGCCATGAGGATGAGGATTTGAACTTAAAGCTCTAACAAGTTGACTTGTATACCCTAGGTCTAATTTTTCACCTCCAACCCCAAGGTCATATTTATCAACTAGTTTTCTATGATCTACATCTATTACTATCCAAGGGCCTTGTCTTTGGGATCCCAAAGGACCACCTTTATAACCCATTTTTTCAGCTATGGCTGCTCCTGTAGTAAATGCTTCTTTTGTGGCCTCACTTAAACCAAGTTTGAAATTGACATGGTTTTATTCTTTCCTATCATCATCACTTTCTTCATCTTCTTGTTCATTCAGATGCTTGATATTCCATAATTTTCTAAACTCAAGATCTTCTTTGTTATCTCCATACTCTGCAAGAGCTCTTGGATCACCTAGATCCTTCCTCATAGACCAAAAAGACAGTAATTTTTTATCGTGACCAATTTTTTTTTCTGTAACTTCCTTCTCTAGAGAATCTAGCATTTTTACTCTACTAGATGGTTTATGACTTTTTTCATAAAAATTGTTGTACCTCCTAATTGTCTTTCGATGCAATGCCATAATTTCTGCTAACAATTCTTCAAAAGAAATACCATTCTCAGTAGCACTTTTCTCCATTGCTACTTTGACCTCATCCCAAGAATCCTTGTTTCTCAAGTTTTCAAGCAAGGGTTTACTTTGATGTTGAATTCTACTTCCAACATTCCTATTGAGCACAATCATTGATTTAATGGTGCCACATGAATCATATTGCTAGTGACAGATAACATCAAAATAAAAAAACTCAAAAGATCATGTGCCACACTAAATGCTTTTCTCTTGAATGTCATCCCTCCACATGAAAAAGGTAAAGAAGGAAATAAGGTCTTCTTCCCCTTACCACTAAAGTGTCTTTCATCAGTATGTTGCATCTGCATTACATATTCCAAAGAAAAAACCCTTTATGTCACATGTATTGGAAGTTTGTATGGTTGTACTTCTGATCCATAAAATCTTAGCATAGTGTATTCTTCCATTAAGTACCAATCAGCCAATTGTATTTATTTTCCTAGTTGAATGCAGTTTCTACATGACATAGGCAATCTAGGCATTGGAATATTTGTAATTGCTTGATGCAATGGAGCCAAAAAGTAGTCTACAAAATGACTATATTTCCTTCGAGAATCATGCAACCTTATAATAGTGGTCCATTCATATACTAGAGCCATTTTCTTTTGCTCAGGATTACTATTACCATAGGGTTGAATCTAAAGCTTGTTGGTTTGAAATATTCCTCTGAATTTGAATAGAAAAAGATAGCACAAGTAGGTTGTGAACCTAAATGTCTTGGTAGAACCTCCTTTAATCATTAAAACTTATTTATGCATGGATTCTACAATGTGCTAAATAAAATTATATTTGGCATGTGGAACACCATAATGGATATTATACACCATTTCAAGGAGGCATGCACCCACTTCCAAATTGCTATCTAGTCCAAGGAAAAATGCTAGCATGGAAATAGTATCCTGAACCCATGGTTTAAAAATATTCAAATCATAAGGATGCTTATGATCACCTTTCAATTTGTTTCTATCCTGAACTATTCTATTTAAGAAAAAAAAATTCTCCACTTCATCCACTGCTTCATAATCACTAGAAAGCTTTTCTAGGTCAATGTAGACATTTCCAAATTCCTCAGTTGTAAACCCCAAGGCCAACACTTTTCCAAGTTCTTCTGCATTAATGGATAACAATTCTTCTTTGCTATCTTTATTAACAATTTCTCTTTTGTTATCATCATAATTTAGGGCACAGACAATGATAAATTATGTGCAAGGGAAAACCTCATGTAACATCATGCACCCTAATCCAGTTACCCACAGTGCACTGATACTATTAACTTGCATTTTCTTTTTAGCCTTATTCTCAGATGAAAATATAAGTTTTGAGTTACACCTACCATAGGTTTCAGGATCATAAATATCATGGTATTCATCAGTGAAACCTGGGGTTTTAAGCAATTTTGCATAATGTATTTTTTTATCCAACATTGCTCTAGTGGTATTGGTGGTAGACATGTTGATACAATCAACAATATGAAATTTGTGAATTCCCTATTAGTCCTTAATTTTTCTTAATTCTTAAGCCTCTTAACCCTAAACTTAAACTTCAAAGTTTGACAAAATAAGATTTTAAGAAACATCAAGCGATGAAACGTAGCCATAGGAATTCTTTAACTTACCCAGATTTTGAATTTTGATTCTTGAAGTTGAAATTGTGTTGAAGCTTGAAACTGGGTTAATGGAATGGCTTGTTTGGAAGTGGAACTGTGGAACCCAGAATAGGGTGGTGCACTACAATGAGCAAACCGAATGACACCAAAACATCTACTCGTTACTTATGGACTACACAGTACACAATTAGGTAGTACAATGTACATGGCTGACAACAATTAAAACAAGCCATTAAAAATAATGATTTACTCCTGCATTGACAACAAATTCTAAACCATTGATCTCTGTTAATCTAATGGTTATAGGGTGATTTTGGAGGTTTAAGTTTGCAAGCGTAGCGCTCTGTGCATTTCATTCCATAATGCAACTACAACCATACATCAAATGTTCATCGAACAGTTGAGTAATTTATGAAATAAATAATAAACATAAAACATGTGTTTTAAATTTTCTTTAAAGCATGTGTTTTAAATTTGCTTTAAAGTTTAATGCACTAGGATTGACATCAAGGCCAAGGGGCTGGAAAATTAACATTTCAAAGGCCTTAATAAAATGAATTACAATGTCACATTAATAGCACATTGCACAACCATTAATAGCACTTAACTTGCAAAGGACTTAATAAAATGAATTACAATGTCACATTAATAGCACAACCATTCATTTTATTACAATTGAATTACAATGTCACATTATTACATAGTACAAATAAAAATGTAAGGCGTCAAGCTTCTACTGGACCACTGGTGAAAAGTTGAAAACGTAAAGGTGATACATGTATATCTGAAAATAAATGGAACTTTCCAGGTTAACCATGAGCTCTAAAAATTAACACATGGGACTTGTCGAGTCAGCCAGACGCTCTAAAAGTAAATGCATGGGGAAAGGGGACCCGATCAAACTGGGGAAATGGGAGCCATGAAGATACAAAATGTACTTAGCCCCTTTCAGAACTAGACTGATGCAAAAGATGAGGGCTAGTAAAACTACTCCCATGCAAAAGATGAGCAATGGAATTAAATGCATGGGAATTGCTTGGGAAACCATGCAGACAATGAGGGGTAGTAAAATTGCTCCCATCTTCTACTTGCAGCCTCCATGCATTGGGATAGCACT